>CM034616.1:27639762-28239762 GCA_020080225.1 Gynochthodes officinalis
ATAACATATTAATTTAGCACAACACTTACATAATTAAATGTATATATATTTATATTTTAATTATGCATTATTATTACTAATTCAACACCCAAAAAATTACACAAAATAGGCTATTTTGTGAACAAATATATAATTTTTAAAATTGAACTATTTTTTGGAACAAATAGTATATTGTTTAGCCATGGACATATGAACATAATAAATATCTCATGGACATTAATATTTTGAATACAAATCACTGACGTTACTGGTCATTAACTCGTATACTAAAATCATTATACCAATCATTACTTCAGAGAACTTTTCCGTCCTAAAATATATCCACACCCACATATATAAATTTTTTACTCACAACGCAAAATATATTTAACGCACTATTATTTATTTATTTTTATTTTTAATTTTAAAATTTAAATTATACACGTTGTTATTATTAATAAATATAATATAAAATTTCCATTTAATTTTACTATAAATGGATGTTTAAAAACCATAAAAAAATTGAAAAAACTAACTTTTTTCCTCTTTTTTTTTTGAGGGAGATAAAATGTATTATCCCATGTTTTCTAAAAAATAATAATAATATTTTTAAATATATTTATTAATAATAATTATGTAACTAAATAATAATAATAATAATAATATAAAATTATTCCTTTTATAAATACATAAAAATATATTATACATAATAATTAAAAAAATTATATTAAATTCGATATGAACTCTTTTTCATGACAAATAGAGTAATTAAAAACCCCATTTTCCTAACTTCCACCTCGCTAAAAGGTCACAAAAAGGGGGTGCCACTTTAGTCGAACAAAGAGGAAAACTGGACACCGGAGGCAGATGGGATATTGAATTTATATCGAGAATATTCAGTCATATATTGAATTAAATAATCGGATGACTGCATGACTCACCCACGAAGGACACCTTCCCCGGCAAACCTTATCCCACGCAAAAAAAAAAAAAAGAAAAAAAAAACACCATTTTCTTCAATTTTGACTCTTGAAAGAAAAATCCCAATGTGGCCCTTTTTTGCACGCGGATAATACACGTACAAACTAATACTGTGGTTTTAGAAAAAAAAGGAGCCACGCCGTTTCCCCAAAAAATCATCTCATCATTTGTGGTGACCCTGACGAGGGATAACTGGCCAGGTTCTTTGGGCAAATTTCCCCACTAAAATTCTGCTTTCATCTGATTCGTATGCAATTCCTAACTTACCCTTTACGTCCTTCGAGTCCCTCAACAACCCCTAGTATGAAAACGTTGAAAAAATCCAACCCAACCACCCCATACGCCGGAAGATACCCTTTTGTCTGCCAGGAAAGTAAGCGTTCAACGTGAATCATACGTGCTTGAACTTTTAAAAAAATAAGGGTATAATGGTCTTTAAAGAGAAAAATAGATTAAATGAAGAACTAATTGACAACTATACGTTCGAACCAAGTGTTGCGTGACGTGTTTATGTTTAATTTTTATCTGATAATTTTATTTATCATTCGTGATACTTTCATGGCAATCAACAAGTTATGTATTTGGGTCCGTTTAAATAATTTAGATATGTAACTTTTATTTTCTTCAATTTTATAAGTTGATTAGTATTATTGGATATGATTTGAATTCTAAAACTTTCATTGCCATTAGGTAATATTGAATATTTTACTATTTATATTCAATATAATTATCGTTTATTTGAAAAAAATAAAAATAAATCATGCACTGACCATGACGAAAATGTTATTTTATGAAGAGGGGTGAAAAAAGAGTGAAAAAAAATAGTGAGAATGAATTTATAATTTTTATATTTAAATTAAGAGGATAATAGAAATAAAATTTAAATCATATACTAAAGTAATCTATTTTTCAAAACTTTTATTTAAAAGAAAATTTTATTTTTAAGTACAAGTCTTTAAAGGAGTAGAGTAGTGGGATTTGCAAAGCACTTGGCTAGGAAAACAACACGGAAAATAGACTATAAGAAGTGCAGTAGGATCAGCAAAGGTGCGCTTGCCATGTTTTATAGTTATATGTTGTGGTGGCGCAATCATGTTGGTAGTTTGTTACTAATCAAAGCTTGGGATTGTTCATTATCTTTATCTTGTCCCCATTTTGCCTTCTCGTAATCTTGATTGCTTTCTTTCTCTGATTTTGAAATTTTTGGCTTCTCTCTTTTTCTTTTTTGTTTCACAATTATATTTTTTTTCCCCAACTATTCAATTCTAAGATCAATTATGCTACGATAGACATGAAATAAAGTAGCTACATGTAATATTATCCTTTTTAACTTATTTTAATTTACCTTTCCAGGCTCGATTATATGTAGTGGCTCGTGACGTTTGTCTTGTTTTAATTTACATGTCCATGTTTCCATGTTAGCAAAAGGGGCCATTAATATTATATTTGTTTTCTGCACATTCATAATATAAATTTATGAAAACAGGGTTTGTCTATTTCTTTTTTCCAACTATGGGCTGCAATGAGTGGACGGTCAGCAAAACGAGCCGGGAGAATATAAAAAAACAAAGGAAAATTAGTAATAGTACAACTTGGAACACTAGCACTTAAAATTGGACTTTGGGACGACCGAAAAATGATCCTTTTCAAAGGTGTCATTTTTCGGTCGTCCCAAGCCTCCCGGGTGTGCTTGGACAATTGGGAATTTTTCGTGAGGAATCGAGTCTCACGTTAGATGTCTTTGGGTTTTAATTTCTACAATTATCAGTTGGCAACGCATGAGTTATTAGATTAGGAGAATTAGTTCTGTGTTTATTTAAGAGTGTGATAGAAACAGTAAATCATAACAAAGGTATTGAGAAGCTTTCGAGTTTGCGTCAGTGGCGGAGTGTGGTGGGTTAAACCAAATTTGAAAATGGTGAATGTCTGCTTGTGGTAAAAAAAAAAAAAAAAAAGTCTCAAAAATGGTGCATGTGCGGCTGAGCCACTACTAGTCTACTACTGCTGCTATGGGCTATGGCTAATTCAGTACGTGTTGCTAAATGCCAAGTCGAAGTCACTAGGCATGAAGAAGTTGGACGTCCTTCTTTTACTTTGTTACACCGCAACGCATGTGTTTGACTGATTGACTTGGACGGAGTCACGGACCACAATTGGTTCCTTTCAAAATTTTCTCTGTACCAACCCCACTGCATGACACACTCCATGATGATCGTTCAAGTACAACGTTAATTAAAATTTCGTGCATTAAGCAAACTCTGACTTGGTTAATAACAGTATTTTTTTTAATAACAATTAAGTGCACGTGTTCTACCTATTAGTAAATTATCTCCCATTAATTCAGTATGTGGTGTTAATCTCATATACGGATCTTTATAAGAGTGACAATCAAGTTTTGTATTGAATTTGCTTATTGTATTAAGACATAGATTGTATGGATCTTCTATGAATATAAATATGACTTGTTTAATTATATATATTAAGTAATATAATTTGAACACGACTTATTTATTTTGAGAATAATACAACGTAACCTGAAAATACTTATATATTTGTAAAATTTTAAAAAACTCAACAACATATTTATTTTATGCGTAACACAATGCAAAAAAAAAAATTATACACTTATGAAATATTAAAACATCAATAATACTTAAAAATACATATTATACAACACCTTTCAAATTTATAATTTTTTTCACAAATAATTTTTCAAATTACCTTAACAGGTTAAGTAGGTTAAACAAGTTAACGCGTGGTTTGAATTGATTTGACATATTTATTTTTTATATTATACAAATTCAACATGATTTTGACCTAAACTTGTGAAATAATATACAAATACCTATTAAACGTGTGTTAAGTTCATATCATGTCATGAATTACTAACCCTACATCTTTAGTCGTATCATTATATGACTCTTAATCTCGACTATTCTTACACTTTTTTACCTTTTCGTGTCTTGATATAAATGATCGACCTCATTATCCAAGCTGAATTGTAAAAGAAAATAATGACGGCAACTAAATATGTAAGTATATGGTTTCGTAATTCTCTACGTATTATCAATATTATTATCATCGATCACTGCATGCTGAGATAAATGAATTAATAGCGCAATATTGAAGGATGCATTTCACGAATTTGGGACTGCCAAATCAATAGAAATGGAATTTGGATCTTCCAATGCATTTCTGAAACATCGTCCCCCACTCTCTCACGGAAATTTTTTTATACAATCCAAGCCTAAAATGTATGCCTAACAAATTAACAACATCGAAACCGATACTGCAACCTACACTGCATGTCAAACAATATTCGAAATACAAATTGAACTGTCGTGTCATATTTCAAATCAGGAGATAAGCTAGCAATCACATTGTCTTATAAAAATTAAAGTTACAAATTTCTCTTTTTATTTTTTAAATTTTGGGTCATACACGGTTTGATTAGCAAGAATAATTTTAGATGTTATTAAGTAAATTATTTTTTTTAAACTATAGAATTACATATATTTTAAAGAAGTGGTGAAAATGACAATTCCCATACCCCATCTGTCTGTGTGTGCATGTTTGTTTTATTTTTTTTGTTTTGTTTTGCATTTAAAAACATAAAAAAAACATGTTTTAAAACACAATCTCAACAAAACTTTAATAATATTTGTGATGGAAAAATAGAAGGATAAGAGACGAGAAAAGCCGGACCCCAACCCAATTAATGGGATCAGTATTTGCGTGTTGATCTTTAGGGATTGGAAGAGTGGAAGAGGAGTCGGTGAATCAATCAATCAATAAAAGGACAAGTGGGGGTTCTGGGCCCTTTTGGTTTTGGGTGGGGTGGGAGCCGCAGCTCGTAGGAATCACGGGTATCGGGAAACGGGGCAAATCCCCACTTGGAAGCTTCTTAAGTGTCCAATGAAACGATGCATGGAAATGGTATGGACCGTATGGGAGTTGGATTCGGATTCTTAGTGATTTGGAGGCCCGCGGTTATTCCGCAGTTTTAGTGAATATAGGTGGGATCCACGGGGACTGACAAAGGAATATGCTTATGCTTTTGAGTATTTTGGATGCAAAAAGGAAAAGTAAATTCCAGTTAATAAAATGGTCGGGCCTTTTGGGGATTCCCGATTCCCTAACGGCAGTACATGCAGATTTTTCTACGCCACGGGGTTCAATCAATCCCCAGTGCATGCAGATTTTTCAAAATGCCCGGTGGACCGTGGATCTATCAAGCCTATCAGCATTAAAAGACGGGATACATTGGATTCTCCGGCACTCGTTGGTACCAACCACCCACTAATTCCAATTTTAAGGTCTCCTCTGTGGACTTCTCTTTTATTTTATCTTAATTAATGGCCGTGTTTGATCTTTCATTAAAATTTATATTATTTTATAATTTAAAACTTTTTATTATTATTTTTTTTATTTTAAATTTATTTGTAAAATATAACACCCTTAATATGTAATTAAATATAATTTTTTTAAAACTTTTTATTATACATTATTATTATTAATAAAAATAATATAAAAATTTCACATTAAAAATATATTATTTTTTTTAGAACAAAAAGAAATATTATATTTAATCAAAATTTATAATTTTGTTAATGTTATTATTTTAGGGAAGCAGAGAAAAAATAAGGAAAACTCCTACAAAACTTATTTTCGACCAAAAAAAGAAATTAATAATCCCACATGTGTGTATGATCTTGGGAGTTTTGGAGTCAATTTGCAATTTTGATCAAAAGTCAGTCTAATGTTATGATTAATTGAGAAACATTTGTATATAAGTGCGGGAAGACTCTTGAATGCTTAAACTCGATGAATGAAATTGAGTTTTGTCCCCCTTAATCCTTTCTAGTTATTCCTCTCATTTATTCTCTACTCTTCTCTTTAAATTCTCTGCTGAATTCTTTATTTTTTCGAAACTCATTCTTTCTTTCTTTCTTCCCAACATTATTCTGAAACTCCAGTAAGGTTCATAACCTGACACAGCCACAGGTGACAGGCCCAGCCAAAATCGTGGTCTCACGTGGTAATAAGGGTTTTTAGGTTGAAACTCATGCGAATCATCAGCCACCTGTCTGAGTCTGTTGTTTAACAAATGACGTGTTAGCTAGGTGCATGTTATGTCTGTTAGACCCATGATGGCCTCCATTTCTACTCCCAGATTATTAAAAGTAATTTATTCAGCGTTCCACATTTGAAATTGTAAACTATGTTTGGACAAAAGATTTTCATTTATAAATAAAAAAATTTTTAAATAAAAATAAATTATTCAAACACATTTTTATTACAAAATTTAAAATTTAAATTTTTCCACTTAAATTTCTCTTATATAATTTTTAAAAAAATTCTCTTATTTTTTCTTTTTAAAATATTTTTTCTATTAAAAAATACTCATCAAAATTTTCACACATTCTAAGATAATTTTTTCTATTTATAAATAAAATTATCTTATCAAAACAGACCAAAACAGACCCGCATTGATCCAAAAGAGTATCAAATCATTAAGAATCATTTGCATTTCTAAGGACTGGCGTTTAGTTTTCTGCAGACGAATTAAAATCAATCTTAAAAATAGTAGGGAGGGAGGTCAGATTCAATTCATAGATTTGTTTATGGTTGCTTGGGTTGACTTGTCTGAAGTTGAACCATCATAACTTTGGGTTGGGAATCAAGATTCGGCATCCCGATTCCCAAAAAATTTGATGGACTTGCTCTGGACATTGAAAATTTAAAAGATTCTTGATTTCTTCTTCCTTTTTGGGGAGGGGGAAGGATCAGCGGCCGCATGTGTATCACGTCAAAAACCAAAGATCACGTTTGATGAGACCAAAGATCGCGTTTGGACCTCATATCTTGTAATAAAAGCATGAGGTCAATAATATTAGGTGGAATTCATCGAAACAGGTAAAATGCCGCAAATTAATCACAAGAATGAACCAAATCACAAATATTAACTAATCTAATACCTTGTCCATTTGGATTCAGTTTCATGGTATCATTTTTTAGTGACCTAATCATGTCGTGACCAGGCAGACAAGTGGGCTGGAGACCAGAAATAAATAACAGTGCTAATCACTAGACTCAACCAAATTCTAATCATTTAAATTGTTACAATAATCCATAGTGTGTAACGGAAAATCACGCAAAAAATGTCACATGTTTATTAAGAGGTTACGCAATAAGTGTGTATCTAACTAATTCAGGAGAATTATCAGTTTGCTAAAATTTCTAAACATTAAGCAAGTTCAATAGGCCAAATTCTGCAACTAACCTACCAAAAGCTAATTTAGCCACTTTCATTTGTCCAGTTGGTCAGTACTTGGAAAAAAAAAACAAAAGGAAAAAAGAAGGGGAGTGATGATCTTTCCGTCCAGTGTTCTAGATAGGCGGAGCTCATTGTGTTTGGTCATGCCACTGAAAGACAAAATATTATCACCAGAAACTTCAAATTTAATATGCCAAAGGCTTGCACTTTTGTGACACAAAAGCAACCAAAATCAGTTTTGTGATAAAAAGTGTAGAGAGAAAAGCAATACAAAACCATATGGAATGATTGGAATCAATCCCACAAAACCATATGGTATAGTGTTCTATCCATGTTAATGCTATCTCATATAATAGCATTAAAGCATAATACAGACACGACACGGGGCAACACTATACCATATTATAATTAAGACCTAAACGAAGACGAATTGGTATGGGATTATGTTGAGGAAATGCAAAGCTGAGCCCTCAATACCAAGAATGTGAGCTAAAGATATGAAACACGCGCACATGCATCCAGGAAAGAACATGGCATGGGCTCCATGGCTGACACTTGCGTTTGCCATGCTTAGTACCATGACCTAATTTTCGCAGGTAATCAAACTAAACATGGACAATAACGTACCCCAGAAGAACATCATCCCCACTAACACAATTTGCATTGAAAAAGCCTAAGTAAAGTAATAACCTACCCCAGAAGAACATCATCCCCACTAATACAATTTGCATTGAAAAAGCCTGAGTAAAGTTCGCATCATCCGTTATCCATGCTTGCGGACACAATTCCATGGCTTACGTTCATTTGCACTATAGTAGTTAATTGCAGAGATGGTTTATTTAGATTATTGGTTTGTATTAACTTGATCGCTTCAATTTAAGAGAAGATCGTTTAAATTTATTCATGGTTTGTTTGTTTTTTGTTTAATTCTTTATCTTGAAATTTTGATTTCTTATTTCCTAATTCATTTTACTTTGAAGTTAAATTAATATATTAAATAAAATAAATTAATAAAAATAAAAAAACTGCTTGCTACCATAATAATGGTCCACATCTTAAAAACAAGCACAAAACGTTCTAAAAAAAGATTAAATATAATAATATTCACAATCACTACAATCTCTAGCGATTTATATCATCATATAAACTTAAAAAATTTGTTAGTACCAGTCACGAGTAGGAGTCGTAATTAATAATTTCTGGTATGTCGTTAATGCTGGACAATAGCAAAAGATGACTCTGTAGTGTGCAGAAAACACCACATCATCGATATGCAGTTGCGTATCTAGTAATTAATGTCAATCTTGGAAGGCTACAGTGCAAAAGATATAATGCTGATGTTTCTGAATTAGGACAATGCACATTCAGAGCACGACATACAGAGAACCACACTTGACGAATCTTTAGTAGAACTTATCTCAATCTTGCTAGGATTAGACAAGTGATCGAACCTCGATTTGCCTTCCAATCATGTGACGCAACTGACCAACGTAGTATTAGTTGGGATCTCGCTTTCCCTCTAAATCTGCAAGTAATGTAATGTACACTCGTCCATAATCAAATCGCATAGCTCCAATTTTTAACAGAAAAGAAACACGAAGGAAGGAGGATGAGAGTTGGGACTTTGATCATTCTGAGATGGACCACCAAAAAACTATGTTTTATGGGATTATGGATCCAATTTTCTCAATGGCTGGACCGTGAAGAAGTGGCATAAGGAATTGGTGATGATTTTACATACGAAAAATGATTAATAGAAATGTTTGTTGTTGTACGTAGCTAATTGGAATAACCATTTCTTGGCAAACGTTAAAAGAAACAACGTAGAGAATTCTTGTAGTTAGGTAAAGGCAATATAAATATGCTGTTTTGGAGGAAGGAATCAACCCATGATACCATCGTTCAGATAAAACAGAGTTCGTTGGGTTCCCTCATAATGGAGTAGACGACATAGAAAGAAGCATCTCCGACCAAAACAGTGGAATTATTGGATAACATGCCTATGATTTGCTGCATTGTCCATGGTAATTTAATCCAACAACGTCCGACTAAGCAAAAATTAGGAGCATATAGAGTACTAGTAATAAATAATCCATCCACGTAGTAGCCAATCAGTGAAGTTTGTTGGCCAGAAGACACCGGCAACAAGAGAACTTAGCTGGTAAAACAACAGGATTTGAGTTTAATAAGCAAAGAGTTGAAGAAGGTAAATGTGTTCATTTTAATCCGCGGAACGAAGTGATCCGTCTATCCAATTTGAAATTTCACATCGGATGGGATAAAAAATTGATAGGGTTAAATTAATATATTTTTTAAATCAAATCGATGGACGATTCGATCCATTTTAATCTAAATAAAAAAATTATAATTTTTTTTAAAAAATAATTACTATTAATTATAAAATATAAATTAATATTCTTTGATAATTCAAATATTTTTTTAATTAAAATTAGTCAATTTGTGACAAACTAAATTAAAACATTTACATAAAAATACACAAATAAACTTATATAAAAAATACACAAATTAAAATATTTAGAAAAAATTTATTTATTATTTTAATATAAAAAACTGATATGATCTGAATTTGATCGGATCCGATTTGCTTTAATCTAAAATATTCAGATCAGATCGGATTATTAATTTTAAACACCCCTAACAAAAAGTAGGGGCAGATAACTGAAATTTCCAGAATGCAACAAAGAAAGATGGAGTAATAATTTCAAAATTTTAATGCTCCGGATAAAAAGAAAAAATACTCCAGTTAGGCTGGCAAAGTATGAAGTCCAAACCACGAGGCACTTGTGTACAGCATGAATGAATAAAACTAGAAAATTTAAAATTCTGCATATCAAGTGAATCAATCTGCAACAACCTCCCGGGGTGTACTACCTGAGGAAAAACAACGTCTACCAACTATCTTGTTGCTAGAGTAACATAAAATGGATAGCGTCAAGAACAAGTGATCCTTATTTACATTCCCACACACCAATATTAGCCAAAAATCCTAAAGTTCCTTCATTATGCTAATAAACATATGGAATTATTGCAAAACGATTCCTAGGATAGTTGTCAAATTTTCTTAGATACCATCGTTGTGTTTCACTAGCTGCAAATGCAAGATTTGCCACCTGCAATCATTATGAGTCATGTCAAAATTATTGCCTTTCAAATATGGTAAACTAACACTTGAAATAATTTCCATAATCAAGGATGGACTTGCTTTTTAAATGCACATTAAGACAAACCATGAAGGAATCCTACCAAAAATAGAAATGTGATGAAAAACAGAAAAGAAGCCTTACGACAAATCCAAAAAGCAACCAAACTGTCACATCTGAACATCCGCTAGCAACCAGAAGTCCAGCATACATCACCTTCATTATCAGAAGAACTCAAATTATAAGCCAAAATTGTGCCTAATGTTAACTCCCAACAAAAAAATTACATTCTTTTTCACCATAAAAATGGAAAGAAAAAAAAAAGAAGAGAAATTTTAATAGACAGATGATGTGCACAGCAACAGAATAGAGACATACAATCTCTGCTAGATAATGTGGGCACGAAACATATCTGAACCAATCACCATAAGGAATTCTGTAATCATCAATATCCTCTGACTTCTCTCGCACTAAGCCCTGTTAAAGAAATAAAGTTACAAGGCCAACTTGATAGTTCATTCCCAACCATGCAGATATATATCTTAAATAAGAGCCAGCAGTGAACATTCGAAGATGTCTTGGTGTTGTTCCCAAATGCGAAAATAACAAGCACTTCATAACTCACAGAAAAGAGACGTGGGAAGGATAAACAAAAGGTGACATATGCAGCCTTGGACCTTTATATCTCGAGTAGCATTTTTTATTTGCTAAACCATTGCCAACAACTTGCTTTCAACCCAAATTTAATGCACCAAAACTCAATAAGACCCCTAGTCATAGAAACAATAAATTAACACTTACAAGGATGGCATGGCATCGTTGCTGATGAATCCAGCCAAACAGAAAAATACTTGCACCGATCCAAGCATGCCATTTGAGCTTTATCAGGGGGGTCACAAACCCACCCCAATTAGTTTCAGTGAATTGCATCTGATCCTTCCCCTTAACTATAAACTCTTGAATCAAGTTTGAGGCGAATTGGAACACATCGGACACATAAGTACAGCACAGTGATAATGGAGCTGCCGTATAAAAACTATTATCAAAAAGACAATTAATGAGAAAATATCCAAACAGCCAACATTTAGTAACCATAGATACTCAATATCACTGTGACATTTAGTAACCATACTAACCATAGAAACTCAACATTTATAACCCGAAGGAGTAAAATCTGATATTTGTGAAGAAAAAAAAAAGTATTTAAGACTTCCATATGTGCCAAGGAAACTACGAGGATGGCATATAATAGGCTGATTGAAATTGTACACAGAAATGATACATTACAGTCTTACTATTAGGAAATTATTTGGCAGAGAAAAGACTCGCACCAACCATGAGGATGTAATAAGCTTACCCATAAACTCCCTCTGACCTCAATATACTACACTCATAAGCTTCTTGACTAACTAGAAGGCCACCCTTGTAAAGAACTAAATATTGGTACACAAGTAGACCTTTGGGTAATTTCCAACTTCCGAACACAGGCAATTCTCACTTATTTTAATGACAGAAGGCAGTGATACATCGAAAGAGCTGTAAAGATACTTGAAGAGTCTTTCCAGGTGATAAATCTGAAATATAAGTAATCACTTTCACATGATCTAATAGGCATTTCAAATTATGAATTTTACTTACATGATTAAATGGTTTCAAAGACTATTTTTTTCCCATAAATAAATTGAAGTAATAAAACAGCAGAAGCACATAGGTGAGATGCTCGTTCTCCCTAAATCATATTATTAGACAACTTAAAGTTTACATTCTATTTTATAACCCCAAAAAAAAAAAAAAAAAAAAATCATTATATCATCAAAAAAAAAAAAAAAAATGTACCAGCTCCCCCCCCCCCCCCCTGCCCCCCTTGCTGATATACATTTCTTTGCTCTTCCCCCCCCATAAGGCATCTAGCCAATTCATTCACTATGATCCAAAGACCATGAACAAAAGCTAAAAACTTAGCAAGCAATATAAACATGTGAAAGGTTTTTTGGAAAAAATACTTGCTAAAAAGGGCAAAAAGGAAATCTTACCATAAGCCAGTGATATAACCAAAAATGTGCATCAATAAACATTCTATTTTATAACCCCAAAAAATTGATTAAAAATAATCATTATAGCATCAATAAAACTTCTAAAAATGTACCAGCTCCCGATTCCCCCAAACCCTGCCTCCTTATGCTGATACACATTCTTTTGCTCTTCACCCCCATGTAAGGCAATCTAGCCCAATTCACTATGATCCAAAGACCATGAACAAAAGCTAAAAACTTAGCAAGCAATATAAACATGTGAAAGGTTTTTTGGAAAAAATACTTGCTAAAAAGGGCAAAAAGGAAATCTTACCATAAGCCAGTGATATAACCAAAAATGTGCATCTGAGCTGAAGGACTATACTTAAATACATAAATAGTCTCATAAAGGCGTCTCAGCACTTGAGCTTCCATTAACAAAAGCAGAAAAACAGATAGCCAAATTCTGTATCTTTTTTCCATCTTCATTGGATTCGATCCGTGCAACCAGAAGCTATGTGAACCTCCAGTCAAATAGCTGGTAATGCTAGAAAACTGCAGTGTCTCAGAGACTAATGGTGCCATGTTGTATGCATAAAGCCATGTTGCAACCAGTAAAATTGTTGTCCAACAAACAGCCAATGCATAAAAGTGACAGAAGAATTTCTGTGGGACTGTAAATTTCTGCTGCCAAATGATATCACAAGTCAGAATCTTATCACTTATATGCCATGCAACAATGAAAACTTCCAAGAAAATTTTATCATTAACAAACTAAGCGAATAATCATTAGAATAAAAAAATGACAGCTTTAAAGAAAATTTCATGATTCACATCTTACATGACAGATAAACAATAAAGCAAGTCAAATAATTTTAATTAAATAGTTTAGACACTAATAAACTTACACTTGATGGTGATTGCATAGTCTTGCCACGCCCTGCGAAGCCTGATAATAAATCATGAAACCAGTTGAGCTTAACCCAAGGAATTGAAGCAATGAGAATAGGCAAAGTCCCTGCAATCCACGCTACCCTTAACAATGTTACCAGACCTATCTCCATTCTTCAACTCAGCACTTTAATGCATAACCTGTACTCCTAACAATGGAAGCTCCAATCATTATAAAAAAACCATTGTAGCAGTACAGTATATTAAGGGTCCTCTATTAGGGAAAAGAGATCCACTGCATTGACTATTGTCACGAGAAAGAGAAGAATTGGTTTTAAGAGAGTTTCAACTTCCGAGAATGGGGATATGCTCAGGGTTAAGGTTTCGAGATTCAAAAAAACGTGAAAGAGGTATTGGGTTTTTTACTAAATATTCCTCATGCTTTGCTTCAGAGCTCAGCAAGAATAAATTTATCAAGAACCAAAAAGAAAAAAGAGAAGAAAAGGACTTGTCATAGTGCAAATAGAAGGGCTGCACAACTGGGCCGATCCCACTGAACAACTGAATAAGGCGGAGGCGAGATGGCAAAACAATGGCCTTTTTTCTTTCGGTTTCGGTTTCAAATTGTTGTGTCCAAAGTCCAAACCTTTCCATTTGTTTGGTTAAGGACCTGGGGATTAAGGACTGGGCCTAATCAAGTTGGGCGGAAGGGCGAGGATGATGTTGGACTCTGTCAGAAATATTGTCAGATTTATCTGACTGAAATTCGCAACAATTAGGAAAAGAAAGGAAATAGGAAGAATGGGATAACAGAAAGTAAGAATGGAACAGAAAAGAAAAACATAAACATTCATTTTGGGACAGTAATAGCAACGAACGTTGTCATTAATTCATAACACATGTCCATATCTACACACGTGTTGATACCACGCTTCTCGTTGAATTGGGCCAGAAAGGACAGTTATCCGATGGTAGCTTAAAGAGTTTGTATGGATCGTACCTTCAAAATTTATCTGTGCGTTTTTCTTTTAATATTTCCTCCGTTTTAAAAAATATATATTTTGAAAAAAATTTATTATCTAAAAAAAAAAATTTATTTAAAACTAAATTCTTAAAATATATTTTTTAACAATAATTATGTATATTTAAAATTAAAAAAAATAATAATAATATAAAATTATACATATAATAATATATATTAAGTGAATTGTATTTAATAATTAATAAAAAAATTATATTTTAATCAAAATAATTTTTTTAAACAAAAAGAATATATTTTTTATTTTATAATTATTATTTCAAAAAATATAAATATATACTTTTAAATTATTCATATTTGCCACTAGGGACAAACAAATTGACTATGATTTCAACTAGTTAGAGTGATATTAAAGGTGTCATGCTGTCTCTCATAAAATATTTTTACTTTTTTATATTTTTAAAATAATTTAGATATCACTATTATTATTTAAAAAAAATATAAAAATATAGTTAAAAATGCAATTCACATACAATCTAAATATTTGCAAATTTAGAGTATTATATTTATAAGAATTAGAAAAAGAAAATGAAAGAATGAAGATTTCGCATAGAATTAATAAAGATTTCATGAATTGTGGAATTTATAGTAAGGAAAAATAGAAGGGGAAGGAAGGCAAAGAAGGTTTCATGGGCAGGCAGTAGTAGTGCTGTAATAAACAATTAATTTAAGACTGAAGGCTCTGCAACATTGGCATTTGGCGAAGGCGTTTGGATCGCAGTGAGTCCACTCCGCGAAATTGCTGAAAAGGCTTCTCTCAAATCTTCCGTCCCTGCTCCTCTCCCGCCCGGTCTTCCCCCTTCCTCCTCCGCCTCCTCCCCGGTAAGTTTCTCTTTCCTTCCCCTCTTCTTATTTTATTCACGTCTTTTCCCCGCGCATTCTCCGCCAATATCTCCTCTCTTTGCCCATCTGCCCCTTGCACACACAGGAACTTTCACAGCCACCAACCGGCCTTTCCCTTTTTTGCTTAAAACCCTAGTTTAAACTTGTAGTATTTTTTAATGTACGTTTGTTCATTATTTTGTATTATTATCTCATTCGGCTTATGTTGAGCTGAATAATGTGAGAAATAGTGGCTTTATCGAAAGTGCAAAACTCGTACAGTACTTAGATTAACTTAAATTTTGAGGACACATGCTTGATATTTCTCTGGAATTCAATAATAAGTTTAGTTTTCCGTAAATTCAGAAATGCATCTTAAATGTGATTATCTTGAAAGATACCTTCTCCAGGCTCGAACGTTATGAAGAAAGAAAGGGTTTTGGATGGACTCTGATTGTTCAATTTGTAGCCTGAAGAATGTTCACAAAGTTTGCATCTTTACTATTAATACGGAGCACTCGCAAATAAGTTATCATATTGGACTGCCTGTATGGGTATGGTTTTGATTCTTAACTATTGCAGATAGGATTTTCATGATTGCCCAGTGTTGTCCATCCATTGTGGATGCGTCAAAAGTCCTGAAGTGTTGTTCATTCATTCTTGCACTCGTGACACTAATTTTTTCTCAAGGTCTTGGGGATTCAACATTCATTTGTAGTTAGTTCATTAAAAAAATCAAATGCATTGGAACTTTAGTTACCTGCATTTTCTTTGGAAGTTGGCTGCTTATGTGAGTGCCTTTCTTGTCTGATAGGACAAAAGTTCGTCCATTCCCTGTACTTCGCTGGAATTTGGTTCCTTTGATGTTTTAGCCACAGCCCAAGGAATTGAACTTAGCCATCTAGTTTCACTTATGATTGTATGGTGACATGTTCAACTTCTTTGTAGTTTGATTCCAGCAAAATGTGCATTATAGTTTTGCTGTACACTTTTCCTTTTTCTGAGGCTCACTCTTGATCTATTGTTCAAAATGAAGTTGTTTTTGGGAGATACATTACCGGGTTTGATGTACTGTATTCAAAAGTTGCTCTGCTGTGTCTAACAGGATTATTCAATTTTAGTACGTATTTCTTCCCTTGGATGTGGTCATGAACTTAAGAATGAGTCTAGTTTTGAAAGTTAACTATTTTCCTTCAATGCTGAATATTGTTAAGAAAGGATTAAGAACTAGGTGGCTAATATTATATGAACTTTACAATTACTTTGATGCCATTCTTGGTTTTAGGCCTTTTTATTTTTGGTAATCCTTTCTCGCCCTTGCCTCCTTATTTTACCAGTGAATGCAAAATGAAGTGTATGAAAAGGGCTAAACTATATTTGCCTGCATTATGAATTTACGATGAATAAAGTTGATTTGGATATGCTTCAGGAAGAAATCCTTTCATGGGTAACTAGGTGGTTTTTGAGGGTGTATGGTTCTCCTTGCCTGCAGGATGTGGCTTGGATGAAGAATTAGTTCATTGTTATTATTATTCCAGAGAATCTATAGATCTGCCCTCAACTTGAAAAATGGATGATGGTGGTCATCGAGAAAGCAGGAGACAGAGGACTGATTACTGCAAAGGGGGTCAATCTCCGGTAAGAATGTGACTGCTTTTGTGCATGAAGAATTAGATTTTCCCCATCTTTTTCATGTGTGTGTGTTTTAAATTTTTAGTGAAAGGAAGAAAAGAAGCAAGTATTGAAATAGCACTAGCTTTTCTGTTTGTTTTTAGCCTTTACAATGAATCCCGAGTTAATTCTGATTATTCTTTACTGCTACCTCTTTTACTGTTGCAGTGGAATGCAATCCCTCATTATCAGATTAAGGAACAAAATGTTTTCTTTATGAATACAAAGATCAGCATGCTGTTCGCTGAAAGGGATGCTGCAATTGAAGAAAGGGACAGGGCATTATTGGAAAAGAGGGCAGCTGTAGATGAGCGAGATACAGCAATTCAGCAGAGAGACATGGCAATCTCCGAGCGGGACAATGCCCTACGAGAACGTGATAATGCCGTTGCTGCCCTCCAGTTCCAAGAAAGTGCTATGAATGGTGCTTTAGGTTGTAGCATTGACTGTGGAATGAAACGCTTGAACCACCACAGAAATCCTCACGCCAATTCTTCTCAATCTCCTACTAAGTCCAGGGAAGCTCACATAACTGATGCCATCCCTATAACAGCAATTTCATCTGAAGCTCTCAAATCACACCTAGCGAAACAAACAAAGATGAAGAGTGTTACTTCAGCCAAGTCTACGAAGTCAGCTAAGAAGGCTAAGAAGGTTGGTGAGGATTTAAATAGGCACGTCACCACTGATGGTTCGAAAGCCGAGTGGGAAGCTCAGGATCTTAGTTCTATAAAACAGATAAATTTTGATGAGTCGAGAATGCCAATTCCTGTTTGCACATGTACTGGTGTAGCTAGGCAGTGTTACAAATGGAGTAGTGGGGGCTGGCAGTCGTCCTGTTGCACCACCTCCTTATCTGTTTATCCTTTGCCTCAAATACCAAATAAACGACATGCTCGAATGGGTGGCAGGAAGATGAGTGGAAGTGTTTTTAGTAGATTGCTTACTAGAGTGGCAGCAGCAGGTCATGATCTGTCAACTCCTCTTGATCTTAAAAACTACTGGGCTAAGCATGGAACAAATCGCTACATTACCATTAAATGACCGCGTTTGCAGTTGAACGAAGTGGTTAAGAGCATCATACTCTGTAGGCTTTCTGGAAATTTCTAATTTAACTGCGGGGTGAACTGTGGAAGTCTGAGACTGTGGGTGGTTTGTGATTAAAGGCAAGTTTGTTGTTTGGCTAATGGCTTGTATTAGAGCAAGTTACCCCTTAAATAAGGGAAATTTTTGACTCCTGCTGGATAGCTTAACAGTTGACCCAAGATTTATGGCTGGAAATTTGTAGGAAATATGATATTTCTTTGTTTAAAAAAAAAAAACAGGCGCGCACACGGACACATCATCATCATCAACTCGAGATGATGGGAATTCAGAAGGCCTTTTTTTTTTTTTTGTGGGGGTTGGGGGGGGGGGGGGTGGGGGGGTGTTAAAATATTTATTGTGGCTAAACAATGGGGTAAAATTGTTTTTCTTTTCTTTCAGTTGGAGGCTGCTAACTTGAGACTTGGCAGGTATAACTTCAAAAGTCCTAATAAGAGTTATGCGTGTGTTCTCTTCTAAATCCCAGAAAATGTAAGAAAAGGTACTTTAGATAGATAGGAATAAGATTCTACTTCCCACGCTAGATGATCCAGATTATTTTGTTTTCGAACACTGATTATAAGATGAATCAACCTTGACTCATGACTTATCAGCAGTCATCGGTATTTTTCAAAAAGTTCTGGTTTATTTTACACAGAAGATATTAATGAAGTGAACAATTTTATATTTGGTACAAATGGCAGGCAACTGCGAGGACTGGAGAGCCCTCTTGACTGCTGCCGTCAGCTCCCCAGCTGCCTTACTTGGTTCCTTAGATGCTATAAAATATACACTCTCGCCCCTGTTATTAACATATATAAAGAATTGACGATCCATTAGAATTTGTCCCATGCAACAGATGCGAACAGTTCAATTGTTCGAGCATTTTGTTCGAGAATGTGTGCAAAACCCAGCAACGTCAGTTAGTTTTAAACCCTACACAGGCATTTCCGAAAGATAAAGTAAGCCATAATTGATAATATCCACAAAAACCTTTCCATCGTAGGCTAGCCACTTACTTAGAATCGAGTGAAGCATAAATTTGATGGAGACTACGAGTCAAGACTTTGGTAACAGGATACTACTGCGTACCGACCGGCCCACAGGTCAAAACTCACGACCGACTTTCTCCGCCGATTCTGGTTTTGAATAGTCGATAAATGAAGGACGACGGCAAACGGACATCCGGATCATCGCATCCATTTGTGCTCGCTCTTAGTCCCGCAAGACACAAATTCCACATCCGCACCAAATCGCGGAGGAAAACATTCGCAGATTTGTCCATTGACTTCTACCGCTACTCACAAAATTTAGCAACCGTCAGTCTCGGGAATTTCGAAATCAATGTAAAGGTATGCAGATTTTCAATGCGTCTAGAATTTATTTGTTGAATTATATATAAATCAGATCAAAAGGAATTTATTCGAATCTCTTATTCTCACCTTTTTCTCCATACACTTTTTTTTTTTCTCTATTGGCTTTATCGTAATAAATGTACTCGTAATTGTATCATTAAAAAAACTACACCAAACAATAAGGAACATCATCCACAAGCACAAAAGAGTTAGGTGAGGCTTGATTAAGTAATAATATTTTGTGTCAAAAAATGCATAAAAGACATGCAGCCGGGCGTTTTAGAAAGCCAAATATTAATGAAGCTTGGAAGGTGCAATTATACATTTGATTGGTAAAATGTGTGCGAGTGTCGCATTGCTTTCAAAGTTTCAACCACATTGTTGAATTTATATACCAACTCCACAACCGACTCATCAATTAATTCTCACCTCCCACTCTATTGACACTGCCTGTACGCGTATTATGCTTACTCATCATATTGCGACGCACGTTGCGTATGTTAGGCTCTATTTGGACATTATATTTGTATCCTCAAATAGAAAAAATAAGTATTTTTCTTAAATAAAAACACCACACTCCAAACAAATTTTTATTTTAAAATTTAAAAATTAAAGTTTCCCACTCAAATTCCTCTCATATAATTTGGAAAAAAATTCTCTCTCATTTTTCCCTCTAAAATATTTTTTTCTATCAAAAAATACTCACTAAAATTTTCACACATTCTAATACAACTTTTCTCCAATACATTACACTCCAAATGAAGCCTTAACATCCTATTGAGAAACTCCCTTTTAATTTATTTCTTTAAATCTCCTGATTGATGTCTTTAGACGACAGTTTCATCAAACTATCTTTTTGCATCAGAAACAGCTCACTTTTAAGCTTTTTTTTAAATAAAAAATAAAAAATCTTGTGATTTCCCTTTTCGAATAAAAATAAAATACTAGTAATTTAATCAGTTCAAACTAGTGTCCTCTTATAAGTAGAAAAGTTAGACATGTGCACATGAAAGGGAAAATTTTGAAAATATTTTTTAAAAAAACACGAATTATTTAAAATAAACAAAACATATCAATATAACTTCCTTCACATAATAAAATAAAATTTTAATTATTATTATTATTAAATACAACCATCTCTAAAAGTAGAAAGCAAATTTTTGTTATATCCTATATCCTGAAAAAATCCACTATACCATTATTCTCAATTAAATTTCCATCAATCTTTCCTCTCTTTTTTTTTATATTTTTTGAAAAAAAAAAGAAGTTTGGTGTCTCTTTGGCTATGTTTAGATTGTGGTTTATCTGATAAATTTGTATTAAAAATGTGTAAAAATTTTGATAGAATTTTTTTGTAAGAAAAAATTATTTTAGAGGGAGAATAAAATTTGTATTTGAGATAAAAAAAATTAAAATTATGTGAGAATAATTTATAAAGTAAATTTTAAATTTTAAAATAAACATATGTTTGAATGTTTTTTTTTTTTTTGGTGAAGAAAAAAATAATTTTTTGTACTGAGAATATAATCCGAACACAGCCTTTGATTTTTCCATGAATTTATCACGATAAAGTCAGTTATCGTTTTCCCATATGGGCCCGATGAAGACTTATTTTAAATAAAAAAGAAAAAAAACCGGGGTTTAGATAAGAAAATTATGGGCTCACACGTCGGTTGCTTTTTGCATTCTTATAACGGATGTTTGACAAATTGGCAAATGGGTCTGGATGACGATAAAAGTTCGGACAACCGAATCTTTCCTCCTCGCGTCGTTGAAGCCTTTTAAGGCTTTGAGCGCAAAAAATGGAGCCACGTGTTCGTTATACCCTTGGTTCGCCAAATTTTAGTCAACCTATTCGGGATGGCCGACATGATCTCTGCCACGTGGAAGTTTTTTTTTAGTACTTTTTAGTTTGAATTTTTCTTACTTATTACTATTTAAATAAATAAATAAGAGCACAAATTTACCTGCCTTATTAATTCCCTTCCAGATATACTGGGTTTGTTATCCCAGTTACTTGGCAACTTCCAGGAACAAACAAGAAAGAGGAAAAGGGATGGAGTGGAGGAAAATTGCAATATAAAAATCATTTTTAAAAAATATATATATATATTACATTTTGAAAGGTTTTGCATGCACGATTGGTATTTTTGGAAAAAAACAATCCATCGTGTTAAGCGAGGCCTGCAAGGCCTACTTATTCATTGGCTGGACGGACCCAAAATATTACTCCAGTACTACTAATTATATATTCCGAGCAATCAACTAATTCCTCAAATCTACATTGATTAATTCTGTACAATTATTGGGCATAGGTGTGCCCCAGGTTTGACATTTTAGCCTATCTTTGAATTGTGATTTATTTTTAAAAAATTTATATTAAAATGAGTGATATTTTTGGTAAGAATTTTTTAGTAAAAAAAGTATTTTTGAAGATTTTTTTTTAATTATATGAGGAGAATTTATGAGAAAAAAAATTAAAAATTAAAAATTAAATTTTAAATAAAAATATTTTTTAATCTTTTATTTTATTTTAAAAAATTAATTTTTTATAAATAAAACACAATCCAAACATAGCTTTAGATTTAGATATCATGGTTATCAACAATTCTCGGAACATAATTTTTTTTTTTTTATGCGTATATAAGTAGTCTTATCTAACCTGTTATAAGTTTGCACCACACATACATGGGTGAGACTAATCTCTGAAGTCAAGCAAATTTGGTCTCCAAGTAGTTAAGGGAATCGATCTCGAAACCTTTATTCATTTCAGAATTTAATATTCTCGAAACATAATATTAGATAGCGAGTATATTCCCTATTTCTTTTTTAGCTGAAAACTTATGTTACGAAGAAAGACAATAATTAACCAGATTTTGCTAAAATGCAAAAGCCGAATTAGCAGCCACACATTGGTTTAAATGGAAATGATTGTAGGTTAATTAAGACGTGCTAAATGAGTCGTACGAAGAAAGGGAACACCCTTCAATGTTTCGTTACCGAATTAAACCAAACCTTATCGTTATGTTTTCGGCCTTGGAGGTGGTGACGTGTTACTCTAAAAATACGCTTGTCCTTATCCCATTTCTTGAACTCGTAATTACCACAGGATTATTATCCCCTCTATTGATTAGAGAACATTTTAAATACGTAAACTCTACTAATTCATAACAGAATAACCGCGTCAAACAATAATTTCAGACCAAGATTATCAAATCAGTTAATTGAAAAACATACCTAGCCTAAATAAAAAAAAAAGAAAGAAAAAAACCGACAAGAGACTAAGAGAGATAGCTAAAATATACGAGTTTTTAAAAAGAGTCTCGCACGTTATTTTCGTGTTCTTTGTAATTTTCTGTCGGTTTTAAAAACAAAAATTTACCAAATATAGGATTAGGTCGAGGCATTGTTAAAAAGCATGTGAAGCGTGAAGATCCCTCACTGCCTTTGTTGTTATTTACTGCTTTTTATTTTGCATGTTGTCGTGGCGTATATTGGTTCGTATATTTGTTTATTTATTTTAAAAAATCAAGAGGAAACACCAAAAATCGTCATTCACATTTTACTGAATAATCTTTTTCATTCTCCACTTTTAAAACGGGAACAAATAGTCCTTCAAATTTCAAGAACTAAAATTTGAAGGAAAATTTCAGAACTAAACGTTTCCGTTTATGAAATTTGAAGGATTAAAAGTTCTTGCTTATTTCACAAATAGTACCAAAAGTTTCAATTTATGAAATTTGAAGGACTATTTGTTCTCGTTTTAAAAGTGGAAGATGAAAAATATTATTTGCTGAAATGCGAATGACGATTTTGAATGTTTCCTCAAAAATTAATAATTATTTTAGATATTATAGTATGACAAAATGCATAATAAAATCAACGTTAGAATTTTTACATGAGAAATTTGGTTAAAAAATCTTCACTTTATAAATGGGGGAAATTTAAAAAATAATGGTTAATTTATTATTATTATTATTATTATTTTTAATAATCATTTGTTGTTACAATAATTCTATTCTATTACATGGGAGCCTATTTTGTTACGTGAGGTCTTACTAGTTAGGGATGTCAATGATATTTGTTACTCAAATGTCAAATTATTGAAACACCTTTTTCTTCTTCTTCTTATGAACGCTTGACATATTTTTTATTATTTATGAGAAAAAAGCTCACTAAATTATACGAGGTGCTAGAAAAAAGCCTACTGAAATTTATCATGACTTTAAATTTTAGTTCATATATTGATATTATTAATAAAATAATACGAAAAAATAATTTAAAAGCTTACTCTACCACTCACTGCTGAGTAATTAATTAAAATTCATGGAGGTAAATTTTATATTATATGATTTTATCAATATTTAAAGTAAAATTTTAAAACACATTTTAAGGTATAATTTATATTTATTTTTTTTGAAAAAAACACAAATATATTTAAAAATACTATAACTCAATAATACACATTTATTTCGGCATTAGATATGACAATTTTAGTGGTATTAAATATTAGATTTAATATTATTTATCTTTTTCGAGATTTTGTAATATAATAATTATCCTATCGTGATTTGAAAAATAACAATCAGTTCATTTGACTAATAATTAATTTGGCAAAAAGACAAAAAAGTCCTCAGAAGACTAGTTGTTATTTTTTAAATTACAGGGGACTAGTTGTTTTATTACAAAATGTCGATAGATAAATGATATTAATTTTATTAAATTTTAAAAAGATAAAAATATGAAATTTAAAGATAAAATTTAATAAAAAATTTTAAAAATCTAAATTACATTACAAATATTTTGAATTTGAAATTAATTAACGACAGGATTTGACGTGAACTGAAATTGAAATGTTGAATAATGAGTAGTTTAGAGGACTAGTGGTTGGTGGCGGTGTTAGTTTAATAGTACTTTGGTTCATTAGTTGTGGGATAGAATATGAAAATAAATGAGAGAAAAGAGAGAGATTCATTGCTACAAAATCTGCGGTGATAGGGGGGGCGGGGGGAAAGGATTTACGAAATGCAGTCGGAATGTAATTGAAATTCACCCCAAATGCGGATTCCACCCAAATGAAAATGAAATTCATAATAAATTCACGCGTCTTTTCGGAGCAAGAAGAAACACCGAGGCATCATAAGCAATACTACTACTCCTCCTGCTCGTTTGTCATGAAATCCGTGTAACAGTGGTCGTTGTCTTGCCTTCCTTTCTTCCTTCCTCTTTTCATCATCATCATCATCATCATCAATTCATCATCGTCATCAATTCATACTTTGGTAGTGCTCATCAATCCTAGTCGATACTTTTTAGAGCGAGGAAGAAATTTCCAAACCAAACAAAAGGGTTAGAGAGAAGTAACACACAGTCACACAGTCAAGACTACTCAAGAGAGAGCCTCAGCCTTCGGCAACTCCGTCCCCCACCCCACTCTCACTTCCCTTCTTTCCTTGCTTTAACAGGACCCTTTACACTTACTAATGTGGTGGATATACTCTTGCTGATTTGCGCCGTTCAGTCTGCTGGAAATGGTCGCCTCCAGGTACCCTTTTAAATAAATTGCTAAAGCTTCCATTTTTATTTTGATTTGTTCATCATTTATGTTACCATTTCCGTTTAGTGTTACTTGGATTTTGATCAGTAACCTTATGTCTGATTGTAGATTGTTCTAGTTAGCGACCGGGTTTAGGACGTGCGTGCCCATCTGTTTACAAGAGCTTGAATTGTCTGAATTTTGTTGTCAATCGGTTATGAAATTGGGGTTGTAGGGAGAGAATCAGAATTTATAGTTACTCAAGGTTAACATAGGGTTGAGTTGAGAATTTTGAAGCAAATGGGCGGTGTTAATGAGGAGGCTAATAGTGCTATGATGCAAAGGATTCAATCATCCTTTGGTACCTCATCATCCATCCACAAACAACAGCAGCAGCAGCAAATACCCTTGTCAGCTAATCAAATTGAGGTTCCCCAGTTGAGTTCCTCACAGTTTCGAGGTCAGATGCGGCAGTTTTCTCCAAGTTGTGGTGTTGAGAGTAGTAAAAGGGTGGGGATACCGCCTTCCCATCCGCAAATGCCCCCTATTTCTCCTTATTCCCATGTCCCAGCAACCAGGCCAATGAATCAGCAACTGGGAATGCAGAATTTCAGTACTAATTCTGGTCCAGGGCCCTCGCATTCGCGGTCTTTATCACAACCTTCATTTTTCTCACTTGATTCATTGCCACCGCTGAGCCCTTCACCTTATAGGGATTCCACTCCCAACTCCATTACTGAATCTGTCTCAGCTGATGTTTCAATGGAGGATCAGAATGCTAATTCACAATCATTATTGCCACCTTCTCCATTCACCAGGGGTAATTCTTTAAGGGTAGGGGAAAGTCTTCCTCCTCGCAAGACACATAGACGGTCTAATAGTGATATACCATTTGGGTTTTCTACCATCATGCAATCTTCACCGCCCTCCTTGATGCCACTAAGGAGTCCAGGTGTAACTGTGCCTGCAAGAGAAAATTCTATGTCTAAGCCAGCACAATTGGTGAAACGGGAATCAACTTGGGAGAAGGGCAGTGAGCTTAATGCAGAGGGTATGGGCGAGAGGAAATCAGAGGGGGAAGTTGTGGACGACCTGTTTTCTGCTTACATGAATTTGGACAACATTGATGCACTAAATTCTTCGGGAACTGATGAAAAGCAGGGTACTGAGAACCGTGATGATTTGGATAGCAGAGCCAGTGGTACAAAGACAAATGGTGATAGCAGCGATAATGAAGCAACAAGCAGTGTAAATGAAAGTGGCAACAGCGTGCAGAGATTAGGAATGTCATCTACAAGTGAGAAGAGGGAGGGTATAAAAAGAAATGCCGTTGGAGATATTACTCCGACCTCAAGACACTATAGGAGTGTTTCCATGGATAGTTTCATGGGCAAGCTGAATTTTGGGGACGAGTCACCAAAACTGCCTCCATCCCCTGGTGGACGTCCAGGTCAATTGTCTCCAAGCAGTTCTCTAGATACGAATTCAAATACCTTCAGCCTGGAATTTGGAAATGGTGAGTTCAGTGGGGCTGAACTAAAGAAGATTATGGCAAATGAGAAACTAGCTGAGATTGCACTAAGTGATCCTAAGCGTGCCAAGAGGTAATAAATATTTTTATCTCATATTTGTGATTTCACTTAGACAAAGAACTTATCTTTGTGACTTTATTCCTTTTGCTTACTTCTGCTTCCTGTGGAGTTGTTGATTAATCAGTGCATCTTTGTGAATTTTTTGTGCTTGTGATAGGATTTTAGCCAACCGTCAATCTGCTGCGCGCTCAAAAGAGAGAAAGATGAGATATATTGCAGAATTAGAACACAAGGTTCAAACCTTGCAGACTGAGGCAACCACATTATCTGCCCAGTTAACCCTGTTGCAGGTAAAAAATTGAGTGTATTTTTGTTTTTTAAATTATTATAACCATCATTTGGTTACTTCTTCATTGTTTCCTTTATCTCTGAACACTAGTTTTTGCATTCTTTTCAGAGAGATTCTGCTGGATTGACCAGCCAGAACAATGAGTTGAAATTTCGCTTGCAAGCTATGGAACAACAAGCACAACTCCGAGATGGTAATTTTTATTTCATTCTTCATTTATTGCTGCTGCATTAGTACATAGCAATACGGAAGGTTTTTCTTTATCTGCTAAACAGCAGAAGCATCTTATGTTAATAATGGAGAAAGTCCTGGCGAAATGGTGTGGCAAACTTCAAGGTTGAACATTACCATCTACCCTGCCAAAAGATTAATTTTTTTAAGTAGTCTTGGTAGTTAGATCCTCTAATGGGAATTAGTTTGTCTATCTTGTTTGGTTGGTGGGAATTTGTGTTTGAACTGTGAAGTGTTTCCTTTAATATTGCCAACCACCCTGGTACTTGTAATACTTATTAGGTATTCTGTTTGTAGTCTTAATTATGGTAGGCGAGGAACATGGAATTTAATAAAAAAATAAACATTTAATTGGAGAATATGGTCGTGTGAGTTTTGTTCTTGATTGTCCTGCTCTTGTGGAAATGAAGATTTGGGTAACTGTGGTGCATCTCTGTGACACTGAAATTGGGTTTAGCTAATTGATCTGTCTGCTTGTTTTATTTCCAAAATTAGATAGTTGCTGCCCTATTGTTGGTTTTGCTTGATGTTAGGACGGCATATATATATATATTTTTTTAAGGAATACTTGTTGCATTGAGGGCCTACAGAAGGGAAAGAACCTAAACTATTACAAAGTGGAAACCCTACACTATCACAAATAATGTTGTGACAATTTGTCACTGATGGGATTCGAACCTGCGTCCTCTCGCATGGCCACCTAAGGCTCTAACCGCCGTGCCACTTGCTCTTTCCCAGGACGGCATATCTTGAATTGCAAATTATTCACGTTAACCTGGACTGTGGCAGTGTTCATTTCTTTGTTTGAGGATTAAAAATATTAGTGAAAAAGTACTTTATTTTCAGAAGAAATGTTGTAGAAAAGGGGTATTTTTTCTAACCCATCTTATGTCTAAAAGAATATGGATATGTAAAAAGGTAGTGACATTTCATAGACCTAAATGAGTACACCTACCTTTCCTTTTTCCCCTCTTCTTGTGAGAATCGGTGAGCCCACCTTTTCGAACAATATATACATTGTTGCTTTAGATTTTCTAAAAACTTCTTTTTTACCACATGTAGATTCCTAATACAATCTACTTTTGTCATTTGGTGATAAAATGCTTACTAATCTGGGCTGTAATTTTTTTTACAGCTCTAAACGAAGCATTAACTGCAGAGGTTCAACGATTGAAGCTTGCTACTGCTGAACTGAGCAGTGATCCTTCCAAGTATCAGCAGGTTTCCATGAATTCTCAGATGTTCCAGTTGCATCAGCAGCAAGCTGCTCAACTTAGCATGCATCAGTTGCAACAAAAGCAGCAATCTCAGCCGCAGCAGGAGCAGCAGCAGCAACAACAGCAGAGTGGAAGCACAGCTGCGAAACATGAATCAAGCAAATAGCTTGGGGAATGTTTGGGCATGGATTCTTTTGGAGTCATCCGATTTTTTTTCCCCATTCTGAGTAATCATCCGTTTTCATTATAAGCATTCATTCATTGTTTTGCATTCAAGAAAGAAAATAATAGTAGATTATGGTTTCAACTAAAAACCCCGCATGTTTACGCATACTGCTAGTCATATACAAATCGTAAAGGTTTGTAGCTTTTTGTTCGTGTGCTAGGTAATGATATGCATATTGACCCTTGGTTTGTCATTTCAGTTGGAAAACTCATATGACTTCTTAGTTATACAACATTTTTGTTTTTTTGGAGATTATATGAATATGAAAAACTGTTGTTTTTTAGTTCCCATTCGCTCCCATTGTAATCGGTTTGAATGTTTGTTGAGCCGTCATATGATAGCAGTGCTCTATTAATAGTAAATGCTGTGTTTCCGGACACAAATGAAGGGCACAGGATAATATTCTCCACGGTAAATGTTTCTGCTTGTCTATGGTATCGTACTATCGTGGTATCATACAACGAATCAGAATCCCACTAAGTGAGCTGTATTTTGGATTTCTTTAGTCAGCGAGAAGCTACCTTGTTGATAATATTTTTATAGTTTCAACCGAAATTTAATAAGATTGGAGTTATTAATTTTTTGATAATCATTAAAAATATTTATTGAAAATAATTGAGCAAGATGTTATTAAGATGAAAATTTATTTAATTATTTATGGGTTTTATTGTAAATAATTAAATGAATAATTATTGAGTAATTATAAGTAATTATTGGTTAATATTTAATATTTAAATATTTTTAATTTTTAAATATATTTATATATATAATTAATAAATAAATTTGATTTTATTTTTAAATTATGACAACCACTAATAGTTGGATTATCACCCGTTAGCGGTCCAATCGTTACCCGTCAGCCGGTGGTGGCCATATTATTACAAATCACTGTTTAATTTTTAATGAAAAATTTTAATAAAATTTTAATGAGAATTGAGAAATGTTAATCTCATTTTCTCATAATTTCAAAATTTAATGTGAATTATAATTATCATTCTTAATAATTCTCTACCTATTTAAATTTTATCAACTCCTTCCCATTTACTCCTAATTGCCACCTCTACTTCTTGGTGTTATTGGACAATGCAGTAAGCCAGTAAGGACTTGTTAGCTCATGCATAGTAGTATTGTGGTTTCATTCTCTATGCAGTGGCATAACTACTTCGGTCTTCATAGGAATTATCGTTTAATAAACAAAAGTCAGGATGGCCGAGTGGTCTAAGGCGCCAGACTCAAGTTCTGGTCCTCTAACGAGGGCGTGGGTTCAAATCCCACTTCTGACATTTTCTACATTAAATTTTTTGGACTTAGGCCCACTGGACTTTAAAAAAACATGGCCTATACATTTTTAACATTCACTTATTTACCAAAAATTTTGCACTTAGGCCCACTAAGTTGGACTTTAAGAAATATGGCCTAATGGTAGGCCCAGAACATCTCAATTATTTATTTATTTTTTTTAACTTAGGCCCACTAAACTTTTTTTTTTTTTTTTTTGAATATGGTCTAATTACAGGCTCTGAATAGCACAAGGACATTTTTCTCACATTATTTCATATTCCAAAAAACTATTTTTATATTTTTTTTTGGACTCAGGCCCACTAAGTTGGACTTTTAAAAAATGTGGCCTAATGATAGGCCCAGAGCATCTCAAATCTATATTTAGATTGTGACATATACACAAAAAATTAATTTTTTTACACAACATAAATAAAATATTCAAACACCATTTTAGTTCAAATTTTAAAATTTAAAATTCAAAATTTCTCTCTTAAATTCTCTTCACAAAATTTAAAATTTTTTCCCCCTAATACAATTTTTATTCTCGCTCCAAAATACTTTTTAAAAAAAAATCCTACCAAAATTTACATACATTTCAATATAAAATTTTTCAAATAAATTACAATCCAAACAGGCCTACTAAACCTGTATTTTTAAAAAAATATTTACAGGCCCTGGATAACACAAGAACATTTTTCTCACATTACTTTATTTTTCAAAAAAATATGTGTTTTTGGGACTTAGGCCCACTAAGATGGACTTTCACAAAAGGGCTAATTTTAGGCCCAGAGCAGCTCTAATTGCACTTGCAGTGAATTTGCGAACACCGACGACACCGTTTCACAGTTTTCTTCACTTTCTTCGTTCTTCTCCATAGCTCAAAAACCCTACTGCTTAACGCCTCCCACTGCACATTAACCCGACCCGTTATGGACGGACCTTTAGTTCAGCCCGCCATAGTGGTAGACCCCACAATCACTGAAGATTCATCCACTTCAAAACCAGAAGATGAGCCATCTCCAACTCCGGCTCCGCTTACCCCGGAGGAGCTAGTGGCTAAAGCCATAGCTCCTGTGAAAAAAGAGTTCCTTCGCCCACCGCCAACAACCAGACTCTCCACACTATCTAACGACGCCGTTACAGAGGCGCCCAAGTCAGCTTCCCTACTCAAAGAGAAGAAGTCCAAACGCCAACTCAAACGGGAACGCCGTCAGGTACTGTACTTTTTCATTTTTTAATGCAAAATGAAAAAATATAAAAACGTGAACTTTTTGTTTTTTCGGGTAATTGAGATAGTATTTGCAGGAATTAAAATCTCCGTTGCACTTGTGTCCAGAGGTTGCGAAGAGGGGTGAGGTGGGTTCTTGTTTGTATGGTGAAAAATGCCGGTTTAGCCATGATTTGGTGGCATTTAAGGTTCAGAAGCCAGCGGATTTGGAGGGCAAGTGTCCTTTTATGGAGATTAATGAAGGTCCATGTCCTTATGGGCTGGCTTGTAGATTCACCGGGACGCACCAAGATGATGGTGCTGTCGTCTCTGGGACTCTGAATGTTCAGAGGAAGACATCTGAAGTTAATGGATTGAATAAGGATGTTCAGAAGCTTCTGTGGAAGAATAAAATGAAGTTCCCCAAGGCTGATGCTACTCTCAAGCTTCTTGGCCTTTCGGTAAGAAAATGATATGTATTTTTTCTTGAAAGAAGTTTGTTATGGCTTGTTTGTGATTGAAGGACCAAGGAAACTTGATCTGCTATGGAAAATTGTGATGTCCGATTTTACTATTCTACTTGGCTTTGGTGAAGTGGTTTGGTTGTATGTTGAAATTTATGGGGCAGGGAAAAATGAAGAAATTGTTGGACAATGAAGATGATCTAGTAGTTGCCAATGACTCTCGCGCTGTTGAAGAAAAGGTTATCTCTGGAGCTGCTGAAACTTGCTCCAAGGATCAAGTGAACTGCTGTTCCCAACTTTTAGGAGGGGATGAACCAGAAAATGCAACTGAGACTGAAGAGCTAAGGCCTGTGAAGAAGGCAAAACCTTCGACTGATGAATCTTGTTACCCTATTGAAGATAATGATGGTTTGTCTGTATTTGGTGTGCCATTGAAACTTACCTTTTCTTTTCTTTTCTTTTCATGGACGTGAGCTGTTAAATTTCCCATTCTTACAGGTTCTTGTGTCCAGGAGATGCATCTTGAGAAAAGCTCAAAAATAAGTGATTCGGATTTAGTAACTGACACTGATGATGATATCATAGAAGCTGATAAAAGCCTAAAATTACACCTGCGTGAGAAAAAGCTTATCGACTTCAGAGATAAGCTTTACCTTGCACCTCTGACTACCGTAGGGAATTTACCTTTCCGAAGGGTTTGCAAAGTGCTTGGAGCTGATGTGACATGTGGTGAGATGGCAATGTGCACTAATCTTTTGCAGGTTGCCACACTGCTTCACTGACTGGAATCTTAATTACCGTTACTTTGGTCTTTATTAACCTAGTTCCTTGGTATGAACTTCTCTGTTTAATATGTCATGTAAACCATTAAAGCAGGAAAGCTGTTGTTGGAATTCTGGGATGGGATGTCCCTTTCTTGTAACTATGTATTGGATTCGTAAGCTACAAACTCAGATTGAGTTTCTAGCAAAACATCTTAGTGAATGAATATTCAAAGCATATGTACATATTTAATTATATGCACATGTTTGTATGCACATATATATAATTTTAAAACATGGTTTTGTGTCTAAGTTTTTCTGATTATGGCTCAGATTCCCATATCTCCTTTTTTTTTTTCCATAATTGTTTTTTACTATGTGGTAATTAACTATCTCCTTGCACATGCAAACAGGGTCAAGCTTCTGAATGGGCACTGTTGAGGCGCCATTCATCCGAGAACATTTTTGGTGTTCAGATTTGTGGGGCGTATCCAGATACGGTTTCAAGGACAGTTGAACTTATAGAGCAGGAATGTTCTGTGGATTTTATTGATATCAACATGGGATGTCCAATTGACATTGTAGTTAATAAGGGTGCCGGATCTGCTCTTCTCACAAAACCATCGAGAATGAAAAGTGTCATACAATCAGCTTCTGGAACAGTTGATACCCCAATAACTATTAAGGTATGTTGTACTAAAGTAAGTTGAAAGTATCAAAGGTCAAATCAAGCAATTTCTTACCAATGAGGTGATTTTCAAATTGTCAGTTCTCAGTTGTCAATCTTTTATTTGTGATATTTATGTACTTGTAATTCTGATATTATTCCAGCTACAAGTTTGAAGTTTTGGAAACCTTCTCACTGGGATCTGATTGGATCTCCATTTCACTACTAGACTGAGTGCCTAATCACTTTCATAAAATTTTGTTCTCCAGGTTCGAACTGGTTACTTTGAGGGGAGGAATCGGATTGATTCTATTATAGAAGATATTGGAAACTGGGGAGCAACTGCTGTAACTATACATGGTAGAACACGTCAACAACGGTACAGCAAGCTTGCTGATTGGGAATACATATATCAGTGCATCCAAAAGGTCCCAGATTCATTGCAAGTCCTTGGAAATGGTGATGTGTTCTCCTACTTAGACTGGAACAAGCACAAGTCAGACTGCCCCAAACTTTCTGCATGTATGATTGCTCGAGGTGCCCTAATTAAGGTTTGTGTTATATTTTAATATTCTTCTGAAGCCTAGTCATTAGTATTCAATACATTCTTCTTTTTGCTAAAGAAATCATTCTGAACTTTGCAGCCCTGGATTTTTACTGAAATAAAGGAGCAGAGACATTGGGATATCAGTTCTGGTGAACGTCTAGATATTCTCAAGGATTATGCACGTTTTGGTCTTCAACACTGGGGTTCTGATTCAAAGGGTAAGTAACATGCATTTGTTTAAAGTGGAAAGTTTGTCTGATTTCCATTAGCAAAAGAATTTCACTTTCCACTGTAAAAAAGTAGATGTGTTGTCAAGTCTACAATGCAGTAAATTGAAATTGAAGAAATTTCTTATTGAGCTAGTAAAAAATCTTTACAATGACGGAACAACTTGGGGAAGTGATATAATACAACTTCATACAACTTTTGGTACTGAAGTACAGACTCAGAATATGTTGTTTTGAATGTTACTCTTTCTTAAATTACAAGCTTAAATCTTTACCTTGAAATCCACAGGAGTGGAGACAACCAGGCACTTCTTGTTGGAGTGGCTGAGTTACACATACAGATATATACCAGTTGGTCTCCTGGATGTGATCCCGCAAAGAATAAATTGGCGCCTTCCTTCGTATTATGGTCGTGATGACCTTGAAACACTGATGGCCTCTGATTCTGCTGCTGATTGGGTGAGTGATCAATCTTTGGTTCACTTAATTAATGAATTACTGTGTAACACTAACATGTCCTGCTATATCTTTTAACCTGTACGGTTATTGCTATGTATTTGCAGATCAGGATCTCTGAGATTTTACTTGGCAAGGTCCCTGCTGGATTTACATTTTCTCCTAAGCACAAGTCTAATGCTTACGACAGAGCTGAAAACGGTTAATATTTGTTTTGCATTCTCTATTCTTGATAGCAACTACTGTCCGGTAGTCAGTATGAGGTAGCTATTATCATTTTTCTAGCCACGACGGTGGCGTGTATTTTTTTGCCAACCCACACTATCATTTCAAGAATTGAGTCCTGAAGAAGGGATTTTGAGATTTTGGTTTTTTTTGTGCTGTACCTGCTTTGGAAGGAAGGTATCCGCAACTCCAAATTTTAGTCCGGGATCATTCAATACAATAGTATGAATACGATAGCAAGGCAAATTCATGGAAATACCCTTTTATAAAGAATAAATAGATATTGTGTAACTTTATTGCATTAGAAAAGATTGTACTATGATTATTTTATATACCTTCCTTGTTCAGTTGATTGTTTTCAAACATTGGCAGATTTATTCTGGGTTACAAGATCGAATAGCATATTCAGACCAGCCTGATGAAGGATCAAGGAAATTGGGATCAGCTGCCTTTACATTATTTAATGGGGTCTTTAATCTCATGTCACCCTTAATTAAGTAGGTTATGAATGAACTAGTTTACCTCCTAGGGCTAGGGCTGCTAACTCCTCTGTCCTGCTTTTCGGGTATAGTTGGTTAACGTCTTGTGTCGAATTAAAGCAGGAAAGCGTGGTCAAGCGAGAGGATGCCTTATAAGAGCAATCTGGGCAAGGCAATTCATAAATTCGAGCCCTTTTCATGTTAGTTTTGAACAAAGTGAGGGTATCATTCAGAATTTCCCTTTGAGTCACTCAGATGTTAAATATAACCACGGAATAGAAATGACAAAATTTCAAAGTTTGAAGAAATCGTTAGCATTTAACAATGAGCGTAAATCAACAAATATACAATCGAAGTGCAGAAGGGATAGCTTAAATAAATAAGACAAGCATACAGACAAATTGTTGTCTTCTTTTAAAGTTAAATAGCTTGAATACCTAACTACGAGGTTATACAAAGCAAGACAAAATTGTTGTGCGAGCATTATGAAGTTCAACATCTGCTGAAATTGGTAGTATGAAAAGAACAAACTCTGCCTAAGTTTCTTGTTTGCTCAACAGTCAATATAAAAGAGCAAACAGCAAAGCAGGAAATGACCCTTATCATCCCAGAAACCCCTTATAGTCGAGCATCATCATTAAGTATTCAGCAGCTTCAACATTAAAAGCAGTAGTGTAACTTTGGCCTTCTCCTCAAAACTTGTTTGCATGGAATAATTTGGAAATAAAGAAGAGAATGGATGTAACTGCAAAGAATTGGAAGCATATATTAGCTAAATAACGGAGAGAACTTTGCCAAAACCTCAGTAAAACTTTCTCAAACTTCTATAATAAATCTAAAGAACAGACCAAAACGAAGTACCCAATAAAATCCAAAACATTCCCGACTCTCTCATCTTCCTTTTCTTTCGTAGTTTACGAAACTAGACCCTAGTCAGTGTTGGTATTTCCTTGTCATCTATCTCCTTGTTCTTTCTATGTCCACTAATCCAACCTCCATCAATAGACTCCATATTTCCACTCAATCCATCATCAACAAAATCACCCACTCTTTTCACTTTACCCCGTGGCTGGACAGGGTAATGACCAGAAAAGCAAGCATAACAATAATTTGGTGAATCGTTTGCCAGAAACTTCTTCAAGCTATCCATTGGAAGAAATGCAAGCGAATCTGCTCCAATGAACTCCTTAATCTCCTCCACACTCATTCTATTAGATATGAGTTCCTCAGCACTCGGAGTGTCCACTCCATAGTAACAGGACGCTATAATTGGAGGGCTTGCGATCCTCATGTGGACCTCCTTAGCCCCCGACTCCTTGATCAACCTAACAATCTTTGAGGAAGTTGTGCCTCTAACTATTGAATCATCAACCACCACAACTCTCTTACCCTCAAGGACAGATTTTACCGGGGACAGCTTAAGCTTGACTCCGAAGTCCCTAATCTTTTGCGATGGCTCGATGAAAGTCCTCCCCACATAATGTGACCTTATCAAACCTTGTTGAAATGGAACCCCTGCTTTTGCAGCGTAACCCAGTGCAGCAACAACTCCGGAGTCTGGCACAGCTATTACAACATCACAATCAACAGGGGCTTCAGAGGCAAGAATTTCCCCAAATGCACGCCTAGACTCATAAACTGACCTCCCAAACACCACAGAATTTGGCAAAGCGAAGTAAATATGCTCAAAGATGCAAGATTTTTGCTCAGGGTGAGATAACAAACAAAGGGAGCTTACACCGTCTTTGTCCACCACCAGAACCTCACCAGGGGCCACCTCTCTCTCGTATGTAGCCTCAATTAAATCCAAAGCACAAGTCTCCGAAGCAAACACCACCGCGCCGTTGCTTCTCCTGCCCATTACCAACGGCCTAAAGCCATGAGGATCCCTCACGGCAACCAGCTTATCCTCCGTCAAAAACACCATGGAATAAGCTCCCTGAAGCCTTTTACAAGCATCAACAATCCTCAGAAAGAACGGCCTTTCTTTCGATATGGCTATAAGATGAAGAACCACCTCTGTATCAGAACTAGTGTTGAAAATCGAACCATTTTCCTCCAGTTCAGCACGAAGGGATTGGTAATTGACCAAATTGCCGTTGTGGGCGACACCAACCGAGCCGAATCTGTAACCGGCGACAAAGGGCTGGACGTTTTTCAACATGGAAGCGCCTGCCGTGGAATATCTGACGTGTCCTATGGCCATGTCCCCAGGAAGCTGGTCAAGTTTGGACTGGCTAAAGACATCTGAAACCAACCCCACGCCAGTGATTGATTTTAAAACGTTGTCGTGGACGGTGACGATGCCGGCGCCTTCTTGCCCGCGGTGTTGAAGTGCGTGGAGGGCTAAGTAGCAGAGACGGGAGGCTTCAGGATCGCCGTAGATGCCCACCACGCCGCATTCTTCTCTGGGTTTGTCGTCTTGATCATCGTAATCCCGGGAGAAAGAATCCAAGTCTGAGGGAGGGTTCTTAGAAGCGGCCGTCAAGAGGGGTTTGTGGATGTGGGTGGAGAAAGCATGGCAGGGTTTTGGGAGGGTTTTTGGAAAGGAAGTACAAGAGGGCTTGTCATGAGGGGCTGATAGAAGAGAGAGCTTGGAAGCGGCAGTGGCGGTGGGTGTGGTGGCGACGAAGGAGGCGACTGCCATGGATTTTTGGAAGCTAGATCAAGGGTGGTAAAAGTAACAGATAGAGTTCAAAGTGGACTATGACTAGCCAAAATGTTACGCCTAGGTCTTGGTCCCTTTTGTGTTTGAAGTTACCGAGCCAGAGCATCCACAGGAAGGAGCTGAATTAGAGTTAGGCTAGATTGCGGGAGGGCGTAGGCAATAACGCTGTACCACCGATTCTAACAATTCTATTGGTGAATTTTGGTGCAAACGACTCAGTCGTGGGAGGTTTCGTAGTATTTATTATTCTTGAGCCTTGTGTCAAAGTCAAACCTTTGAACACCCGAGTGTATAATACACTCGATTGGTATTGGATTTTTGAACCTTATAATTGACTGAGTTTGCTGTCGGCTAATAATGGTCAATGAAAAAGAAAAACCATTCAACTCCGAACCCACAGAAATTAATTTAGTTGTTCTGAATGGATTTTTTATCTTTTGAAATAAAGATGTTCATGGACGTTTTTCACTTTTTTTTTTTTTTGGTGCAGTCATCGCGGCCTTAATCACGATAGGATTAGTAGTTTTTTTAGTTAGTTGCGAATTTTTATAGCTTGTTTTTTCATTTTCATTCATCGTCGATATATTTTGTATTATATATAGATATAAGCATTTTTTTATATAATGTAGTACCGTACATAGTCATCAGGAATTCAAGCATAAAGTCGGTCATTCAATTTTCCATTCTGGTCGATCGTTCAACGTCGTGTAAAATGGCCCGTCGCATGCGGGTCCCTTCCCGTCTGGCCGCGTCTAGATTTTTTTTTTTTTTTTATTCTTTTATTTTTTTACTTTTTTTTTTCTTTTTTTTTTTTTTTTGTTTTTCTTTTTTTATTTTTTTATTTTTTTCTTGTGACGCTAGCTAAACTCACTCTCGCTGCATGCGACGAGTCTTCGTGCCTCTTTATTAATCTACTATCGTTTTAAAAAAAAAAAAAAAAATAAAGATGTGATTTTCTCCCTTTTTCATTGCAATCATAGGTATGTTTGTGGCGGGATTTTGCTCCTGCATTGAGTAGATAATATACTACCATAAGATATCAGCTGGAAAATTGAATTGGTCGATAGACATCCATTTGTGTATCTTTAGAGTTGGACATCACTCTTTGATTCAAACCTTTAATTTGGATCAAAATGGATGATAGGGAGCTGGTAATTCTACAGAATGAGACGGGAGATATGATGACGATGATGATCTTCCTCTCCCTTTGTCCCCAGTAGGATGGAGTGATGAAAGATAAACCAGTAGCGAGCGCTGAATTCAGATTGCAACCCAACAAATTCCCCATAGAAAAACAAAAACAAGAAGTTTGAGTGAATGAGATGTGCAGATATTATTAGAAGCAAGAGCTGAATCCACCCGTTGTACTTTTGTTCCCATATAAGGAATCTAGAAATGAGGAAGAATCTTGAGGTGATAAAGAAATGAAACCCCATCTAGGCAATTACGACAAAAACATTTTATTCCACTTTCTTAGCTGTTGTTTGAAAGTGAGCACCATCCATTTCTGGGCCAAAGGAATTGGCTAACAAATATATGGAGGAAGCAAAACACATCTACATATTACAGAACCCCACTGGCTGGCATTGTGGATCCCAACTTTCAAAATGCTGCTCCATCCATGGACCCATTCCAGGCTAGAGTTACAACTTACAACACAATTTCCTTTCCTAGATGGCAACAAATAAAAACAACCATTCAAGAACTCCTCCACATGCTTACCAAAAAAAAAAAACAAAGAAGAGAAATTTGGTTTAAGCTTCAATCTGAACTTTAAAGTCGCTATTTAGCATGCTTTGTTCATTCGAGTCGTCTTAATAACCTATGCAAATAAATGGCAATTGATCTTCTTAGCAATTCGTGATAAAAAAAAAGTAAGAAATTACGCAGTATTAAAATGGTAACAATTTTGTGGTCAAGTTAGTAAATTGTTTAATAGTCTTGTTCCCAACACTGCATTTGACAAAAACTCACCAATAAATTACATTTTTTTTTTTTGGGAGGGGGTTCAAAGTGTGACAATTATGGACTTAGCATCCCTTATTATCTATATTTAGTTTTTTTTAATATTTCATTCTTTGTGGAAAAAATAATGAAATATATATTCTTTTTAAAAATTATCGACTTAGGTTGAAACTATCAAAAATCGTCCCCAGCCTACATATAGGAGTTTAGCATTGGAACGACGTCGTATAACGTTGATGGTAATACAATACTACCTAAACAACTACAAACCTTATCACACCGGATCGCAGCCGGCACATATAATGAGAAAAACCAGTCTTCCACGAAGCACATATTCGCAGTGTCTGTGAGAAAATTAGGGCAAAGAGATCTCCGGACTCTGAGGTTGGGCGGTGGTGTTATCAGCATCTGCAATACTCGATTATCAGTGAGCAGCAATGGCGCCTATTCCTGGACCGTACTCTGGCACCAGTACTCTCGCCTTGGTAACTCTTTCTTGCCCTTTTCCGATCTTAAACCCCATGGTTTCGTCTCATTTGCTATGATATGTGAATAAAATTTGATTTTGGTTATTTTTGATTTATTGGTGATAGGTGGCCCGTGCCTCTGCTTTCACGTTTGGAGTCGTCTACGGAAACATTAAGCTCAAATATCTTAGGGTACTGTGCTGTTTTTATTATTGTTTTCTTAATTCTTTAAAAATGTTCTGAGTAAATGTTCACTTTTTTTCTCTTGCTTTGTAATAAGTTAATCTGTTGTTCTTATTTCTGTGGTCAATTTGGGTGTACAAATCATATATGCAATATATTCAGATCTGATTTCAAGCTGTGAACTCATTGACTGGGATTTTGTTCTTTGGTTTCAACTATATTGTATTTGAGTACGCTTAAGACGCTGAAGTCGAATTTGTTTTTCACAAAAAGAGAAAGTGACTAATTCTTGAATTGTTAAGTAAGAGGAATACATAGCAGAGCCTTGAAAATAGTACTTTCCAGAGCTGACGTTTCCAATTTGGGTAAAAAATTTGTTGCTAAATTTCAAGCATTTTTGCAATGAATCCATCCCTTACTTCTTGCTCCCGTAATTTTGTTCTTTAACTTCTAAGATTGTGTACCACTCTCTCTCTCTCTCTGCTGGCGTATCCTTTTTCTTAATTGCTTTTTTCCTCTAAAGAACTTTAACTTTTTCTTTTTTAAAGTAGAGGGTGGGAATGGTAATTGTTGAAATAACTGTATTTGTAGGGTGAGAAGATCATCTTATACTTGGGCCTTGGGGAATTCATGACATTCATTCTAGACTGAAGTGTTTATGCATGAGATGTTTTTGATGTTTGATTGTTATTCAAACACAATGGGATTGTGCTTCTGTTGTCTACCATACAATAGCAAAGGATTACAAAACTCAACCTAAGCGTTACCATCAGCAACTGTTACAAATAAAGTTGCATTTTTGGGTGGTTGAGGTGTAAGTTGCCTTTTTCTTAGTTTACTTTGACCTGATCTCTGACAGAGTTTCTGTGTTTTCCATCAGCTTTATGGTTACGAGTAGCTTGCAGTTTTGGGATACTACATTAATAGGTTGCAAGTTGCCTTTTTCTTAGTTTACTTTGACCTGATCGCCATCGGATTTTCTGAATTTTGTTTTAAGGATTACAGTTGTCTGTAAGATTCTTACGTGAAATTGTACAAGTTCAATTTGCTATTTGCTATTTTCAAGTATGTCACCATAAAATAATACTGTATTGTGTTTAGGCTGATTCTATCTTATTTTGTGATGCAGGCGAAGGCCAAGTCTCAGCAGAAAGCTGAAGCCAAGGCCCATCACTGAAGTGAAGAGTCTTTCTGTTTCGCTTGCGGATAGAAATAATCATTGATTATATAATGATATGGATGTTCATTTTGGCCTCATGCATTTTACCATGATTTTCTACTCGTAACTCTTTTATTCTGTTTGATAATTCACTTGATATTATCTTTAACCATTATGATGATGGTTAAATTTTCCAGCACCTCCTGGACTACAGGGACATGTTGGATGAGTTACTTAAGAGTAATTTTTGACTGCTTCTGATATGGAAGATGAATATTGCAATTTGTTTGATTTATCTTTCAGATATCACACAGAATTGCCCCTGGGAAACGTTTCTCCCTTTGGTATAGAAATGAAAAGTGAAATCACTTGTCATAATACACCATATAGAACTCTGTTGAATGGAAGTTTAAATCTGTTTTTCCCTAAATTGTTAAGGTCTTGGTTGCCTGTCATATAGGTGAATAGGACGATGTATTTTCCTTTCCCTTCACTCTAATTTTTTGGCTGCTCTGGGTGGAAAAATGTGGGTTGGGTTGAATTTTGCCAGATAGGTTTTGTTTGAGAAAATACTCTGTTGGACTGCCACTCTTTATTTGTAATAGCGATGAGTATGCTTCAACATAGAATGGTAGGCAGTTGGTGAGCTCTGTTAAACATTTGGCGGGGAAATTTTGTTCCTATGAACTATTGCATTTCTGGATATATGAAGCATTAGCATCGTCTGGATGTTATTTTTGTTAGTTGTGAACTACTAAATACATCCATAGAGGGCATGAACTAACTGAATGGGCTTGTGAACTGCTGAGCGCACGTACTAGGTGAAAATGCAGTTTCGTGTTATTTGGATCGTTGCTTTTCGCTCAGGTTTTGCTAGAATGGCCTTGTATGCCGCTAAGGTTTTGCTATGTGCCAAGTTTGGGCAACACAAGTTGATAAAGCATGGGCAACAACCAGTTTGTTGGATGCAGGATAGATATTTTCTTAGTTAATAGTCTTATTGACTGTTTTCCAGATGTACATGATGGGAATAAGTTTAGGCTTGTGCCAAATCCTTCTCCGTGCACACTGGGTCTACATTACGAATCACACCGTCGGACCTAAATGAATACTCGTATTGTCTACGAGTAACATTCTAAGAAAAAGCGGTCGCTAAATTATTCTGCCTTTTGGCCTAGACTTCAGAGAAAAAGCAGTCACTAAATTATTCTACGTGAACATGTATAGATTGTTTAGCCAAATGGTACCACTGCTTATGCAAAAGTATTTACACATTGCTTAATTTGCACCGTAGAACAACAGAGCAAGGGTATCTTTACACTTCCATCATTCAAGTGATGGAAGATGCAAAATAGCAGAATAGAAGACCACCACGCGAAACTAAACTTCGTGGCTGCAGAGAAAGATATATTTTGCCTTCAATACCCTGTTAAGAAGCAAAAACCTCCTCAACTTTGGAGGTGGCCGCTATTCTAATCTGTAGTAAAAAAATCCTACTTGACATAAATAATTCCTTCATCAATGGGGTCATCACCCTCCCAGTCCTCATCGTCTTCATCTTTTGGATTTGATGACACATGCTGATCATCTGCTTGAGATCTTGCCATCTTTTCCTTGTTCTCTTTCTTAAGTTTGTCCAATATGGCAATGACCTGAAAACCAATACATGAAGCTTTTGAACTCAGGCATGGATTCCATTATCATCAACAACAAGGCACAGTTCACTATAGGATGAATAGCCAACATGTGTTCCACCAATTCATGAAATTCAAGGTAACATGGCGCGTGGAGATTGGGAATAAGTCTGATTAGTCCTATGATTCCCACTAACTGAGATGCAAGGAAATCCACCAGAGCCTTCCCTTGTGTTATCTCAAAATAAGAGGATAACAGACAGCAAATTGGTACGTAAGCAGATAACATTGCTCTTTTCATTAAGAAATTGAGATTATCATAATCTTACTCAAACTGGCCTCTAAAATTATTTCTTTTACTAACGTTAAAAGTGAGATGGCATAAAATCAAATTTGTTGCCAGTTATTCTAGATTTTATTCTTAAGTAGATACTTATATTAAACCAAATTTTAAAGTTCCACACTCTCAGTCATATGCTCCAGAAGTTAAGATTGAAGAAGAATATAGGAGATATTCCTTGTTGAATTAAGGGAAGTACTCCAATATCTCCTCTGAGTTTGATTTGTTCACGAAAGCATTTCTTTATCTTGGGCTAAAAATCAGCAAGCTAAGCTAAAGAAGGGAAGTTAGAGCTAGAAGATTGCAATAATGTGAGAGAAAACCAAGAATTTGTCAGAGAAGAAAGAAGTGAAAACAACATTAGGAAGCTGCTCAGACTCCACAATCGTGTTTTTGTTTAGTTTCTTCTTCAGGATTGAGTATTTTAAAATTTTTAAAATAAAAAAAAAATGAAGAAGAAGAAGAAAAAGGGTAAATTCTTACTCTGCTTCCCCGTTCTTGAGACTCATCTTCAAAAAAGCGAATCTCTGGAGTCAGCCTTAGTTTCATGCGCTTTCCCAACTCGCTTCGGACATATTTTGCCTTTGACTTCAATCCAGAGATTGCAACCTCCTTTCCTCTTTCATCACCAAAGACAGACACATAGACTTTCACGACCTAAAAAAGATGCAGATAGATAGACACCTTTAGCATCTTCAAGAAAGCTAATCGTCTCTTTTTAGATTTCCCGAAAACATCAACAACAACACATTGTCAGTTGGCATTTCAACATAAAATACCTGAGCAGATCACATAACTGCTTATTATGCTATGCTTCAAGAGTAATTATATATGATCCCAAATGACCCCAACCACCAGTTCATTTTCACAGGTAGATAGAAAAAGTGGTTACCATCAAGACGTTATACAGTGAGAGAAGTAGCAACCTTTCGCATACCATCATGACAGAGGCCATAAAATATGAAAACTCACCAGTTCTTTAACGAAATTTCATTCTAGGACCGAAAAAAATATTTGTTTGTACAGGCCAAAAAAACAGCGGCAATGTAACTATACTTAACTATACGCTATGCATGCTTTGTACCAGCTGCATAAACTATTGTACATTATCGGAGAGTTAAAATTTAATCATCGACCACCTCAAAATTAATTGGAGAAAAAGATACGGTATTAAATAACGAATAAAGTGTTACCTGCAAATCAGCTGAGACTTCGACGTCGCTAATAGTAGTGAGAGATGACAGATAACGATCGGCGCCAAGGGCAGCTTCAGGCAAGACGGCAAACTGCAAAACCTTGTCGGTCAATAACATGTCGGAAATCTCTCTCCTTATCTGATTGGCCACCATTTTAACTCTCCGTGGATTCGCCATACACTTCACCGCACATCTCCCGTAGCTGGCGGGAGTCATTTGCCGCTGCCACGGCCACGGCCACGGCAGCACGGTCGTGATATACCGCGGTGCCAAAATGGACGGCGCCAAAAATCTTCTGTAGGAGGAGGTCGCGATTGTTGGAGATTGCTGTAGCAGAAGGTGCAGCATTACAAATCTTCTCTTCTATAAAATACTACGTCGTATCGTAAGTTTTAAAACAGGCAAAAAATCTGATAAATTTCTGTAGAGAAAGGATGGGAACGATGCTGGGATTGAACGATAAATTTCTGCGGAGGGAAGAAAATGGGAATATCCGCACAGCGTATGAGGGTATTTTCGTACTTTCGACAGTATATCAAACCCCCAATTGGGCTCATTTTATATTTGATGCTGAAGTTGATGGGTCGTCTTCCTTTCTTAGTAGAATTTGGGCTTGAGAGTTTTGGGGGCCTGGTTAACTTTTGATAGCATAGGGCTACCCAAAAGAAAGGAAAAAGTCATGAGTGGAGTGGGCTTACAATTTTTTAATATTTAGAATCGGGAATGGCTCTCGAATAATTGAATTGATTACGATGCTTGTGGAATTATAGAAGTTGCAGTAGTGGGACTCTTTGATTCCATTTTCAAGTCAGACGTCATCGAAATTTGTACTTGAACGTATGGGACAAATTTGATTAAGCATGATCAGCATCGTACGGTCCTCTCATAAAAATAGCTTTCGGGTAATTTTCAAATGTAGGAAGCCATCATACATCATGTATAATGCCCCTTTTTGACCATAATGATTGGGCATTATCTCCCGCACATAACCCTTAATTTAATTTACAAGTTTTAGACTACCACCATACCTCTATTAACACATAATCACATGCACATAGTCGACTATAGTCCATTTGGCCCACCGCTCAATAATGTTGCGTATATTATTATGCTAGAGGAAAAGCCTCCTCTACCCCTAATCTCTCATTTTATACGGTTTATTACATACTTTTCTCCTCTGATTACAATTTATTGTGTGTATTGTGAAAGTTTTATCTCGATAATTTACTAATAATCTGATGTATATCAAATCTCAGCATGTAAATCAAATCTCGACATAGGGCCCAATAATCCCTATTATATTTATATATATATATGTGCTAGACCTCGGTTCGTAGTTCAGTTATATGAGAATTCGGGTTATACTAAAATTACACTAATCACATATGATATCAAACCACACGGGTGATGTGAGAGTTCGGTCGCTCATACCTATCTGCAAGTGACTAATGGAATGTAACTAGTCGTTACAATGTGTTTTGCGAATCTCGATAGTAAGATATATATATACATGATCAAGAAATCAGATAAAAACACTCTGTAATTTAAGCACCGGAGTCTCTTATCCAAAAAATCACTTTGGAATCTGTTTTGCAAGTGATGGTTGTTGAATATCTCGTAATTTGGGATGGATTGTAATTACGGGATCGAATTACGGATTACGCCTTCATCATAGTCATACTATTTTTTTCTTTAAAAAAAGGTAAGTCATAATCTAAACATTACGATTTTGTGACGTCACATTTGAAAATTTTAAAAACCATAATTGTACAAATTTTTAAAAAAATAAAAATAATCAGAGGTCAGTTATAGTCACAGTTTTGGTATGTCACCTTGAAATGTTGAACAAAAGTAATTATCATTTAATTCTATTCAATGTCACTCGTGCAAATTTTGTGTAATTAGACACTCCTACATATAGTGTATTAATAATTATAACTAACTATATTTATTCCCTGGTGATAACTGTTTGCATTTTGTTGTTTTTGGGCCTAGAAAGTTAAAAGGAGGAAGTAATAAAAAAGAGGCAGAATTGGGAGCTCTCATTTTCTGCTACTGACCCCTGCCAAAATTTCCCAACGGTGAGTGACTCTACGTCCACCACATTCCCTTTGTTTTAAGCTTCCAGTACCACTATTGCCATCAATCAATCATCAATCCTATGTTTTGAGTCTGAACATAAACGCAAAAAACCAAAGAAGACATTTGACGAGGATTAAATGGGGTGGTAAGATACCATCTCTCACGAGTCACGGGTTACAAACGCATATTTACGAGGCAAGCAATGTTCTTACATTATTTTTAGTTAAATAATTCTTTTATGTGTTACAATTCCCACATATACGAATAATTCAAATATGCAAATAATACTTTTTAGAGAAATAAATAATTAAAAGGCACAAACAAGGAGTTTGTAATGTTGAAAGTTAAAAAGAAAATTCTCACATATTATTAAAAAAAAATTACAAAAAAATAGCCAAATGCTAAATTTAGAAGAGACATTGGTAGGTTAAATATCGTGAATATCTTCAAATCCAGGGACATTTTCGTCCTTTAAAACATTCCTAGTAAAGACTCCAGAGTCCTTCTAATTATGTAATTACTAGTAACCCCAGCATAATTAAAGTTGGATTTTCAAACAAATTAAACTGATACTACTTATTAAGTGTATCTTCTCCACACTCTGTCCTCACTCTCTCTCTCTGTATCCTTCAATCCACTATCCTCCTACGCTAATACTACATCGTTTTTAGGTGTTCCCAATCCCCGCCCTGAGATATGCCCACCGGAATCCCAGCCAGTAATAAGATCAGCCGCATTGTCAGGATTCGGCAGATGCTTCGCCGCTGGCGTAGGAAAGCAGCGCTGTCCTCGTCGTTACCGCCTGATGTCCCGGCCGGACACGTGGCAATCATCGTGGGAACCGTTTGTTGCAGAAGGTTTGTTGTGCCAGCGAGGTACCTTAACCACCCGCTCTTTAAGAAGCTCTTGGTCCAGGCCGAGGAAGAGTACGGATTCGTAAACCAAGGTCCGCTCACCATACCCTGCGATGAGTCGGTGTTCGAACAGGTTCTCCGATTCGTTTCCCTAGCCGAGTCGAGTAACTCGACGGCGCTGCAGCACATGAGTTTCGAAGACTTCCAAAGCTGCAGCCTCGAGGGCCACCGCAAGATTAATCTCGATAGTAAATTCACCGAATCTCACCCGTTAATAGGCGGAGCCGAGTCCCGATGAGTTGACTCGTCCGAGTCGTGTTTCAATTTGTTTTAGAGCCAAAACTTTTTTGACTTTTTGGTGACTAGGCGACATGTCTCTGGCATAATTGGGTGCCGTGGGGGGGGACGCAGGACTCAGGACTCAGGAGATGGCAAAAACATAATTGAGGCGTTTTGTAACTCAAATGACCGAATCATCCCGAGTTCATCTAGTTAGAAGCTTTAGCTGAATCTCTTGTAATTTTATTTTTTTTCTGGGGGAAATTCAGGAGAAGTTATTATTATAGTTGAATGAAGAGTTACTATTAAGTAATTGAATTTTGTGGTTCGTGGGGGGAAGCCTTTCGCTTTACGTAGCATATATAACTAGAATTATTGGAGAATGGACTTGACTGATTGTCTTTTGTTTTTTAACTTTTGGTTTCCCAATCTTTGTCTGTTAAAGTTGATTGAGGATAAGTTGGGGGACGGAACACCGCTATTTTGTGGATTAAACTTTTTCTTTTTCTCTTTCTCTTTCTCATCCGTGCTGAAAAGGTTTAAGTGACAGTGGAATGGGTTCACCCAACCATCATATTCGAATCATCTTTATCTCCTACTGCAAGTGTTTGATATGAACTTGACAACCGCGTTTAATCTCTAAAGACGCTTCGCTTGTTTAATTTGAGTACGATGTAGATGTCTCAAGGGGTGATGGTGGTCCATTTGTTGCTCTATTATTTTCATAGACTCAAAGCCCGAGTTGTGTGTATGCCCGACTTGAACAGAATTTGTGCCCATACAAATATTTAAGGCCCATCTGACTAAGGCTCAAATATATCCCAAGTGATTTCATTTAAAACGACCTTCAAAACACTTTTTTTTTAATTTTTATTATATCTTTTATCTTATCGTTATTATATAAAAAAAATATAAAAATATATTTTAAAACATTATCTATGTATGCACTTCACGATTTGATGTGATTATTGATTCAGGAACACAGCAAAAGCAAAACAGAGAAAATGGGCGGAGCAAATTGGGAATTCAATCGGATTCAGAATTAAAGCTACTGGATTTGAACGTTACAGGATTAATTGATTGTGAATCGAAGCTTTTTTAGTCATATCAGCTGACATTTAAATCAGATCTCAATCATGGAGAATTAGCACATATGGAGGATTTGAGATCCCCATGTGTGTAGTTGATGTGAAATTCTAGTGGGATATGTATATTCAAATGGGCAGTTGCGATTGAAGTAGAAACATAAGATATTGCCGACTGACAAATGGACCTTCCCTGGGCCCTTTCAAGTTCCATCAAGCCCATCAACCCAAGAGTTCAAAGCCGTCCGTGTTACTCCATTGACTTGGTCCGAGAGTGGAAACTGGACAGCCTTTCGCTGGGAAAAAAACAGAAAAATTCCACGTCGGATCACATGCGAAAGAGCGAGAGACGGAGAGAGTAGGCTGAATTGTTTCCGTTAATTTAGTTGAATGGGGAAAAGCTGGCATCTCAACCCAATATAAAATTTTAACCTCATGCATGTTTGGTGTTTCTCTCCCTCTTCTTCTTTTCATTTTATTTTATTTTTTTAATGTAACGAAGACGTCTCAAATATTAATCTTTTAGTTACTGTCTCTTATATTTGATCGTTCAATCCAACTCTCATTTGCGAGAAAATATTTCATGTATTTTTATAAAATTATGCAGTCAAACATAATTAAAAAGAACATGTTATAAATTAAGAAGACAGTCTATAGATATAATAGAAAAATTAAAAAAAATGTAATTAATTTGTTATATTAAAAATAAAAATATATTTAATATTTTTTCCTCATTTAGAATACACATTCAGCAATTAAATTAGAATGCCAAAAAATATACACGCAATGGGATGCATGCCCTTAGCTGATAAATTTCGAATTCTTCAACAAGCATTTTCATATATATATATTTGTATTTGATAATTATCATACTAAAAAGAATGGAAAAGCGCGTTTTAAAATAGAGTAAACCACGATTACTTAGATGCAATGAAGAGGTAGTATTATATGTACACAGAGCGTACGGTAATGGCGGAAGTAGTACACGGATAAGTACGTTGGAAAGATGAGGCCATGTGAGAAGGCGTCAAGTTGATGGATGAAAATGGAGTATAGTCAGTGGTCAGTGATGGTCAGTGATGGAGTGGGGGCAGATTACGAAGGCAGGGCATGTGCTAGCCATGCTTCCACGAGTAGTAATATATAGCAGTAGTGCAGTACCAGTCCAAGCGAACGGGGTTGAGTTCGGGACCCAAAAAAGATCCTTGAAGATCACCAAATATTCACTTGTATGCTTCAATCAGGGGGCGGGGGAATATTGTCCTGCCTTTTCCTTTTCCTTTTCCTCTTCTTTTTTGTTCTGCTAATATATATATATATAGAGATATTACCCATGCCGATGCATTCTCCAATTTGAGCGTTTTGTTTTGATTCTTTTGAATGGGAGGATTATTTCTTGGATTATGTGACACTGTATTTTGATTCCCTTTGACAAAATCTGTGGCTGCCATATATTCCGTTTCGTTTGTGTATGTGTGTATTGGGAGTACAAACTGGACTCATCCCGTACCGATTTCGTACAATTTTATCTCACTTAATTTTCCCATGCAATTATTTATTTTGAGACTGGCCTTTCGGTTTCTCTGTTCAAATTCAAAAAGATAATTAACTTTGTGTGATTCGCAAGTACTTTTGGAATTATAAAATATAATACTCCAATGATCATCTTTTGCATTTTCATGCAAATAGAAAACCCTTTGAAAAAATAATGATTTAATTCAATGTTAGACTTTGGAACGCGATCACGTGATACAAAAGTTTTATGTCTGATTTTGAATTTGAGTAAAAAGTGAGGAATTTTGTTTTTCGCTATAACTTTCCCATCACCTCAAGTAAGTCTACCAAACGCACACACACATGTACATATATGAAAAATCTGTCAAACACCACAGTTTTTTCTTAATATTACTTTTTTAAATGTAGGTCATAAAATATAAGAATTTGCTATAAGAGCGATCTCTTATTTTGGGATAATAAAAATTTTCAAAGTAAATTTTTTTTCCAAACAAAAAGAAGTATTATTTTACATTTATATTTTTCTTAATTTTGCTTGCGATCTTTACAACAACAACTAGCTAGCTATATAATAATATTAATTCAATTGGTTCAAAGTCATTTCAAAATAATTTCAATTTCATGTAGAATCCAAAAAGAAGAGAGTTTCATATACCAAAATATATATTTTTCAATTTTAAACCGAGTCTTTCAATTCATTAGTTCGGATATTTGTTGCCCACTTGGCCTATTACATATATTTTATATGCTGGTGGGATGAGTTTGTTAGTATATGAAGATCAGAATCAGATGCCGAGGGACGCCGACCCAGTGAGCTATTATTGTCAGAATAATTTTTGGGTATATTCGAAACAAAGTAGAATATATATATATAAATAAACAAACAATAGTGGCGTAACCGCGTAAGACAATACCTTCCCCACGGAGCAACCCACCCACCGTACCCCCCAGGCCCCTTTTGGTACTCAATGTTCCAATCACAACGAATTATTCCTGAGCCATGGTGCATGAAAATACCAATGTGCTGCATGCATCTACATATAGAAACACATCATAGAACAATGTTAATTCCAGAAGACAACAGTACGTAGGAATAGTGTGGATAAAACATGTACTAATTACTACTAATCATTATTCCTCTATATTTACGTATCTAGTCCATGCAAGTGCAGCAGCTTCATGTTAATTAATCAAGCAATGTGACCCATGCAACCTTGCACCTCGTATATTATATATCATGCATTGTACTACGTACGTAGCATTCTTAGCTCTGCATGCAGGCAATTATTGATTATACTACGTACGTCGTATACAAATGTACTGCATCGACATATAGAGATCGACTGTGCATGCATGCACTATTTAAGACATTTTGATTATTATGTAAATATTGCATTTTAAAACATGTTTTTTTTTATTTTTTTGACATATTTATTGTGAGATAAAAGTCGTAAAAATATATTTTAAAAAATTATCTATATCTGTGTGCTCTAAATTGAATTCTCACGATAGGCTACCACAATGGAGTTTGGAAGGAAAAGGAATTGAATGTTGAAAGGACATCTGAACTGATATGATCTGATACAAAAATGTACATAGCAGAAAGTAACATGCAGACAACCTGGAGAATTGCCTGGCACCACACTCACGTCCATAACTGTGTAGTTCTAAAACCTAGTGAAAGCGAAGAGGGGCACCCACCGTTTAGCAATCAAATAGCTGGTTTTGGTCCCAAATCATTGAAATCAATCCCAATTTCAGATCACCCAAACTTTTCCGTAGGGTCCTTTCGTACTTATTTTGTTACGGAATTTTAACTATGGCAAGTTGAACCACATCATCATCATCATCATCATCATGTGCATGTCTATTTGTGGAAGAGAAAATAAAATGAAAGATCATCTCCTAATCCAATTCTCATCCAGTCCAAGAAGAACCATACGGTCTGCCCGCGTACGAACATATACGGTATTCATTTATGGTGCTGGAACCTCTGCCTGCTAAAAATATCGTCATGCATCCTGAAAATTTTCTCTTCTCAACTCTTTAGCTATTGCATCTAGCTAGAAGTTAGCACAAATGAAGAAACTACACCATTAACATTGAACTCACGTGGTCGAGCGAAATGTACGTGTGATACAAAAGGTTAGCATCAATAACAACGTTTATACGAATTACAAAATTTATATCCACTTATTAAAATATATGTGTTGATATAAAAAAGTGTAACAAAAATATTCAATGCAATTGACTAATTGTCAACAACAGATTATTAAATGCTATTAAGTTGAACAAGAGACATACTTCCAAAAGTGAAAACGAATTGAAGGTGTTAGATATCGACATAGCTCTGTGATTGAAAGGGGTATATATGCTTTAAATATAGAAATAATTTAATTTTATTCAACTGATGAGGATAAGGGATGCTTAGGGAGAGGCACAGGAATCAGAAATGAAGACGGTTGTGGTTGAAACATAAACCAAAAAAAAAAATCGCAGCAAATGTACTTAAACAGAACTGAGAGAGAGAGAGAGAGGGGGGGTGGAGGGACTGGGGAGAGGACCAGCTCAGCAGAGTCTTCCATGGATCGGACCTTCTAGAGCTGCTGGTCCCAGTATCCAAAAAGCTGATGGTACGCTGGTACACCATAAAAAATTTTGTAATCTAGAGACAGAAGATAGAGAGATCTCCGCAATCCATGCAAAATCACCCCTTTTTTTTCTTTTTCATTTTTTTTTTGCCCTGGAGAAAGAAAAATGGCGACATCCAGCCAATGGAATGAGACCCTAGTCATTTCCAGTTAAAAACAACTCCACTCCACTTGGGTTTTCTTTTCTATTTTAGTTGCCAACTTTGATTTATTAATGCACATTGATACCCTTAAATACTATATCTCATATTTTTACTTCATTAGTGAGTACATGAGGAGTAACATATATGGCCACAAATATTTGTTAATTGCAGATCTGAAATTTGACTGCGTGCATTTGCAATAATTATGTCTGCGGAAGTTAACGGTGCATCAGCCCGACTACTTTGACCAGTTCTGAACTTACATATTCTCAACCCAAGTTAGCGCGCAGTAGCACATGATACAATCTAAGATGCAAAATCTATGCTCAGTCCTTGAGAGTATCAATGGAAAGATCGGCCACCATTATTTTAACACAGAAAGGATAAAATATACTCCACCGTTTGTATATATTATATATCATGGAGAAGACAAATAATAAAATCACTTCACTTTCTTAACTGTTCCCCTAGAGTAATCAAATTAAAGCACTTTAGGTACCTAACTTTGGTACTCGCTCAAAAGCTCCAGCAACCTAAATTCTTGACATGTACGCACATGATATAGCATTTGCGGTTAGAAACAGACGATCAATAGGAATAGTAATTTGTTGGGTTATTGGTTTGGTAGGAGGCATGCTGTCGTGTCTATGCATAGCTGTATTTGGGCATTTATTTGTCAACAATGAGTACAGTTGATATAAATTCCGGATGAGCAATTAATCATGCACAGATTCCGCAAATTAACAGCTCCAAAAGTGAGAGGGAATAATGATGTTGACAAAAAAGGGCTAATCACCCTTCACTTTTTAGCTTTCAGAGTTGTTCTCTCACACAGGGTGTCTGGGGAACTAAACGCCTCTGTGCGAGGAAATGTACATAAACATCTACTAGAAACGCTATACATAACCAGCCTAGAATGTATATTCTTAGGCTCTTGGATTAGGATTCACTAATGCAACAGGACTAGGATGATCAAGAACCCACATGGGTCCAAAAAATTAAAAGAAAAAAACAAGCAAAGATCGAATCTGATCAAGATGGAGAGATGTTAAAAAAGAGAAGCAAAACATCAGTAACTAGCTAGCTTCATCTTGCGCCATCTCTCTCGATCAATTCTTCAAACAGTTACGAGTCAATAAATTTAACTGCTTCGTGAATATTAGTTCTCTCATCGGAGCATTGAAGTCAGAGAACGAAAAACAACTTCTTCGCAGGGAATTGTGAGGCCCATTTCGTGGTCAAACCCGAACTCCTCCTCTGCGCGTCGGAGAAGGCATTGAAACTCCGGATGCGTCAAAAACGATATGGGAACAATGTATCTGCTCCGGTTTTCCCCAACATATACGGCAAAATGCCCTTTTGGCACGTCAAGTGGGAGGCCATCCTCATCGTATCCGTTTTTCCTCCCTAGACTTGAACATCTCTTCAGAATTTGCTTAAGCACAGCTGTTTGTGGCAACTTGTTTGATTTTCTGATCGCCATTTCCTTTTTAACTTTGGCAAGCAAAAAACTAGAGATGAGGACTGAGGAGAAATTGAGAGTGTGAGCTGAGGGTCTGTAAGTATTGGTGGAGATGAGGAGAATTGAGGAATAAGCGAAGGAAATGGTTGAGTATTTATGAAGGGAGTTTGGGCCTCGGGGGTGAAAAAAAATGAGGATGAGGAAATTGAGCAGTGTCATGTGGGGTGTTGGGTACTCATAGGGCGGGCAGACCACGGGTGTTTTGGGGTGTGTGAATGACTGAATGTGAGAGAAGGACATGGTGGGGTACGAAGCCCATTGGGTTGTACGTTCTTCTGCTGGTCCCTGAAACAGCAATACGGACCCCTTTCATTGCGGTGCGACACAGATTAAATTCCCATTCTCCCTGTTCATTCATATTAACATCCCCTTTTCTTTCTCTGAAGGTAAATCAAAACTCGATCTTGTGTTTTCTTTCCTCAATTAAGGAGAGCTGCCCCGATCTTCGGTTCGATGGGCCGCCATAGTTTAGTTTGTTCCGGTTTATATTCTGCCTCTGCTAAAGTAGCTTTCATGGCTGGAAGTTGGTGCCAAGCTTCGACATCATACACTTGAGAGTACTTTGTTCTGTTTCCAGCACTCTGTCTCGTCTCTACTCTTGCAATATTGAATGGCCTTTCACCCATCATGTGCCTACTCTGTCCAATCGATCTTTGTGGCTAGGAATAGGATACCCTATACTCAAACATCTTCCATGTTTATTTCACAGTGTCAAAATTTTTTGAAAAATCACTCAGTGCATGATAGATGTTTTTACGTATTAAAATCACTAAATAAATAACTGTCCACATTTTGCTACATGTATATCCCAGTTAGTTACTATGAGAATTCGTCAAAAATTTTCAGAGTGGAAATCATTATTCGTTTATTTTGTCAAGTTTTATTGAAATGCTTATGAACTTTGGAAAAGAATTTGGCGGAATAGTGGCATATTATATGCGACATGTGTTTGTGGGAAGCTTAAATTTATTCTCAACATTTGCAGGTATCTATCGTAGGGTAGTTGAGTGGCTAGTATCCTGGAAAGGTCAGCATTCACGGACTATCGATAACTGTACTGACTAGAGTACGAAGTACGAACAACTGCGTTTGAACGGTTTGGGTTTTTGCAATTGTTGGTCTTGTGATTCTACAAACTGTCAAAAAAAAAAAAAAGGAGAGACAACTGCTGTCATTGGTACTGTATCAACACAATTTTTGCAGAAATTCATGTGCGAATCTACTGCTGATTTTCTTGCAGGGTTTGACGCTCATGGATTCTCAACATTTCATCAGGGCTTCTCTTTTTTATTTTATTTTTCTTGCTCATCCTGCATGCATACAGAAACAAAGACTCAGATCCTAATTAGTTCAAATCAGATGGTGTCTGATCCTGGGTTGGGTTTTCAAACAAGAAAGAAAATCAAGGCTTCCCCCGAGAAATCAATGAATGTAAATTCATTCAATCATTTTTTAAGCTGGGCCTCTCCGTTTTTCTTGACTTGCTTGATATCAATGAGAATGGCCTACACCCACATGCAACATTTTTACGTATGCCTTGGCCTCTATCCTACTTTCCCTCCACTGTACTCTTTTACCATCACGGACTGAAGTTCAATGTTTATTTGATGAATGATGGTTCTCTTTCTTCTTGTTACCGAACTTTTTTCTAGCATAGACTGACGTTAAACTTCTGTTTTTGGGTTTATTTCGTGAATGATGAGAACTTTCATTAACAAATTAACTCCATCAGTTCATGCATGCTAAAGAAGAATGCCCCATAATTGATGACAGGGTAAGCATTGCGGACCTCATAACCTGAACTTGTTGCTCTACGTGAGCTGTCCGTACGATTTTCTCTTGTGAAAAAACAAAGGGCTTGAGCATCAGATAGTTAACGTGTTGTCTGCAAAAATGGGGATGATGAATAGCCCCATGTGGTGTGGTCCTTTGGGTTAAACTAGGAGCACCACCAGTACACATCTTCTCCACCACTACAAATGGAGAAGTAATTATCAGAAAGCGATCTGCAATGATAGCTACCTTCCGAAAAATTTGCATCGGCATGTTCTGAGGCTAAAAACTTGATCTCCTAAAGCAAATCATGAACCCTTTGTTTTCTCATTTTTGTTTTACTCACAAACAAGTCCATAAAAGGAACACAAATTCTTCGCATGCAGTTCCACCCAATAAATTATATGGTACAATACAACCCCGCAAGCAAAAGCTTTACAATCTAAAATCCAACACTCACCCGGTTACCAAGGAACTTGCTTATAAAATGATTTCTGACATCGGATCCCACTAATCAACATAAACTATGCCACATTATGATCTCAAGGGAACCTTTTCTCGGAAATGATTATACAGTATGCAGGTTACAATTAGTCGACAAAAAGCATCTAAATCTAGAACAACTGATTCTGATACATGCTTGCCTTTGTTTGTGTCTCTGTTTTCTGCAGTAGCATGAACTCAAATTCTCCAATCTGCTTTTCCAATTCTCATGATCAAACAGGTTACTATCCTAAATAACACCTATAATAAAGTACATACGGAAAGAGGAGGAGATGGTCCCCCGGAAACGTCGTGATCCACAAAATTAATCACCGGCCCATGTTGCCTTTCAAGCTGGGTGGTGACGCTGTCCCGTTAATGCACATGAACGCCATGTTACTTCGGCTCCCAGAGGTTTCTCTAGGATCCATATATCCCCACAGTGTGATAAGTATTAAAAAATTCCAGCTAAACTCCTCGTTTAAAGTCCATTCAAGGTGTGTATAAATTGGATTTAAAATCACATTTTATATATTTTTTAAAATAATAGTTATAAAATGAAATATATATTACAAAGCATTAAAATACAAACCATATACTCCCGAAGTCACACAACAAAAGTAAGAGACTATAAGCTGAACTCAGAAGCAGGATGTCAAAATTCCTGATTAGTGGAAGAAGCTCTCTGCATTTAGCAAGTTTATACAAAGTAGAAAATATTGATAAAGCTGCAAAAGTCATATGGGTCTCTATCTGTGCTATCCAAAAAAGAAGAAAATTTGCCACATTCATGTATTATTGGCCTTCTTTTGGCAATTGATGCAATTGGTTTTGCCACACCTTGTCTTATCTTTTGATTGGTTTTGCAATTGGTTTTGCCACACCTTGCAATTGGTTTTGCCACACCTTATCTTTTGAATTTAGGGGGTGCTAGGTTAGGGATTTTAGGGCAATGGAATAGGAATGAAATAATTTCTTATCTTTTATTGAGGAATATCATTCCGTGAAAAGTAATTCCAAATATCAAAATTGATATATTCTTCATTTTTCTTCATTTTGGAGAATTTGAAAGTGATTATCTACAAAAAAAAAATTTTGCGTGAATAGTAACTTCAAATATCAAAACTGGATATCCACAATTTTCTACCATTTCAGATAGTACCAAAGTGAATACCCACAACATTTTTTCTCCCCAAAACAAGACTGTATAAATAATACTTTGCATACTTGCAAAAATATTATTACTATTATTATTATAATTCTCAATACAAATCAACCAATATAATTTTAATAAAAGAAATTATAATTTTTCACTATTATCATTCCAATTCCACTTTCTGAACCAAACGCCCCTTAGTCGCGATATAACTGGTTTTGTCTCGATAAAAGAGAAGATAAGACCATTCAACCACGCAAAATATGATATCATAGGTTTCAACGGTTCAAGGCATTTGGTCTTCAAATAACAAACCCATGAACATCAACCGCATATACAACTTCGGGTATTGGAAGCCTTTAATATGCCGTTAGATTTTAAATTTTCATATCCTGTGACATGTACATGACTCCATATTTAGTTTGCATTCAAAGGTTACATTTCTTTTACATAAGCAGCTCCTACCAATATTAGATAAAGCTTTTGAGTTATTCTATCATCTCATGATAATTTCCATTAGCTCCTTCCCCATGTCATAATTATAGCTTTGATACCGTGGAAGAATATATTAGACGACAAATACAAAATTCATTCTGCAATAGTTTCCTTCCAGAACAGGCAGAAACCAAAATACTTGAACCAGCCATCTCTCGTGGCAGAGAAAATTACCTACTATATCTGTAGATGATAACATGATTATCAATTCAGAAAATTGACATTGCTATGACTTAGCTTCGTTACATGCTTAAATTCCAAGCACAAATCTCTCAAGCACACCTTGAAGCAGAAAGAAGTAAATGTCAAGACTTCAATAAAATACATCACTCAACTTTATATTTCGTTTGTAAATTTCGAATGGTGTGGTTTCAAAACTGCTGGAGAGAAGCATCATTTAGATCTCTCTGCCAAAATTGCATATATTACAGTTAAATTCCTACATCTCAAAGGATCAAGGCAAGCATTAAATACCACATAATTGTGCAAGCTTACGAAGATGTTTCAAGAATTGAGAGGCCAGCCAACTCCCAGAACAAGAAATTATGTGAATCTAAAGCATAAAAAATGCACAGATTGAAGAATGTCAAGGAAAAATTTACCAACTTGATCCATTAAATATACTTAAAAAAAAAAGTTTGATATATACACTTCTTTCATTTTGTTACTCCTAATCAAATGCTATACACTTCTTTCTTCTTGTTACTTCATGAGGATGCATTGTTTGCATTCATCCAAAAGGGGAAAAAAAATATTGTGATACCATAATCCTTCATCTATAAACATATTATCTATTTTCATCATAGATAGTCAAGATAAAAATGCTGCGAAAAATAAGAGGTTTGGCATACATTTACATGTCTGACACAGATTTCAGCTGTTGGTGCTGCCCATCTATCAAACTCAACTGCCTTCTGAGTCTTGCAATATGAGCTTGCACCTATTTCATTCAAAATAGTTGAAAATTGGAGATATTAAAAACCACTAATCAACCATGTCATAGTGAAAAAGCAGATACTTGAATTTCCCACACATACTATCGAGATAATGCAACCTACTGCATTCAAAATATTTGACAATTGAGATTAAAAAACTACTAACCAAGCATGTCATAGTGAAACAGTAGATACTTAATCATTTTTTCCATGCATACTATCAAGATAATGCCTCATAGAAATTATTGCTTGCCAGTTACTGGATAAATTATCAGCCAAATAATTGAAGAGGAATGAAAATGGCATATGCAAATAGAAGTTTCTCCGAAAGTTAACTAAAAGTTCACTGATGATGGCCATAATCTAATAAAAAAAAAAAGTCAATTTTTTTTACTTTTTTTTTATTTTTACCCCTTAACCCCAGTTTCCTACTTCTTTGATTTCCTTAATTATAGGTAAAAGATTCACGGTTGCAGCATTAAGATTATTGGTTGGTTGTAATTTTCAATTGCATTGCTATCAAAAAGAAAATTGAATATTGCATAACCTCAATGTCAAACATGACCTTAATCATTGCCCTGCTTTATTTTAGTCTTCCTTCAATGCCTGGTGGCTATTTTGACTTACTGCATTTTTAAGATTCATCTTTAACATTTAAGAGTTAAAAAAGTGAAAATCACCAATTCTTTACGCATTCCAAACAAGAAGATACATATGAAACAGAAGATCTGATGCTAGACTGCCAAGTAATGTTTTTGATGCTTTTGAACACAATGAACACAATTTCCAAGAACACAAACTTGCACTTGTAATTCAGATGAAAGAAAGATATAGTTCGAAGGTTGCTTAACAAGTTTTGGTCAGACTTGAAAAGAATTCAGACTGACCTGCTGACGAGCTGCTGCAAGTTTTAACAGTTCATCAGCCTCTGAGAAATTTGTGAACCACTGGCTGAGGGTGTGATCTTTAGTGTCACCTCTTTTTCTTTTGTCTGAGTCCTCAAAAGGTGCTGGAGATAAACATGAAATCAATTAATACCAAAAAGAATGAGCAAAGGGAAAATCCAATGGTAGTAAAAATCAGAGACAGAAAAAAGCACCAGGAGGTGGCAAAGTAAAGCCAACCGGCAGTCTAGGCACAACAACAGCCAGATTATTCTGCACGCGTGCAAAGAAACCTTCTGAGGGCTCGGTAAATACAATTTCATCATATGATTCCACAACAACAGGTTTTTTGATGGACATTGGACCAGAATCATCCTCTGGATACAACTTCAAATGGTGATATCTGCTCATAGAGTAAAATCAGTGTTTCAACTTCTTAAAATGGCTAAAGCAGATTAATTCAGTAGTAAATGAAACGAGTATGGTAAAGTCACCATCTGCAAGAATGCTGAAAAACAGCAGGCACAAAGTATAATTACTTATGATAAATGGTAAATAATGAACCCTTAACAAATAAAAGTACTATCCACAACCACGCATTAAGCTTTTTTGCGTTCAAGACTCGTGAATCGAATATAAAACAGAACCAGACAACCTAGAAATTAACTCACAAGTGCAATGGCTTCTCGCAAACGTCATTATGAAAATGAAGGGTAATCACAATTTCGAATTCACCCCATCCAGATTCTGATAACTCAAAAGGTGGGCCTTCAACAACCCTGGTCGGATTATTGAAACTAGAATGCAATTGGAAAACCACACGCTTTACTACGACACTAATATCCTCATTTGTTGCTCCTCGAACATACACAGTCCATTTATGAGATTGATACCTAAGTAACATTACCCAAAAAGAAAAAAATCCAATCAGGCATTTGATCAAACACTTTAGAAGCAAAAATCCAAACTATCAACTTTACCAATACTCACTCGCTAGCCTTCTTACCGAGCCAAAATGCAATGTTACCATACACGATTGGTACACTTATTTCCAGCTCTTTCAGCTTCTTAGCCAAGTTCTGCACAAATCCGAAAAACCACATTACATTGCCAATTCAAAAACGGGTCCAAACTCCAAACATCAAACAGTTATGTTAGCGAAAATCAAAGAATAATAATAATAATAAAAAAATTCTGATTCAAAGTGGAAAAAGGTTTAACATTTTTGTCATTATCATCGGAAGATTTGACCATTTTGGTCCTCTGTGATTTGAGAGAGGGTCCACTAAGGTCCGGCTGATCGGTCCCCTGTTTTTTGCCGGATGAACTCTGAGGCATTCTAAGCTTATTGAAAGATCAGAGAATTGATAATTGGAAAATGGTGCGAAGTGGGATATGGTTAGGGTTCAAACTGAAATCATCTGCTCGCACGTCTATGGTATGCTTGTCGAAAGAGACAACTGCGGTCGTCTTCAGGGGCTTTTTCGTCAATCTATAGGCATGTCGAGCCAATGAATTTCTAGGGAGTGACGTGTTACGCTGTTGGCTTTCGATGTATTTTTACGGAATCAGACAGGATTCTCTTTCAACCTTTACCGTTGAACATTGGTCAGTTTAAAAGTAAAGTCTTGTCGGTTTGCATTGTTACCCCTAACCTTGTGGCTATTTCCGTTTCCTTCCCAGAAATATTTGGCTCTTCCTCTCTAATCAAAAAGATTTTCAAAGCTAAAACTTCTTTTCTTTCTTTCAATGCCAATGATGGTTCTTTACAACATGACCTCTGATTTTCATTAGTAACTAACATTAAATTCTTAGCATATGAATTACAATCGGATCAGTAAAACATTCGCTAACTTTTGGTGAGATTGAGGAGCTAAGGATTTGACTGAGGAATTGTTTGAGTAGGACACCAAAGCATGAACAAGCCATGAACACATTGCAAAACTGCAGCTAACGCTACCATGGAGTTCTGAAGTCTCAAATCAATAGCTTTCATCAACATACTTCACAAGTTCACACTCTCTATAAAGAAATTTTCAAGTTATCAGGGACTGACAACGTTTGGAACTTCATGGTGAATAACTTTGGGGTGTTTCAAATCCATACAGTCGATAAAACCATTATAAATGTACAGAAGAACAGCAATCTTTTAGCATAGCCTCTCAACAACAATCATCCCAATTCCTGTCATTTGGCTAAAAACACAAGGATTTTCCAACAGCTAATGGACCACTGCTAAACAGCTGAATGTGGTCACGACCTACGAGACGAATGAAATGAGCTGTGTGCTAGCATTCTTGATCTATGCCCCCACCACCATGCAACTAAGCAGAATTATGATCTCTTCTATTGGCTTATTAGTAATGGCTAATTTGATCTTTTGTGTAAATGAAGAGTGGCATTTCCAAGTATTTAAACACTTCCTTTTGCATCAATGAAGAGTAGCCTTTTGCACTGAAGAATGAGAGACTAAATCAGGATTTTTCACATCTATCCAACTGCTTCCAGTGTCTTTTAGTAACTTTCTTCCTTTCATCAACCCCCTCAACTGCCCAATCTCATTCCACATGCCATGGTTGGCGTACATATTTGATAGCAAGACATAGATTCCAGTATTGTGAGGCTCTAATTGAAGTGCCTTTTGACCAGCCAATTTACCCAACTCAACATTTCCACATTCATTGCAAGCACTGAGCAAAGTCCCCCACATAGAAATAGTGCAACTACTATTTACTTCACAAGGCATCTCATTTATCAACTTCCATGCTTTGTCAAGTTCACCCGCCCTGCAAAGTGAATCAATCAAACAACTATAATGCTCTGGACCTTGATTCAATCCAAAGTCACGAGCCATGGATGCAAAATAATCAAAAGCAAGATCCACTTGACCAGTATGACCACAAGCTGAGATGACTGCTAAGAATGCCACCCCATCAGGATTGATTCCCTCATTCAACATGTCTCTGAACAACATAACCACTGATTCGTAATTCCCATTCTTCCCATAAACTCCAAGCAATGAAGTCCATAAGACCACGTCTCTATTTTTATCCCCCGCTTGTTTGAACCCTGCCCTGATAAAAATTTGCTTAGCCTTCTCTACTAGCCCACACTTGCCGTACATTTCAATCAACAAACTCTGTAGAAAGACATCTGCTCCCACATCCGAAACTTTCCGCACCAGATTTGCATGAATCTGCCTACCCAATTCAATTGCAGAGAGCCCTGCACACAAGCGTAATGCAGCTGCAAATGTAAAATGATCACAGTCCAACTCTAACCCTGGCATTTTCCAAACCAATTCGAGTCCTTGAGTCCACATCTTAGCCTCAGCAAAGCCTGACAAAAGTGCATTCACGCAAACTGTATTCTTTACAGGAATTTCGTCGAACACCATTGCCGCGTGGTCGATGCATGATAATTTTGCATATAAATCAATAAGAGCACTGCCCACGAAAACGCTAGATAACCATCCTGATTTTTGCACAAGGGCATGAATAATTCTACCCAAGATTATATTTTTATCGCAAGGTATAGATATTAAAGAGCCACATATAGCATACGAGTCCATAACAACACAATTGAAATGCATGAAAGAGAAAGTTCGGAGAGCAAACGAATGGTATCCATTTTGAGAAAAATGGGAAATAATTGAATTAAAGGGCAATGGGTTTTTGGGATTGAGGAATTTGAACAAGTTGGTTAACGCTTGACTGCTAGTATTGGTTTTAAGGCAAGTAGCGTAAGTCAAAATAACCTTAGTTTGAAGATTAGGAGAGAAAAAGAGTAGGCCTGTTCTGAGTAAATGTGCATGAAATTTCTTAATGGCCTTGAGATTTTTGGTTTGAGAACAGTCGTGGACTAATTGAGTGATTGAATGAAAATTCATCAAGTGGTCTTGGGCAGAAGTAATCCTACCATAGACTGCAAAGGTCCAAAACTTGCCCTTTGATGTTATGTCAGCTATTAATAAGGGTTGATATCATTATATTTTATCCACCAAAATTATGTAGTTGCTGCATTTTACCCAAATTAATTTTAGAAGCAAGCAAAAGAAAAAGGAAAAGATGCAAGTGGAGATTTTGTTCCATTAAATGACCAGTTAGTCAATATTTACATCATGAATACAAAAGAAGAATCTAATCATCCTTGTAAAATTGGATTCACTGGATACTATTCTAGTGTTTAAGTAGACATAAGCCTCCTAAAGTCAAACCAGCTTTCTCTTCCTCCTTATGGGCAACATAAATTGCAGGTAACATTGATAAAAGTTTCTTCATCGCACGGAATTGTGAGAGCACCCATAGGATGGTGGAATCCAAACTCTTCCTCAGCCTGGCTTAGTAAATGCTGGAATGAAGGATGGTTAAGGCAGGATAATGGTATCACAAATCTTTTCCTATTCGTTTCTCCAACAAAAACAGCAAAGTGGCCTTTTGGCACATGCGTACCCCCTGGATTTGAAAGAACTCTACTCAGAATCTGCTTAGCATGGAAAATTCGTGGCACCCGAATACCCATCACACTTGGTAAACTACTAAAAGGATCTCCCCTGTGAGAATGATAATTGTCGATATGATAGTTTTCTAGATTTGGGTTATGCTAAAGTTGGAGCAGATACATGTATATATATAAAGTGAGAGATGAGAAATTGGTGGCCAGTCGTTTGATATGAAATGGTGGATAAAGAAGAAAACATTTGGCGAGACATATGGTCCACTTAAAAACATATATCATTTGATCTCACATGGCTTTGCCTTCCTGACAGGCCCATTAGACCTAAGTCCCGGAGATAAATCTGCAGAACTAACCCGGTTTTACTAAATTTAAATCTGGTATTGTGTCATTCTGGCAACAGAGAACCACCAAATTAATCATAGTGGCCTACTTGCCCTTAGTCGACAGAACAGTTGGATTGATGACATGCTGCTTGAATTATCTTCTCCGCTGTTTAGGTTATGTTGGTTGGATACAATGGCCAAGAAACCACAAATATCAGAAGTTTTAACCATACTGCTAATAGGCAGAGGAGGCCAGTGTAGCAGGCAACTCGCATGACGATGTTTTATGTAAGATGATGAGAGTCAACTCTTCAAAAGCGAGCAATAAAGGAATGTCATACGTGCCGGTTGATGGTTGAACATATTGAGCCAAATTACACAAGAAGTTGGGTGGTGATGCATTCTTCTCAAATTAATAAGATGATGAGAATCACCTCTCCGTAGACAAGCATTTAAGGAATATCATCTATGTTGGTCGATGTTTGACCATATTAAGCCAAACTACACAAATAATTGGGTAGTGATGCATTGTTCTTGTCGGTATTCTAATCGCATTCAGACACTGCAAGCAACTGACCGGACATTTCTTTCAAGCGGACCAAATCTGAAAAAACAGGTCTTATCATTTTCATACCTGATCATGATGTATACTTTACTTTGCTAAGAAGGAATCTATAAAATCGTCCTTCACAAATCTAACAAATGATATTTTTTATCTTTTATATTTAAAACGATAAACAGTTATTATTTACATTTCAGTAATATACTTTTTTGGCCATTAGTTAAGTTTTCACCTATTTTTCCGTTTAAATGTTTCATGTGCTTGTCACATGATCATTAACTCAAGGTCAAAAACGGAAAGTATCACCTTCTACAACTCCAAAAATCAATTCATCATTTTTATAAAAGACATATTGACATTAAGGGGTGCCTGGAGTGTGGGTGTCATAATAGAGGATATGGGTTTCATATCATTAATGCTGCCTGGTGCAAAGGAATACTATGCATACAGTAATTTTCATTTCCTAATTTTGGGAAATCCGCATACCCCCCATAATTGGGGGGTTTGAGCGCCGGATATCCAAAAAAATTTCTCCATTTTCCCTGCGCATTCCCCTTTGCTGGGCAAGGGAATCCCTCAACTTTCCTCCTCCATTTTCCATTTTGTTCTTCAACTTTGTCTTCCATTTTGTTCTTCCATTTTCGCCAATCGCCATTTTCGTTTTCCATTTCGTTTCTCCATTGTCGCCATTTTGATCTTCCATTTCGTTTCTTCATTTACGCCAGTCACACACCCTTTTTCTCTCTCGTGTCTTACACACAGTCGCACACTCCCCATCCCCACAAGCACAGAAAAGCAGCGTTGTCCTAGGGCACAGAAGAAAATGCCTCAAAAGCCCTAAAATCGGTGTGTATTGGGTGCCCTTTGCGTTCAAAATTTTGAACTTGCGACGATTGTTTTTTTGCTCGATGGTTGTTGAAGCTGCCGTTGGGATTTATTGTTGATGTTAATGGCGTCAACGTCGTCGAACGGTAAGGGAAAGGCGGCGGATGGTGGTGGTCCGACTCCGATGCAGATTGCCAATGCGAATGCGCCGCCGTCGAATTGGATTACAGTTTGAGCCTTTTGTGTTGTTCTGAGTTCAATTGATACTTTTCTTTGGCTTCGACAAGTTTTATCTGCTTTGTGGTGTTTGTTGACTTGAATGAATTTATTTCACAGAAATCAATTTGTCACTTATCTATCCATTTTCAATTTTACTCATAAATGGAGGGAAGAAAGAGGAAAGAGGCCGGACAAGTGGATTTGGATTTGGATTTGGGTTTGCTAAATTTCTTTGTAACTATCAGAAGCAGCTCTATTGCACATTCCTTTTGCTAGCATTCTGTTGATTACAACTTTGCAATAATGTGTTTGTTTGTTTTACTTGTCTTCCCATTCTTACTGATCAGCTCTTTCAGAGTTGGGTTTGAACTCTGGTTTATATCTTTAATTGTCTCTCTGATATTTGTTTTTTAACCAGTAAAACCAAAAGATGGCACATTATATTTAGCTGAATGTTAGTGATACATGTGTGCATGAATAGTTTGAAGTTTTAGTTCATTATTGAGCATGAACTTCTCATTGTGGACATTACAGTCGCATCTTGTCCTTATTCTGACCCATCCAGTAAAGAGTTTTTGTGGAATTCTATCATTCAGTATATTTGTGCAGCATAAATTGTCAAAACATTGAAAAGCATCTCTATTTAGAGATGTGTGCAACTCAATTGCTATTTAATCAAGCAAGCTAAGAGTGCTGGATAGATGCATCTTCATCCATTTTTCTGTTCTGTTTTTTTCCTGGTTTCTTTCTGATAATCCTCGGGTTGGCAGGGATAAGAAGAGGTCTGAGAAGAACAGCAGGAAGGGCCGCCATGAAGATGAGGACTAGTTGATTTGTGGAAAGCGACATGTTGTCCACTGAATAATTGCTAAGTGCATTGATGATTGTATGCAATTTGTGTTTGGTGTCCTTTTCCATTGTTGTGTCTTGATTTGTTGTTAAATTATGTGAGGGACTTATTCTACTTGCACTGAAATTTGGTTGGCTGGTCTATTTGTATTCGACCATGCTGCCTTACTCTATGATTGTTCATTTTATATGTTTATCTACATCAATTTCATCAAGTGATTCCTTTTTTCATATTTTTTTGGTGCAGTTGGTGATTTGAACCACTTGATTTCAGCAACCGCGAGTGGTGTAACATGTTGCCTTCTTTTTCCTGGCCAACTCAACTCTGATCTTAGAAAACTAGCCGTGAACTTGATCCCATTCCCACGTCTACACTTTTTCATGGTTGGTTTTGCACCCTTAACTTCACTAGGATTGCAGCAATACAGAGCCCTCACCATCCCAGAGCTTACTCAACAAATGTGGGATGCCAAGAACATGATGTGTGCTGCTGATCCACGCCACGGTCGATACTTAACAGCCTCGGCAATGTCAGAGGCAAAATGAGCACGAAAGAGGTTGATGAGCAAATGATCAATGTGCAAAACAAAAACTCATCATTCTTTGTTGAATGGATCCCAAACAATGTGAAATCAAGCGTTTGTGACGTTCCACCAACAGAGTTGGCAATGTCTTCCACATTCATGGGAAATTCAACATCCATTCAGGAGATGTTTAGGCGTGTTTCTGACCAGTTTACCATGATGTTCAGTAGAAAGGCATTCTTGCATTGGTATACTGCGGAAGGAATGGATGAAATGGAGTTTACTGAGGCTGAAAGTAACATGAATGATTTGGTTTCAGAGTATCAGCAATATCAAGATGCAGTGGCTGATGATGATGAAGAATATGATTATGAACATGAGGCGTCTGTGGAAGCCTAAGATTTCAAGAAGGCTTGATTTGATTGCTGTTGAATCATTGCATTAATTTATGTTATTTTCGGTGGTGACTATGAATGACAGAGTTTTGCATATTTATCACTATTGATGCTCTTATACAGTATACAGTGGACTGAAGGTTGATATTATATTTGGTGCAAATGAAAAAAATATTGGTGCAGCATTTATTTTTCTATAGTTGCATAGCCTTTTTATGAATTGACTTCATAATTGAATTACTCATCATAGAAAATTCAGGGGCTGCCTGGCTTCGTCATTGCATGATAATTAAAATATCATAATTAAACATAATTAATGAAAAATTTATACTACATTAGGCATAAGAATAAAAAATAATAAAATTAACGTATTACATTATTAATATTATAATTTATTAGTAATTATAGAATATTTATTATTCTATAATTAGTAATTTATTAGTTATTAAAGAAAATTTATTAGTAACTTATTAGAATATTTATGTAATTATAGAATAAAATAAAATAAAAATTAACTAGATTTTCATTCATAAATATTTTGAAAACCAACCAATAGGCATGAGAATACAAAATAAAAAAATTAACATATTACATTATTAATACTATAATTTATTAGTAATTATAGAATATTTATTATTTTATAATTAGTAATTTATTAGTAATTAAAGAATATTTATAGATTTTTTTTTAATAATTTAGCAATTATAGAATAAAATAAAATAAAAATTCTCATTCCCATTTCCCAATTCAAACCAACCACCATCATTGGTAATTATTCCCATTTCCCAACACTAACCAACCACCATCATTGGTAATGATTCCCATTCCCCAGCACAAACCAACCAACAGAATTATAATGATAGACCCCACTATCATTCCCCACTACTATCATTTCCATTACCTTTCCCATTACCCCATATGAGCCAGGCAGCCCCTAAATATTCTAGTTTTTTCCCATGGTTTATGGTGCTTGAATTGCATGCTCAACCCATGTACTCCGTCTCTTTTGTGGGTTTCTCCATCCATTGAAGTTCATGAGTAATGGCCACTTTTATTTTGGTGAAAGGAAAGGCAACTTCAACTTGTCATCGTTAGATGGAGTAACCATTTTTCTTAGGCCAAAAAATTTAGAAAAAAAATCACACAAATATTTGAAGCAAAGTTTTGGTAACAATTTGTAGAAATTTCCAGTTAAGAATGATAGAATCAAAAACTGAAAAAGCAGTGATAACCACCCATAAACAATTCATAGCAAATTCAAACCCAAGAATTCAAAAAAATTATAGTAAAGTCAAGCCCAAAAATTCAAAAAATTTGTAGCAAAGCTTCAGGAAGAAAGTCATTTAAGGAATTTGCAAAATTTTGAAACCTAGCGAACTCCAATATGAAAATTCTCCAATTCATTGTATGTCAATGGAATTGCAGTTAAATGAGCCAAAAAGCAAAGCAATAGAAAATCAATCGCCAGTCTCAAAACCAGAATAAAACATCTAAATTTGATAACCATATCTAAAATTGAAAAAACCCAAATTCACCTATTCCACCCTCTCAAGTCCTAATTTCAAGGAAAAAAAAATATAAAGAGATAAGGAAACTTTGATGCGAAGAGAGAGATGAAAAGGAGAAAAAAAATGGAAAAAGGGGCAATAAAAAAGCAAAAAAACTTGGAGAAGAGGTTTAAGAGGGTAGGGAAAAGAGGGTGACATGCGTCACATACCATTCCAATTGTATCCTTTTGGAGACTATAGCTTCAATTGCAATCAAAACAAAAATCCCAGCACAATAATAGTATTCATCACTATCATCACAGTGGTAATGGTGTAGGTGGTGGTGGACAAGATAGCATTTTTGAAGTTGGTCCTTTTTCAATTTTCTATTGTTTCTGCAAGAAAACTTTCTGGCACATTTTGGGAACTTCATCATTACAAGCTCCGACTTTATAAAATGCCTAGGGTACTAGTATTCTTCCTCTTGTGAGAAGCCGCCACCTCCATCGCCACAAATATCATCTGCATGACTTGATGGATTGGAATAGGAATGAGGGTTGAGGGTGGATTTTCATTTCTGCCTTTAGGTTAACGATCATGTGACAAGCACGTCAGGCATTTACAAGAAAAAATGGATGGAAATTTAACAAAACATCAAAAAAGTATATTAATGAAATGCAAAGGATAATTTTTTATGGTTTTAAATGTGAAAAATAAAAAAGATAATTCATTAATTTGAGAGAAACTATTTTTGTCAGGTTTCTCTTTTGTTAAACAAAATGTTCACTGCAAAAACATAATCAAAACAATATCTTATTTATGTTGGCATGTAATGCCATGGCATGAAAAGTTAATGCCATGGCATTAGTATCCAAGTTCTATCTTTGATGAGCATTGATGTAAATTAACCTATAAATTAGCTAGATTGATATTACCAAATTAAGATAGAATCATGCTACCCTAATTGTAAGGAATGTACATATTCTGTAGTATTCAGTTACCATATTCTGTAGAAGAAGTTTTAGGTAAGTTCTTTGTAAAATTTGTATATGTATCATGTCTGGATTTCATCGAATGAATAAGAAAAACTTTTCTTCATTTCTTCATGGTATCAGAGAAGGTTAGGGTGTGCTACAAGTCATGGAGAGACAGGAAATAACAACAACACCACATTCGAGTGAAGGATCTACAGCCACGATTCTTGAAAATTTTACAACTGCGATGAAGCAGTTGTTATCACAACAACAACAAAATACGCTATCGCGATGTAACCTTACGCCTCGCAATTGCTATTAGATTCAATGGTTCCAACTATGGCTTGTGGTCTCAAGTCATCGAGATGTATGTCTCGGGAAGGATAAGTTGGGATATTTGACGGGTCTGTTCCACAACCACCATGACCGATCTGGTTTTAGGAAGTGAGTCTTGAAGATGCCACCGTAAAAGAATGGCTGATAAATTCAATGGAACCAGCACTAATTGGAAATTTTATACGATTTCCAATCGCAAAAGTCGCTTGGGATTCCGTAGCAACTACCTACTTTGACGGCGATACATCCCAAGTATATGATTTGAAGCGGCAAGTGTCGCGGTTAAAACAAAATGGAGGAACAATCGAAACCTACTACAATAATCTTGAGCTCTCTGGCGAGAAATAGATTTTCACGTCCAAACCTCATGATGTGCTTGTTGAGGATATCACAAGATATAACTTAGCCATTCAAGAAGATCGAGTATATCTCTTCCTTGATGGACTTGATGATCGCTTTGGATAAGTGCGAGCGGATGTGCTACAGATCCAACCATTTCCTCTTGTGGAACAAGCATATGCTGTGGTAAGGCGAGAAGATCTCCGACAAATCGTTATGCTTTCATCCGAGAACATGGAGTCTCGGGTGAGCTATGATCTCCCGCCATGAAGGGTTGACTCGACCAAAGTTAACGATGGGAGTACCAACAACAGGGAGGTGCTCTCCGTGGAAATTCAAAACATACAAAGGATAAGTGCTTTAAACTTCATGGTTATCACGAGTGGTGGGATGAACTCGAGAAAAAGAAGAAAGGAAGGCAAAGCGGTGGGAAAGAAAGCGCTCAGCGACTTTAGTTTACGGAGAAATTTGAATTGTCCTTAGTTCCGATCGAGTGCATGTGCGAACCCAAAGGTAAATCAGTGTGCTTATTCTCTCTCACACGGCCAAGAATGATAAATGGATTATTGACTCAGGAGCAACAAATCACATGACTTTTGACTCCCAAGATCTTGCCACAACAACTTCTCCTAAGATTGACCAGATTACAAATGCAAATGGACAAAGTTCCAGCGTAGCTGGAGCAGGAGATGTTCATCTTTCTCAATCTATTTCTCTTCCAAATACTTTATTAGTACCATCTTTATCCAATAAGCTATTGTCGGTAGGACAGATCACCAGTGATTTACAATGTTTTGCTTTAATGCATCCTGATTTTTGTATATTTGGGACATTCGCACGAAGGAGATTATTGGACGTGGTACTAAGAGGGATGGATTATACTTCCTAGATGATTTCAAGACAAGGGGTTATGGATTACACACTCAAGGTCGTCTAGACAAAGAAAAAGACTTAGTGTGGTTATGGCATCGTCGACTGGGACACCCTTCTTTTGGATACTTGAAAGTTTTATTTCCTGAATTGTTTAGTAATTTTTCGAGTCCGTTTCACATGTGAAACTTGTGTTGAGCAAAAAGTCATCGTGTTAGTTTTCCTCCCAGATTATCAATAAAAGGACAAAACCATTTGCTTTAATCCATTCCGATGTATGGGGCCATCTCCAATCTCTACAATTTACGGTTTTAGATGGTTTATTATTTTCGTGGATGATTGCACACGTATGACTTGGCTTTATCTAATGAAACACAAGGATGAAGTTGTTCTTGTATTTGAAACCTTTTATGAGATGATTAGCACACAATTCGGTGTCAAGATTCGTGTCCTTCGAATCGATAATGGAGGAATTTGTGAACACTAAACTTAGCACCTACTTTAACTGCATGGTATTACTCATGAGACATCTTGTGCTTACACACCACAAATGTAATGGAGTGGTGAGAGAAAAACCGACATATTCTTGAAACCGCAAGAGCTATTCTCATAGGTGGTCATGTTCCTAAAAGATTTTGGGATCCGCTATCATAACTTCAGTGTATCTTATGAAGGAATGCCCTCACGAGTTTTAAGTCTTCGAACTCCATTACAATGCCTTCACGATCATGTGGAAATTCTGGTGCTTTGACTTTACCTCCAAAAGTATTTGGATGTGTGGCTCTTGTACATTTGCATAAAAATCAAAGGACGGTCTGGATCCATGTGCCGAAAGGTGTATGTTTATTGGATACGGATCACATCGAAAGGTTACAAGTGCTATAACCCAAGTACCAAGAAGTTTCACGTCACACTTGATGTTACTTTCATCAGTCTGAATTTTTTATCCACCATCACAACAGTATTCGTCCCGGAAGAAGAGTGGATACAAATTGGTGGGATATTTGAATCTGCACTGCCTCACGGTAACTTCTACGATGGAAAAGCAACCTGCAATCCAACAACTATGATCCGACCTATGATGGAAGTTGGACACCACAACAATGAAAACTGAACTCAACAAAGAGAACAAATCGAACCAGCGGTGATGATATTCCAACCGAAGCTTGTGGATTACGTGAAGACCAGCAAAGTCCTATCAATCCATCTCCCTCTTTAGTATCCACCCCAACTCCTGCGAATGCTCACGAGGTAAACACTTCTTCTCCACCTTGTGATAATTTCCATAGTCGCAAAACATATGTTCTTCCCGACAGTATAATCGGGGCAAGCCACGACAAATACTCTCTGAAATTAAAAATCGAGCGACAAAGTATCCCATTGCAAATTATGTGTCAACAAGACGATTGTCAACCACATATCAAGCATTTATCTAAACGTGTCGGCTAAAGGTTTCGAGAGAGGGTGGAGGTGGCTATGAAGGATCTGAATGGAGAGCGACCATGAGAGATGAGATGGAAGCCTTAGAGAAGAATGGACGTGGAGGCTAGTTGCTCTTCCACCGGGAAAAAGCGTTAATCGTAAGTGGGTTTTCACAATCAAGTATAAGGCGGATGGGTCTATCGAGCGATACAAGGCAAGGCTAGTGGCAAAGGGGTATACACGGACATACGGGTCGACTACAAGGAAACATTTTCTCGATGGCGAAATTAAACACCGTGAGTTCGTTATCACTAGCAACAAATTTAGATCGCCCACATCAACTTGACGTAAAGAATGCATTTCTTCACGGCAACTGAACGGCGAGATTTACATGAAAATCCCAGGGCTACAAGTGTGATGGCAATCCCAATGTTGTCGTAAGTGGACCGATCTCTCTATGGATTGAAACAATCTCCCGTGCAGTTTGGGAGATTTAGTTCGCTATGAAGGCGTATGGATATGGGCGTTGCGGTGATTTTACTTTGTTCATAAAGAGGTGCAATGAGAAAATAACTCTTCTTATTATATGTTGATGACATTATTATCACAGTAATGATCATGCGAGAGTGCAAGACTCATGTCTAAATTGAATGGTGACTTTGATATGAAGCATCTGGGAGAGTTAAAATATTTTCTGGGTATTGAAGTTGCAAGATCAAAAGAGGGAATCTTCTTATCTCAACGGAAATATGTATTAGATCTTCTTCTTTGAAGTTGGAATCTTTGGAGTGCAAGCCGATAGATACTCAGATAATACAAAACCATAAGCTTCATGAAAGTCCATTCGACCTCCTGCCGATCGAGATAGGTACCAACGGTAGTAGGAAGGCGATCTATTTATCTCATACCCAACTGACATTTCATATCTTTGTAAGTGTGGTAAGCCAATTCATGCATGCTCCCAAGAAGGACCACATGGATGCGGTTGTCCGAATTCTTCAATATTTAAAGTCCGCTCCGTGAAAAGGCTTTTTGGAAAGCATGGTCATCTACATGTGGAAGGGTATCTGAGATCAGATTAGGCGGGAAATGTTACCGATCGGCGTTCAACCAAGGTTATCTTACGATGGTTGGAGGAAACCTTGTTACATGGAGAAGCAAGAAGCAAAAAGTAGTGTCTCTTTCTAGTGCGTGTGAATTGGAGGAGTCGCAAAGGAGTATGCGAGCTACTTTGGTTAAGAAGGTTGATGACCGAATTGGGTTACTCTCAGTCGGAATGAAACTTTATTGTGATAATAAAGAAGCCATAAGTATCTCCGAAAATCCGTCCAACATGATAGAACTAAACATGTGGAGATTGATCGTAATTTCATAAAGGAAAAGATTGAAGAATGAGTCATTCAAATACCATTCATCCGATCGAGTGATCAACTAGGACATGCTAACTAAACTATATCCGGAGAGACTTCAAGATCTCATTTGTCCAAGTTGGGTATCAAAGATATCTTTCACCCACTTGAGGGGAGTGTTGGCATGTAATGCCATGGCATGAAAAATTACATGCCATGGCATTAGTATCAAGTTCTATCTTTGATGAGCATTGATGTAAATTAGCCTATAAATTAGCTAGATTGATATTACCAAATTAAGATAGAATCATGCTACCCTAATTGTAAGGAATGTACATATTCGTAGTATTCAGTTACCATATTACGTAGAAGAAGTTTTAGGTAAGTTCTTTGTAAATTTTGTATATGTATCATGTCTGGATTTCAAGGAATGAATAAGAAAACTTTTCTTCATTTCTTATTTATTCATGAAATCATTCGTATTCACTGTTTATAAAAAGAGTTTCAAGACCTAAAAGAGCAAGTGTGAGCATGCCAAAGAGGAAGGCACGGAACTAAGCACTGGTCAATGTTTTTGATGACTTGTGTTTATCAAACAAGTCACAAGCATTTAAATAGGAGAACGACAAGCTTGTTATCTGGACGCAATGTGATAATTATAGAAGGAACATCAAAGATTAGGACAAGGTCTCACGAATCATCATCACATGGTTTTGCCTTGCAACTTACGGTCAAGCATTTAGAACCATGTATTCTGTTGAAATATTCAGGGCCTACCAGTTACTTGAACAAAAAGCATTCAGGACCTCCTTTGAAGTTTGAAGACCGAGGGCCACGATTGGGTGTCCGACTCCATGGCCCAATGGATAAGGCGCTGGTCTACGGAACCAGAGATTCTGGGTTCGATCCCCAGTGGAGTCGTTTTTGACATTTTGCCTCGTTGGTGAATGGATGGAAGTCGTGGTGAGGCAATGTGCTTATGCAAGAGATAGAAGGCAAAACCACGTGAGACTTTGCTAATTTCTGCACCTGATATGTTTGCTAACTTTCTCATTCTCGACTTTTTAGCTTTGGCAGGTGGCCCCATCTTAGCAGTTCAAGAGTCTTACAGTTTACAAATGTCGGTTGCTAACTCTGCATGTTGAAACAATTTGCTAATTTTGCTTGCGTAACAAATTGATGTATTAATGTGTAGTATCGTCAATTAGCGGATTGCATTTGGTCAGTTTTAGTTAACAACTAATCTAACATGTCCTCTTTACAAAACAAAGGTCCAGTGTTCTTTTTTGTTTTTGGTTTTTTTTCAAATCATATCAAATCAGATTAACTTGATGTGAAAACATAATGCATTGAATGAAATCCAGAGTAGAAAATAGAGTCCCAGGACAACATCTTTCAAGTAAAAGCGAAATCACATTAAGGATATCAATGAACTTAAAAAATCATGCATATCAAAAGAAAGAGCACATTGAGGATACATATGCAAAGAAAAATCCCATTCTTGGAACTTGGAACTTGGAACTTGGACGTAATATCGTTGGAGATTTCCTCCCTGCATGGGATTGTTTACGTCCCTCATAGATTCACAGAAGGCGCGATTCCCTCGATGGTGAAAGGCTAAGCCTTTTCCTGCGTGACGCAAAAACAGAGAAGTTCACATTTTGTAATGAAGCGCCTATCAGATGGACAGTGGACCTTAAATTGAAACGTAAAAACCATGCCTTCGTCCTTTCCACACGGATTTTAGGGGTCCTGGGAGCAAGATCAACTCAAACAACATTTTATGGTGGACGTATTATAAATTTTCTAGTTGTTATAATTCAGCATTGTCTTTTTTGCTTCTCCCGGTTGAATGTTTGTCACAAGGATAGATTTAGATATCAGGAAAATGAAGAAAATTTCGGATTGTAGAAACGAAGAAAAGATATGAGTTAAAAAATATTCTGTTCTTCATATTGATCTCCTCATGTAAGTATAAGAAAAAACAACTGCACAAGACTATGCTACAAAATTGTATCTTATTTGCTAGCTTAAAAAGCAAAGCCTACGGCTAACTCATATATTTCTACTCAAACGAGAAGTAAGATCAATAAAGATGTCCTCTCTGCAGGGAATTGTCGATCCTCCCATTGGATGATCAAACCCAAATTCTTCCTCAACTTGACTCAACAAATCTTGAAATGAGGGCTGGTTCAGGTATGTGACGGGAATGACAAATCTCTTCTTTTCATGTTCTCCAACATAAACAGAAAAATAGCCCTTCGGAACATCAGCATGAGCTGGAGAGGAATACCGCCTAAGAATTTTCTTCGCTTGAATAGGCAGACGGATCGCCATCCTTGTACGTAAATGATACACTTTTGTTGTGTAAGATAACAAAGATAGATTTGATTAACAGAGAAAAGCTCAACTTAATGTTTTAAAGACTTGTGTTGACGAAACAAGTCATAAAGGGCAGATATTTATATGTACCGATGAATGTTACTAGACCTTGGTTATGGTGAAACAGGCGAATTGATGGACGGCCGAGATTTAGAGAGCAGATGAGAGGTATCACATGGTTTTGTCTTTCAGCGAATGAACAAGAATTTAGAACCGCGTAATCCTTTAATAATAGCAGGCCGACCTCTTCCTTGATCATGAACATAGAGCAGACAAGGAGTGCCCCTTTGAAATTAAAGATACGCAATTCGGCCGGAAACATTCAATTAATGAATGCAATAATATGTGCACCAGACTATTTCAAGCTAAAAATTTTGTGGCTTTTAGATTTAGTCCTACTTTAATCCCAGAATGAAATTTCGTGTTTTGGATATGCTAATATTGTGGGTATTTGCTATAATCTGTGTCATTTCAGGACAGAGATTTGATCGGAAGAGTGCCTAGCAATTATAGCAATATAATTACATAAACAAATGCTTGCGCAGCGCCAGCAAAAAAGTCCCCTGTGGCAAAACTTCGATTTGACTCGCTAAACATATGAGCCAAGACCAAACAAGGAGCCCTATGGAAGAATGATGTAATAATCGTATAACTGGTTGCAGGCCTGCTAATTGCTAACTGATTTGTTATGTTCAACCAGAGTCGCAGAAGCTAACAATAAAGTCAATCTACCATTTTCTTGATTAACAAATAAATGTTGGTGGTCTAATTCAGAACCATCAACTATGAATTATGATATTTAAAGGGCCAAAACATGTGTTATGTTTAGCACATCATGTGTACTACACTGTACTGTTCAAATAAATGTAGGTGGTCTAATTCAGAACCATCAAGGCATCAACTATGAATTATGATATTTAAAGGGCCAAAACATGTGTTATGTTTAGCACATCATGTGTACTGCACTGTACTGTTCAAGTTTGTCATAGTAACACGTCAAAAAGACATATAAACAGGCTGATCTTAACAAGTTGATCTCACTTGTTATTTGCTGTAGGGTTTGTGTGAATAAATATTGGGGAGGTTTTACACATGGGAGCCCAACTAGAGCGGTCTAATACTTAGTAAGAGCTCACATAAATCCGAAAGTTTAAATTAATGGATTTTGAATTATTCTCACTTATAAGGTATTTTAATTCTTCTTAATTTTTTAATGTGGGACCATATTTATGAATACAACAATAAATGCATGAAAATAAATAAAAAAATTGGTGACCAGTAAATTTGCAGGACATCATGTCTTCTATAAACATATGTTACAAAAGATTGATATTATCCGCATAACAGACAAGTTGAACTAGCCTTAAGCTAATGCCCTCGTTCTAATTCAAGGAATTGTCCGACCTCATTAATTTTACGTGATTTTTTGCCAGATTCCTTGTCCTTAAACTTTCTATTTCCTCATCACAACTTGAAAACAGATATTGAGATGAGGAATGGGGACTACTAAGCTAAACAAACGAAGTCCAAAATAAATAAAGGTGGCCGGCCTAATATTGCCTACACCAGAACATTCTTCAATTGTCAACTTCAAAAAGCTCCCTCTAGGAATGGATAAAATTAATATTACTGACTTTGCATTGCATTTGGATTCATTTATATTTCAAATTTTGTCATTTATATATTTTTTATACTTTTTTTGTCATTTATATTTCAAATTTTGTGAATGATTTTAACTTTATACTTTAGTTAATCCCAGCATTGACAGTTCTCTATAGCAGTTTTGATTACTATACTTTGGCTAGCCTGCTTAAATTATCATTTGAATCAGCATTGCATTCTCTATAGTTGTAGATGGGTTACCATCATAAAAAATTAAATCAAATCAGTCATTGCTATACCAGAACATTTCTTTCTCTTGTCGCTTCAAAAAGACTCCCTCTGTGGATAAAATTAATATTATGACTTGCATTGCATTTGGATTCATTATAATTCATTTTGTCATTTTATTATATTTTTATACTTTTTTGTCTGTTCTGTTTAAATTTTGTGAATGACTAACTTTGTACTTTAGTTAATCAGCATTGGCAGTTCTCTATAGCAGTTTTGATTACTATGTTGGCTGGCCTGCTTAAATTATCATTGAATCCTTTGTTTGCATTCTGTAATTGTATGTAGTTTACCGCCCCATCTGAAAAAATCGATAAGAATCGATCATACTTCGTCAATGCAAAATTTTTGAAGGTTTGAGTTGCTGCACTGTCTTCACTCAGAAGACATGCATAAAAGTAACTAAGAGGCTTTTGTCATTTAGTAACATGTCACCATATATAATTTAAAAAATAACTTTTTAGACCTTGTTATACTGCACCATGTTAGACGTCCCAAATCATTTTCCAAGCTGGTATCAGTAAATAATTTCCCTAGACCTCGCTCAATATGCACGTTGGAAAAACACTTTGTTTTGGATAAATTTGGAATAGACAACACCACCTGGCTCTCAAGCCCAAGTTCGATGTTTTTTGTGAATGAGGAGATGTATGTTGCTTCTGGTGGCGAGAAGTGGCTTTAGCATCAATGACAAATTAACCAATTTTTGAAAGGTTGAGAGAGGCACAGGTTTTCTTGAGGCAATGGGCGTGTTGATGTTGGCATAAAGTACAACGGTATCAAGTGGCATTAATACTATTTGTGGTGCTTCAAGTGGTGAGGCTATGTGATATTTCCTACCAATGCATTGAGCAAAGCCATGTGATTCTTTGCTAAATCCTTCATCAGATGACGTGCCAACTTGAATAATTCATCTTTAACTTCTGAATTTACGATTTCGGAATGCTATATAATATTCAGGAGGTGTAAAGACCCAAAACACACTCCATCATTAAGTCACTTTCTTCAGAGCTATCACTTCCAACACTCAGGCATTCATTATCAAGGCTTCAAATCATCACCAATCTTTGTTCTTTCATCGATGTAACACGGTCTCGCTTAAAAATAGGAGGTCCAATGGCTGGGATTTCTCAGGCTAAAGAGAAACTTCTTCGGGCACCCTTTCACCCAAAATGGGAAGCATGTCAAGAAATAATAACGTCCCAAAAGGCCATTTTGCAGTTTATGTTGGCGAGACGTACAGGAGATTCGTGATACCCATAGCTTACTTGAACCATCCTTTGTTCCAAGAATTGCTGCATTGGTCTGAAGAAGAATTTGGGTACAATCATCCCACTGGGGGTCTCACAATTCCATGCTCTGAAGATTACTTCATCAGTCGCACTTCCTCAATGAGTTCATCTTTATAGATATGTTAATGATGATGAGTTAGGAAATAATTGACAATTGAGATAGTCATTTCAGTCTCCTCAATTTTGTAACATAAACTCGGACTCTAACCGGTCGAGTACTTCTTAATTAATTCACATTGATCATTAACTAATGTATATTAAGTGTAGCATAATGCATGGAAATTGCAGAATAACTCTGCTTTTCAGTTTTCAAGACTTCTCGGTGATCCATTTCTTAGTTAAGCTGAATATCTGACCTACCTTAAATGACAACAACACTAAGATGTCGTCCATGGTGCATGAAAATAAATAAAAAAATTGGTGACTACTAAATTTGCAGGACATCATGTCTTCTATAAACATATGTTACAAAAGATTGATATTATCCACATAACAGACAGGTTGAACTAGCCTTAAGCTAATGCCCTCGTTCTAATTCAAGGAATTGTCCGACCTCATTAATTTTACGTGATTTTTTGCCAGATTCCTTGTCCTTAAACTTTCTATTTCCTCATCACAACTTGAAAACAGATATTGAATAGAATGAGACCACTAAAAACAAACGAAGTCAAAATAAATAAAGGTGGCCGGCCTAATATTGCCTACACCAGAACATTCTTCAATTGTCAACTTCAAAAAACTCCCTCTAAGGAATGGATAAAATTAATATTATGACTTCCATTGCATTTGGATTCATTTATATTTCAAATTTTGTCATTTATATATTTTTATACTTTTTTTGTCATTTATATTTCAAATTTTGTGAATGATTTTAACTTTATACTTTAGTTAATCAGCATTGACAGTTCTCTATAGCAGTTTTGATTACTATGCTGGCTAGCCTGCTTAAATTATCATTTGAAGATCCTTTGTTGCATTCTCTATAGTTGTAGATGGAGTTACCACACCATCTGAAAAATTGATCAAATCAGTCATTGCCTACACCAGAACATTCTTCTCTTGTCAACTTCAAAAGACTCCCTCTATGGATAAAATTAATATTATGACTTGCATTGCATTTGGATTCATTTATAATTCAAATTTTGTCATTTGTATATTTTTATACTTTTTTTGTCATTTATATTTCAAATTTTGTGAATGGCTTTAACTTTATACTTTAGTTAATCAGCATTGGCAGTTCTCTATAGCAGTTTTGATTACTATGTTAGCTAGCCTGCTTAAATTATCATTTGAGGATCCTTTGTTGCATTCTATAATTGTATATGGAGTTACCACCCCATCTGAAAAATCGATAAAGTCAGTCATACTTCGTCAATGCAAAATTTTTGAAGGTTTGAGTTGCTGCACTGTCTTCACTCAAGACATGCATAAAAGTAACTAAAGAGCTTGTCATTTAGTAACATGTCACCATCCTCATAATTTAAAAAAGAAATAACTTTTTGAACCTTGTTATGCACCATGTTAGACGTCCAAATCATTCCAAGCTGGTATCAGTAAATAATTTCCACACAGACCTCGCTCAATATGCACGTTGGAAAAGCCCCACTTTGTTTTGGACAAATTTGGAATAGACAACACCACCTGAAAATATAAAGCCCAAGTTCGATGTTTTTGTGAATGAGGGAGAATGTATGTTGCTTCTGGTGGCGAGAAGTGGCTTTAGCATCAATGACAAATTAACCAATTTTTGAAAGGTTGAGAGAGCACAGGTTTCTTGAGGCAATGGGCGTGTTGATGTTGGCATAAGTACAACGGTATCAAGTGGCATTAATACTATTTGTGGTGCTTCAAGTGGTAGGGCTATGTGTCTTCCAATACATTAGGCAAAGCCATGTGATTCTTTGCTAAATCCTTCATCAGATGAGCGTGCCAACTTGAATAATTCATCTTTAGCTTTCACAGTTTTTACGATTTCAAGATGCTATATATGTCAAGGTGCCAAGGCAAAACACACTCCATCATTAAGTCACTTTCTTCAGGCTATACTTCCCTTTTCAGACATTCATTATCGACTTCAATCATCACCAATCTTTGTTCTTTCATCGATAGCAACTTTCGGTCTCCTTCAAAAATGGGAGTCCAACTGGCTGGGATTTCTCAGGCTAAAGAGAAGCTTCGCCGAACCCTTTCACCCAAAAAGGGAAGCATGCCAAGAAATAATAACGTCCCAAAAGGCCATTTTGCAGTTTATGTTGGCGAGACGTACAGGAGATTCGTGATACCCATAGCTTACTTGAACCATCCTTTGTTCCAAGAATTGCTGCATTGGTCTGAAGAAGAATTTGGGTACAATCATCCCACTGGGGGTCTCACAATTCCATGCTCTGAAGATTACTTCATCAGTCGCACTTCCTCAATGAGTTCATCTTTATAGATATGTTAATGATGATGAGTTAGGAAATAATTGACAATTGAGATAGTCATTTCAGTCTCCTCAATTTTGTAACATAAACTCGGACTCTAACCGGTCGAGTACTTCTTAATTAATTCACATTGATCATTAACTAATGTATATTAAGTGTATAGCATAATGCATGGAAATTGCAGAATAACTGTGCTTTTCAGTTTTCAAGACTTCTCGGTGATCCATTTCTTAGTTAAGCTGAATATCTGACCTACCTTAAATGACAACAACACTAAGATGTCGTCCATGGCAACAGTCATTTAGGAACTACTAACATTATCTTTTGCGGACTAATGGGTGATGAATTACGTCGAATTAAATGTGTGTTTTTTCATGGTTACAAGATGAATAGCCGAAAAGGAAATAAATATTGATAATATGGAGCATAGAGAACCTTTTTTTCACCTTTTCTGGGTTTAATATGTCCTGCTGAAGTACTTATCCCCACGAATAGATGATAGAATCAGGACGACGATTAAGTGGCCACCGGCAAGCAATCGCATGGCCCCTTTCAATTCTACAGCAAGTAATGGAAAAACCAAAACCGGGCAATGGATGTTAACTGTGTAAAACGGTGCATTAATTAATTCGTAAATTCAATGAATATATATATTCTTTTCGGTCATAATTCATGAATTAATAAACTGATAATGTGCATTGAATTTTGCAAGCATTTAAATGGTTGAAGTTTAAAATAGAGCCAAAAGCACAGATTTATCCACAAATAAATTACCTTATCTATAAATCATCTATAGAATCGAACAAGTATGCATGCATCCCTATTCACCACATGACCTGATGGTACGTCTCGCTTAATATGAGCTAGCTGGATAACAAATTACATACATGTATGTTAAAAAATTGACAAGGGACCGAGGGCCCCTTTACAAACTTAGATTCCCTATCTTAACATGAACAACACAGACATGCACATGCATTTATGTGATCGATCCATGTGCAGCAAAGTTGTGGCTAGATATATATACTATACAGTAAGCACGTAGATCATTCTACAACACAGAAATTAAGTTGCATCAACTAGACGCCCTTCCCACTCATCAGTCATGAATCATGATGGAAACAATGGGTGTAACTGCGAACGTACCAATGGGCCGGCTTCAATTTGTTTGAGATGTCTGTTTCTTGCTACAGAAATGCGCACAGTCTAGGCTCTTATAGCAATGTAGTATATATTATAGTTGCAGTAGTATATATGGTACTCCCAGGTTGATCCGGCAGACCAACTCAAAGCATCAGGTGTAAATGTCGTTGTTTTTCTAAGTTTGATCTCGTTACTTCTCGAATGGGAATTCGATTGCTGAAGACCGCCATGGTTCAACCAAAGCATATATTTAAACTAAGGGCTAGCGTGCATGGCCATGCATCATCACAAAGTGATAAAGCAGATCATGTTCCAAAGGGTCATTTAGCGGTTTATGTTGGAGATCATGAGTCTTATAAGCAACGTTCTGTGGTTCCAATTTCTTACTTGAAGCACGCTTGGTTCCAGGATCTAATGTGACGTGCGGAGGAAGAATACGGATTTGCTCGATCATCCCATGGGTCGTCTCACCATTCCATGCAGTCAAAATGACTTTCTTGATGTGGCTTCTCATTTGAACCATGGCTATTGGCAGGTTTGTCAAAACTTGCAAAATTAATTACTGATTTTTAAGTAATTACAAATTAAATTTGTAATAAAAATGGACCAGGAACCGAAATATAATTCCAAGTCTTGAACAATAAATTATAAATAAATAAACAAGGGGTATTTTTGAATATTTAACTAAATTACTAAAATTATAAAAATTAATAAAAACAAATATTAAAGGAGTAAAAATAAAAAATAATAAAAATTACCTAATTTACAGAGTTTCCAATCCAATGATCGATTTTATTCATAAGCCACGAAAAATAATCTTGCAACTCAAATATTTAACTTGAAATTTATTAGGATAGCCAATTTAACTTGAAACTTATTAGAATAGCCGTAACAAATTTGTATTTTCCTAATATAATTGACCGAGTTCAGCACCCTAGCGTTCCATATCAATCTAATGATAGCGTCAACATCTATAAAAACAGTTAAACCAAAATTAAGATACTAAGATAGTTGCAGTAAATTAATCTTGTCCCGTTAATTCCTCTAGGCTAAGCATGCACATTTCAAGCCATAAACATATTTCACCTAGTTTTTACTTGGTCCATTTATTCATGACAATTATGGATCACTGAACTCATGAATAGCAATAAAATAAATAATGAAGAATTAATTTGTCAGATTAATTAATGATTAATTATTCATAGGAATTAAATCAAGAATTAACAAGTACTTGAATTAAAAACAAGAATATAAAATTGAGAACAAAACCTCATAGTGATTGCAATTGAAATCAATCTTTCCCTTGAATTAGAAAAGAGAATTTAAGAGAAAAACTAACTAAAGAAAAATAAGAAAATAAGAAAAGGGACGTTGGTTTCTTTTTAGATCAAAGGGTATGGCTGCCCTCAATCCAAAAATTCTGCACTTTTAGGAGGCCCTAGGTTGGTCTATTTATAACAAAAGTTAGCCCTAACATATAGTAATGATAATTATTACTAAAAACTAATTATATTCTAAAAAGAAAACATAAGAAGAATAGAAAATATATTCCTAACTAAAACAAAGTGCTTGTTTCCTAAAAGCTTGCTGCAATATCTCTTTTCCTTCTTTAATTTGATAGCTTCCAATTTCCTTTTCTTGCTAGAACTCTCCCTCTTTAATGCAAACTCATCCAGCCAACACCCAATGCCAAGTAATAGGAAGCTTTTTGAATTTTTGCTCCAATTTCCCCCTTTGATCTTCTTTTTCTCCAATTCTTTAATTCCATACCTAAAATACAAATAATATCAAAACCAAGCAATTTCTCCTTAAATCAAATTAATATTGAGAAAATATTAACAAGAAATATGCACAATTTAAGCTCTATCAACTATTAATTAATTTTCTCCACTGTTTAGAGTTAAGACAAATCTATGTATGTATATACAAGCTACATGAAGAAATTAAGGGCGTTTTAAAATAAAAATTTTAAAAAAAACGAAAAAGAAAATCCCACTGAATGCGAAAGAGTATATATGCAAATAAGAGCTTCAATATTAGTACTTTATTTCAACTTTCTGTATTACTTTAGTATATATTTCTTTTCTTCCTCATGTAATGTACATAGAATGGAATTGGAGTTACTGACGCACACAAAGAGAAAATTTCACCACTAACTGTTGGAAACATATTCCAAATTATTATATACAAAATACGTGCGGAAAAATTAGCCCAAGAACAATAACTCATATCATCACCATTAAATATAATCATGTGATTAACTATATCCACTATCCCATGATTAAATATAGAGAATAAGAAAAAGCTTTTCTTATAGTTTTATATAGAGAATAAGAAAACTTTCTTTCTTTTGGTTACTCTTGGTATATCTAACTGCCTTTGCAGTTATGATGTTAGTGGATAACATGAGTTTGTTAGTGGGCAACATGGGCTGGCTTTTTGACTTCATTGGAGTTATGTTTTTCCACTAACATATAGCACCTGATATGAAGAAGTTTGGTTGAAAAAAAGAACTAGAAATTGTCAGTGGGGAAAAACCAGCTTGCTAGCCACAGATATTATGGAAGCAGTGGTACATGCATGGGTCCTCGTGAGTATTAAAATAAAATGCTTTCTTGGAGGAGCCCATCAGCAGCCATGTGCACATCATTAAACATAAATACATAAAACCCCTAGAGAATTGACGAAAAAACTCGAAGCTGGCATTGACAATGGAAGTATGAAGAACGTACCGGGATGAGGGATCCCAAGTCCATAGGCTAACTGCAAGTTGCACCAAAATAGTAGTGTCCTGTAGGGTGTTGCTAATTGACAAGTATAATGATTGACCAAATCACATGTACTTTGTAAGGACATCATGTGCTTTTTGAGGCCGAGATATCGGTGAGGACTAATCCCAAATCAATAAGCAAAAACATTCAACTAGGGCAGGTGTATGGCTAAGGGCTGGTATGAGCTATCGAGCTAAGGATATGGCCGTGGAAATTAGAATGTATAATTAATCCAGAATCCCAGTGTGTATACATAACTGCCAGAACAGTGAACGTGTTCATAATGATGATTTCTTTGATGGAAAGTTGATGCTTTGTGGGTGAGCAATGATTGATCCATGACGAACATGCAGAGGCGAAGGAATTTGGAAAATGGTGGCATCGTACGTACTGGCAATGTATATTTTTATGTAATTTAAGATATTGCCTCTTTGACAATCATTGGAATTATTTAGAAGAAGTTCCAGTACACATGAATCCTGATTAATTGGTTGTACGTCAAGGGATTTGAATCGCCAACTTCGGGGGATTCACATTATATTCCTTAATTAATTTCATTAGTATCTGTATATCGATCTGTCTATCTGGCTCTCTTGACGCACAAGTTTAATATACATGGCATGGCATGCAAGTTTTTTGTATTGAGTAGTAAAACAGTTAATCATAAATCAGTTCTGAAATTCATCAGTTCTTATTCCACTTGCCTTGCAATTGGTCTGAAAATCAGAACCAGCCACATGCATTATGATGTTAAGGTTCTGTCGTACGAATTTTGGGGCATTCGCATTAATGGCGACCCTCATTGCTTTTCCGGAAAATGACTTGACAAATAAACAAGTGGGGTTCTCGAGCCACCGGCTGATCCTTGAAGAACTGCTAGATTTTGTTAAAGCATTATGAGCAAAGCCATGTGAGGTTTAATAATTGTGGCCCCTCTTAGCAGCAATAACGCGTCACCGCTTCAGACTCTTTCTGTCAATATGGACACTATAAATATACTCCACAAATACACAATCTCTCGCAGCAACAAGTTCTTGAATAGAAAACAAGGAAAGTACTCCACAAAAATTTTCATTTCTAAGCTCAAACAAAAAGTTCCTTGTCTTCCTTATCATCATCATCATGGGTATCCGTTTTCCATCTATTATTGCTAATGCTAGGCAATTCCATAGACTGCAATCCCTTCTGAGTAGAAATCATCAAAAAGATGTTCCTAAAGGCCATTTCGCTGTGTACTTAGGAGAGAATGAGAAGAAGCGCTTTGTGCTTCCCATTGCATACCTGAATCATCCTACATTTCAAGATTTGTTACGACAGGCAGAGGAAGAGTTTGGGTATGATCATCCCATGGGTGGTCTGACAATTCCATGCAACGAGGATGCCTTTGTTGACATCACTTCCCGACTACACTTCCTGTAAAAAAGCTAGTTAGGGGCAGAAGTACTCCGCAGTTTTGATTGGAGAGAACATCCCATTTTTTAACCTTTGTTACTCCCTTAGGAAATCCAGGGCTGTAATTCCATTGCAAAAATCTTCCTCTAATATTATTCAGAGGCAAAAGAAATATACTGTTCAAATTAACTTTTCCCATTATTTGTTTTCATGGGTTGGACTTAATTCTTTTAGCAGAAGATGCCTTGTCTTCTAAACCAACACAATTACTCTGGAAAAAAGATAACAACACGTTATAAACTGTCAGCAGTCAGCTAGATAATCTCTGCGCCCACTTCCCATAAAGTGGGATCAAACTAACGTTCCCATCTTACATAAAGAAAATCACATTTAAAGAGATTCTTAGAGTTCAGGCCGATTAATCCTGACTAATTTATTGAAGCAAACACAGATTATTTTGTCTTAACAGATGGCTCAGCAGACGTATAACTTGACACTTGCTTATAGTTCCCAGGCAAAAATGCATTGAACTCAAGTTTTAAAAATTAACTCCTCATATCGAGGTAACTCGCAGAATGAATTAACCATCTTTAATCTTTGAGTTAACATCATTTACTCCCCTCGAGATTTTACTGATATATGATCATTTCGTGATTTAAAAAATAATCAACTTCACTAATACAATAGTCGAGCATGAAAAGGCGAAAAAGCGCCGGGTAGCTAGTTGTTATTTTTTAAATCACGAGGGGCTAGTTGTTATATTACAAAAACTTAAGGGGGTAAATGATATTAACTTTATTAAATTTTTAAAAAGACAAAAATACAAAATTTAATAAAATTATGCAAAATTTAGTTAAAAATTTTAATGCAAAAAAGACAAAAAAATATTATATAGTTACTTTTTTTGTAAGGTTAAATTTATTGAAATCTTTTCGTCTTTAAATTTTTATTTTTAAATTTCATCTTTATAGTTTTAAAAAAAATATTATATAGCTTAAATGATTTTATTAAATTTTTGTCTTTAAATTTCATCTTTTTTGTTGACGTGCTGTTTTTCTGCAAACGCACAAAGTCGTGTCAAGTAGTAAATTAAGATATAGACCCACAGAGAATTTTAAAAACTGAATATTGAAATACTCAATATGTTTGCTTGTTTAGATACTGAAATCAAGTTTTGAACTAAAATTACTAATCAAATAAAAAAAACTGAATTCTATCAAATATAAAAACTAGAATTCTTATTCTCAATTTTGACCAATTATTAAGATTGATTAACCAACAAAACATCTATTAACTCTAATCCATTTTGAAGGGATCTTAAGAACCATAGATCTTCCTCTCAGACAATACCTATGATTAATTGATAATTAATTAACATTAAGTTTGACGGCTTTCACCAACCTAATGTCTTTTAACTCCAATTTTAATGCAAAACCTTTTAATCAATGTTAACCACTTAACTGTCTCTCAACTAATTAAGCTATTAACAGGTTATTGCCTAATCCTACAGAACCTATCTCTCAATCAAGTTCTACAGTGTTGATTCAATCCTAGGGTGATCAAGCCTAAGATGACATTAAGCACAACAATAACCAATGAATCAAAGCTAATAACCTACATTAATCACAATAAGCACATGGTCAAATTGGAATAAGAACCCTAAAAAGTATTTAGCCACTCATATTAAAAAAAAAGACAAAGTTAAAGAAATAAAGAAAACAAATCCAAACATCATAAATAATAAAAAAAAGTTACAAGGAAACTCCCTTGAATCCAAGAATTAAAGTGCACTTTTCTCTAATACAATTTCTAAAAACTAAAGGCTAAGAAAAGAATAGCTGTGAGTTTTTTCTCCAGAGAGCAAGATAGATGGCGGCTGCCCCTTCCCTATTTTCTCCAGCCTTTCTTACGTTTTCTTCCCTTAGCTTTTTACGTCTCCCCCCTCCAAAGTCCAAAAGTGGTTGGGCTTTTCTTTTTTTACAATTCTACTCCAAGTCAAACTCTTTGTCCTTCCTTCTTTCCTTCTGTCTTTTTGTTTTCTTTTGTTGTCTCAAACAGTTTCTCCCATAGGAAATCTTCCCCAACTTATCCAAGTCAACTCTAATACCAAGACTTGGTATTTTCTCTCTCTTTGCTTCCTCAATGTTATTTTTCTTCTTTTCTTTTGTCAATTTCTCCTCCAAGTCCATATTCTCCATTCCTACAACAAAAACATAAAAACATCATATAATGTTCCTTAAAATCAAAATAATAATGAGAAAATATTAATAATAAAAAAGATATTTTAACCCCTATCAAATTCTCCCACACTTGAACTTTTGCTTGTCCTCAAGCATTCATTAACTCAACATCTTCCGTTCCATTTCTTTCCCTTTTCAACCCATTCGCAAATAATCCAAAGTTATCACACATTAGAAATCAAGGTTGGAATGACAAGTCAAAGAACAAATACTCATAGCCATCTTTTTTTTTTTCACAAGACATAAGCATCTCATTAATCCCAACAATTATATCGAAATCAAATGCACAAACTTTGATCACCTCTCATAGGTTGCACTCCAATCACTCAAAGTGTTTAGAGGTTCTTTTAACACTCAAGTCAAATATAACTTGTCATTACCATAGGCTTGCTTATATATCACATCTCCACCACTAACAAGTATGAATCCATGCAAAAATCAAAGGGACTTAAACAGGTTATAACGGGGCTTAGGTAAAGGTAGATAAACGAAAGGAAAATTTAGGCTGCAAAACTCAAGATATGTAGGAACTTCCTTACAAGATTCAAAAGCAACACAAGCACATTTTAGAACCACTTTCTTTTCAAAATCGATATTCTCTTCTTTTTTTTTTTTCTTTTTTTCCTCTGTTTTTTTTCTTTCTTTTCACCCTTAGTTGGACCATTTGTGTACATGGTAGGTTTGTCGAAGCCTCCAAAATTACTTACTGATCCTCTAATTATTTGTAGCAAAAAGTGGACTAGGTCGATCCCACAGGGAAATCTGTAAAGCTCTTAGTCACGTCAAAGAGAAAGGTGTTTGAAATTGATTATTAGCTAGGGAAATTTAAATAAGGGAAGTATACTAACTGAATTAACAACAAAATAAATGACTGACTATAACACTCTTACCAAAGCTCTAACCCAGGGAATGTGATTTCTGTCAATGTTTCTCGATCACTGATTTCATGCAATATTCTCATTAGTTTAAACATTTAACCAAAAATCCACTAGATAGTTAGAAGATTTTGTGTTTTCCGAATTTATCTGTTTGAACAAACAAACCTAACTCTCAACCCGATAGCGTTATATTGAATTGAAAGCGACATTAAGTTAGAAAGCGGTTAAATCAAACCCAGACAACTGAGATAGCTACAATTCTCTAGATTTGGTTCATTAATTCTTCCTTAACTAAACTACACGATCGCTCTCACTCTACACATGCAGATTAGTCTCGGTGCTCTTGATTACAAATGATTCTAAACAATTACGGATTTAGATCACATGTAAAGCAATTGAAGAATTAGAACTAGTTGAGTCGTCAATTCAAATAATCCTAATTGTTCATATCAATTCTATCAAAATCAACGAACATCCAAACATAACAAGAAATTAATTAAACCATAACCTCACGAAGAAAACATTGACTTCCATCCCCTGGATCAGAAATAATTGTTTAGCCACTCATGGTGGTGTTGAACATCCTTCAATTGAAAAGAAAAGGAAAAAAAACCAACGTTTGTTCTTGGAGGAGTAGACGGCGGCTGCTTTGCTTCTTCCTTTCTTCGATGGATGATCGATCTCCCCTCTAGGTTTTCTTTTCCTTTATACTACTTAAGATAAAACTAACTTCCTAAAATGTAGGAATTCCCATAGGAGTAGGATTCCTAATCCTACTTTATTTCCTAAAAAGACAACAATATTAATAAATGTCTTGGTACTAATTTGAGACGGAAAAAGGAAATTGAGAATGTTAATTGCCAATTATGAAATAGGTCTTGACTCCTTCCAAAAATTAATTTTGATGTAAGGCGAGACCTCGAAGTCCATTAGTGCACAAATGATAAGGCTAGATCACGTCCTAGTGAGACGGCATTGCTGATTTCTCCTCCCGTTCAATTCCTTACAACTTTTATGTGCTCCAATCCGCTTATAAACAAAATTTCACCAATTAGTGCTTGTAACTCCTAACATCACAATTTTAACAAATAAACACCAATTAGTTCAAATTCGGCCAAAGATAAAGTGATAATTAACATAAAAAATAGGCACAATTATCACTTTATCAGTACACAGAGAACATTTACGTTGTCCAAACTTTTCAGGCAGTCCGTTTTCATTTTTTTCCCATTTTTTTTCAGTGGTTCTTTCATTCGGAAACAACAGCAATTTGATCCTGCATTTCATTCCCACATACTCTTGACAAAATGGTTCAACAATGGTAAACAAAAACAAAGGTTTCAGGCTCATGATGTGGGGTTAAAAAAAAAGAAAAGTCAAGGCTCAAACTGGTTAACTAGGGGTATATGTATAGATGGTAAGTTTTTTAGAAAGTTTAAATAGTTCATCCTAAATGCCCTTATCATCTTAAAGCATGAATCCACATTGTGATCTCGACATGCATAACAAAACAAGTTCTAGAATAAACATGGCCTATTTGACATCACTCAACAAAGAAAAATGTGAGTAAGAAAAAGAAAATACTCTTGGCTCAAATACTCACAAAAGGTTCATTGTATCAAATTTTGCACATCCTCATTCAATTCAATCATCAAAATCAACGAGATGCTTACACAAAATTTAAAAACAAAGGCTAATCACACTCGCTCCTTTTCATGCTTTCCAACTCAACCCCTAATGCATGCTAACTAAGAGTATTCGAAACAAGTATCAAGGAGTTAGAAACTTCAAGAAAGACATTCAAATAGTTAAGCATGATTCGCAAAAAATTTAACACCATAATAGCACAAGAACAAGCCTCCCCCACACCTAAACCATACATTGTCCCCAGTGGATGAAGAATAGGTACAGAAATGTAGCACAAAGCTTCTGGCCAATATCCAACAAAATTAACAAAATATAGTGAGAGAAAGAACTCCCTATATTTTGTCGTCAAAACTTCGCTAGAGTTGTTGGGTCACCATTTGAAATCTCCCCAAATATGCTTGCTTTGCCAGAACTATGTGGGTGAATGAAAATGCTACACAACCTTTTAAACAATCTCAAATAGAGAATAAGATTTTGGATGCTGTTGTGGTTGTGAAGAAGAAGAAGAAAAATTGCTTTAGATGTTGTTGTTGTGGTGAAGAAGAAGAAGAAAAAACTGCTTTGGATGTTTTGAGAAGAAAGAGGAGTGGCGGCAGTAGAAAAGAAAAAAAATTAGAGAGGGGACACGGTTAGGGTTAAAGTAGATGAAGAAATTTTTTATTTTTTTTTAAAGAAAACATAAGAAAAAGAATAAGCTATGCCTTGTCATGACATTCCATGCCGCAGTTGATAATTCTAAGGAAGTCTCATGCTAAGCCATGCTGTGGCATGAATTTTCATGCTACAGTTGAAAATTCTCTGGAAGCCTGCCGTTAAGCCATGCTGTGGCATGACTTTTCATACTCCGGTTGAAAATTCTCTGTCTAGAAGCCTTCCGTTAGGCCATGCTGTGGTATGACTTTTCATGCTCCGGTTGAAAACTTTTTGTTTCCTGCAACATGAGTTCTCTGCCATTAGACTTGCAACATAGAAAAATCATTCTGTCAACCCCTTCTTTTTTTATTTATTTTTATTTTTTAAAGAAAATTAACAAACTATTGGAAATAAAAATAAAAATAGAAAAACTTGGTTGAGCTCCCAAGAAGCGCTCTTTTAGGTCTATTAGCTTAGACCATCAAGCACGTCAAGGAGTCAATTCAGTTAAGAAGGTCGATTGGCGTGAATTGTCCAATGCGCCTCCATGGTAGACTTTCAATCTTTGACCATTCACTTTGAACTTCTCTCCTTGAGTGTTGCAAACTTCGACAACTCCATATAGATATACATGGCTCACTATAAATGGTCACGACCATCTACTCTTTAGTTTCCCTGGGAATAGTCTAAGTCTGTAGTTGAATAGCAACGCTTGGTCTCTTTCTTGAAAACTCTTAATCTTTACCTTTGGCTTGTATCCTTCTTCCATCAAAATCTTGTGCATGCAATAAGATGGACTTATTCCTTTTATATCAAAAATTTGCCAACTAATTGCTCTTATTCTCCTTTTAAGCATCCTTACAAGCAAGTCTTCTTGGTCTTGGGTAAGTTTAGAGGACATGATCACAGGTAAAGTTTGATTCTCTCCAAGAAAAGTATACCTCAAGTGTTGAGGTAGAGGTTTCAAGTCTACATTTGATGGTTTTATGATTGATGGTAGTGTAGGTTCAGTAGTTGGTAATTGGATTTGAGAAAAGTTTGTATGGTGGTTAAGGTATTCTTCATCTTGGGAAGATTGTTCTTGCATACATTACTCAATATTCTCCAATTCATCACAATTTGCCAATCTCCTTTCATGGACTTCATTCACAACATCAACTCTCAAACATACATCATAATTAGGAGAATGTTTCATACCTTGATAGATGTTGAACTTACAACTCTCCTCTCCTACTCTTAATGTCAACGTACCATCATAAACATCAATAATTGCTCGGGCAGTGTAGAGGAATGGCATACCAAGGATCAATGGAACATCTTCATCTTCTTCAAAATCAAGAATAACAAAATCTGCTGAAAAGATGAATTTTCCAGCCCTTACAAGCACATCTTCTACTATGCCTTCTAGTTCCTTTATTGTCCCGTCTGCCAGTTGTAATCGGATGTTTGTTGGTTTTGCTTCTCCGAGTTCCAATTTCCTGTAAACTGACAAAGGCATAAGGTTAATAGAAGCACCTGAAAAATTTAAAACTATATCACGAGTTGTATTTATAACCATATTATGTGTTTACAATCATATTCAGGTGTTCAAATATCTTTATGTATTCAATTCTCACGAGTTGTATTTATAACCATATTATGTAATACTATAGGTGATTTTGAAAAAAAAAAAAAAAGATCTTGTGAAGCCCTCAAATTAGTTTAAAAATTTAATGGGGGGTAAAGAAGATCTCAAAAAATTTGATATAGTTTAAAAAATTTTATTAAATTTTTCAAAAGATGAAATTTAAAGAAAAAAATTTAATAAAATAATTTAAACTATAGAATAAATTGTTTTAAACTAAAAAGATGAAATTTAAGGATAAAAATTTAATAAAATTTAAAGAAGAAAATATTTCAAAAAAATTAACTTTAAAAAACAAAGTAACTATATAATAATTTTTTGTCTTTTTGCATTAAAATTTTAAACAAAATTTTACATAATTTTATTAAATTTTTGTCTTTAAATTTCAAATTTTTATCTTTTTAAAAATTTAATAAAGTTAATATCATATACCCCATCGAGATTTTGTAATATAACAACCAGTCTCCGTGATTTAAAAAATAACAACCAACCCCTTGAGGGTTTTTTCATCTTTTTGCCAAGTTGACTATTAGTCAAAGGGCTGGTTGTTATTTTTAAAACTATGGAGGGCTGATTGTTATATTACAAAATTTCAAGAGGAATAAATGATATTAACTCTTAATCTTTTTACTCAAAACTATGGGTGAACTTGCTCCCGAGTAAAGCGAAGGGGACATGCCAAGCATGCATAAACATATCCATCCGTTTTTCACGTAACAAGAAGCAAAACAGAAACATAAGGATTAATTATCCATGTGTCATGGCCAGGGACGAAGCCATGAATTTTACTCTGGTTGGGCCGAGAATGATGTTCTTCTATTCTCTTATTAGTTAAACAAGTTTAAATTTCCCTCCTCACGAAGCATGTATTCGTTTCATTTTCACCCATATTAGATAAAAAGAAACACTTGATAACTTCTTTAAAAAAAAGAAAGAAAAAAAGCAATACTTGATAGTAAGTGTTGCATTTGAATTGCTATAAAACTTTTCAAGTTCATCAAGTGCCTCAAGTCCATGGATATCTTTGAATTTGAGAATGAGAAGACTATTCAATCCTAAAACTTTATAATTCAAAGCATAATTGAGTGAAAATTTTATAATTCAAAGCATAATCAAGTGAAAAAAATTTATAATTCAAAGCATAATTTAGTGAAAATAAAAGAAACACAAAAAATCAAATAAAAAGAAGCACTGGGTCCTCTGGTTTTTCTAACCTCAGGTTTTTCAAGTGGCTAGAAGGGTGCAATTTAAACCGATTTACTAATTTAATATCAATGACTCAATACTAGGTGCTTCAACGTCAACATCCATATTTTGTTCAAACCTAGGAAAATGAACAAGCTTGGAAATGGAAAATTCCTTTAGGCAATTAAGATTCACCACCTTAACTCTCCTAAAACCATTAATATCAATGAGTTGTAGTTTTTCCAGCAATTGACAGTTCCATAATGTGAACATGCTTAAGATTATGCTTTCTAGAGTAGGATCATCAATGTGAACATTCTTAAGACTTAATCTCCTCATAAAGGAACACCTAAGTGCTCCTTTGCTAATCTGCTCCTTTAACCCACATTTTTTAGCATGAAGGTCCACAAGCGTTTTAAATCTAAGAACTTTAAATAGATTGGGAAATGAATTACCATGCTCAAGTAGACGTGGAATTCCAATAAAATGAAAATGAATGGCTCTGACCCCAGCATTTTCAAAATAACCCAACAACCCCTACATAGTACAATTGATTGCTTCGGGCTAGCGAATTTCCTCGTGAGTTCTAAATATGATTTGCCGGAATGGCACTATATAGAATTCTGACGCCATTTTCAATTTCAAGGATTGAATGAGTTGTGGAAATTGAAGGGTCCTTTGATGGAGCATTTGGACTTGGACTTGCTAATCAGGACTGAATTCTGACGCCATTTGGACTTGCTGTGGTCAGCTGAACCTGGACGCACCATTGGGTCCTCTAGGCTGGCCCAATTGCTGAATACCATAATGAATTTTCTTAGGTGGCCATATGGAGGTGACCTAATTATTTTCTTTAATACTACAATGAATTTTTGTTGGAGGTTGGGTGGTCTTTGCCCGTATGGGCCTCCGTCCCCTGGTCCTGGCTTATAAGTCTAGTCGTTATCTCACCACTGGCATGGCAGCAACAGAAGATTATCAAAACAATCATATGGACAAGACTTGGTTGAGAAAAACAGGTAGGTCCAGAGCACCATAGGTTATGAGGAGTGAATGAAAACATTGGACTCGTAGATTCCTTAACAAAACCATGTGAATCACAATGCAGTAGGTCCAATAATCCATTGGCTTTCAGACGATAGCTTCCCTCAATGTAAACACGATTTTTGTAAACAGGTAGGCCAAATCTGTTGCGAGGTTCTTATTGATGCTCAAAAAATTTGCTGGGAGTTTCATAAGCATGGCCATGTGATAAGTTGATCATTATTATCCATGGAACGAATTGATTGCCGGTAATCTGTCTACTACAATCAACCATCTCCACAGAAGGGATTCCTAAATCTTGCTTGGTAGGTTCTTCAGCACTTGCACTCCCACTATATATACATGTGCAGATAAGTAGAAGGAGCAACCATATCCATTTGTCTCTCATACAAAACTTCAAGCAATCAATATTAGTAGTCGAAAAACTTCATAGCTTTGGCACTTCTCTTATCTTACAAATTCATTTAACCAAGGAACCATGGGCATTAGATTGTTGTCAAAGATCCCTCATGCAAAGCTGATCTCAAAATTCAAATCTGGAATACTTTCATCCGCAGCAGAAGTTCCTAAAGGACACATGGCTGTTTATGTTGGTGATGCTCAGAAGAAAAGATACGTAGTTCCGATATCATACTTGAATCATCCTTCATTTCTGGACCTTCTAAAGAAGGCGGAGGAAGAATTTGGCTTTGATCATCCCACAGGTGGCCTCACAATCCCATGCAGAGAAGAAGCCTTCTTACATCTCACTTCTCGGCTTAATAGCCCAACGCGTGCAACCTCATGAGTAATGATGATGGCCGCTAGACTAATAATTCATTCCGTCGGGAGTTTTGTAACGGAAGTCCACGTAAATATTTACCGATGATGAGTAACTATATCAAGCATAGGATAATTAATCTCCTCCTGGAGGGCCGGAGGCACAGAGTAGTTAGGATATTTGTACTGCAATTTATGCTAGAAATTGCGGGAAGATAGCTACTTTTACATTACACATAAAATTGAACAGAAATGTTGTGTCCTAAATAGTTGGCTGAAAAAACAAACGGGAATTTAATCCCCGGAATGCATATAATTGAATAACAGATGAAACTTTCTGCAACTCGTATAACGAATGTTAATATCAAACCATTCTCTTTCCATAAATTTATTCAAAATTCCAGTTCGAAGCTCTTCTTGCTAACTGTGAATTTCGTACTTTTAAGTGCTTGCTTACATCTGAACTCACTCATGAGTAGGCACTCTGCTAAAACAAAGCGAAAATGGACCAGTTAGGCTATTGTAACGGTGTATTATAAGGGAAGCCTTCAAGTGCTTGAACTTTCAGCAAAAATTAGTCGAAGTGGGCAAGTCGTAAATCCTCCAACCAATGAACCAATTGGCTCGGAGGATAATTAAGCTAAGCATTCTGCATCGCCTTAGATCATACAGATCCACTAGTCCAATGAAAGATTGCCTGTTCTAATGTCTCTCTGCTGATCGCTTATTCTCTTACCCAAACGTGCTTGAGATGGTCTCAGCTCCATACGTTTCCCACTGAAAGGATAATCCAGCTTTGGCTGCAACCACTTTCTCACAACAACACCATTAACACGAATTTTCCCGTGTGATTCATTCCCTACATAAGGTAGTCCAAGCCTCCTTAGCAAAGCTGCAACTGACCGGCTAATCCTGTCAACCAATTTGATGCATTCTTGATTATTTACATTTTATCAAATTTTATGGTCAACATCAACTCTAAAACAGAAAAGGAGAGAAAGTGACAAAATAAGTGCAGGATTTGAATTTTGCAGCTCTTGTAAACTGACACAAGAAGTCATTCAGAAAGGTGAATAATCATACCCTTCTTTTCCATTTTTTCTCCCATTTACCGGCATTTTTACAAAAGAATTTCAGCTAATGAGACATGAGCCTAAAGAAACTGGATAACATTGGCTTATTAAGCACAAAAAAGACTCTGCAACAGCAGTTTAATTATTTGTGTCTATATGCTTTCAATTCTTCAAAAGTTTGTTTATTCTCCAAGTTTTACCAACTAAATAAATGTCTGAAAATTTTAGAGTTTAGGATTCTCTTCCTAAGTCTGAAACTAAACGAGTAAATTATATCCTATTTTTGTTATATGAGGGTGAGAATCACATTCCATTACCAGTAAGGTTGAAGCTCAAACACCACTTCAAGAAATAAAATTCTGAGAAACACAACACGATGTGCATGAATTGCATGGGAAATTAAAGAAAACTACAAGTTAAGCTATTCTGTAACTGTTCTCGAAAGTACCAATATGAAAAAATGATAAAAAGGGAATAGATACCTTCCAGCAAGTTTAATACTTTTCTCCCCAGATGGAGTTTGAATTTGTGTCTGCTCTGAAGGCAGTATGATAGACAAGTTTGGTAACTTTACACCTGCAGATTGAATGAAAAATAAGTAATACAAAACTCAAGGGAGTAATATTCTAAACTGGAGCAGTAAATATCAAAAGTATCTCGTCATACCTGCTGCAAGACGATGCTTGAGTCCTTTCAGTACAGTCAAGATGTATACCTGACCGAATTTTAGAAGAAAAAATTGTTATCGAGAATTATTGAAAGAGAAGCATGTCAAAAAGCACAACTCCCTTCACCATCACCCGATAAAAATGAGAAACAAAAATAAAAAGCAGCATCATAAATTCCCAAGCATATGATATATGGGTGGGAAATGGATGAAAAACTAGGTAAATTGGAAGAGGGCATGCTGAGCTGACTAGAGTTTTTGCAGAAGTCAAATTTGATGCAAACTCGATTGAGGTCACTTAATTGAGTTCAACCTCAACTCGATTGATAAACCATTAGCTCAAGCCAAGTAAGCTCAATTGTAACACAAGTCTACTCGAGCTCTAGTTTGAAATCAGTTTCCGGCATAGGGTGCGTTAGTAAATGCAATTTTTATATCATGAATTCAGTAACCACTCATAATAAATAAACAAAAGAGAATTACCAAAAAAAAAAAAAAATCAATCATGAAAAATTAATAACCACACATAATAAATAAATTTAAAAAAAAAAAAGAAAAGGAAACCTATATGGCAATCAAAACCAATAGGACGAGAGAATTTACGTTAAATATTTTGGTGGGCTAAGAGTTCAGAATGCAACTCAAAACAGCACTCATTTTAGGGGAAAATTCTTTCCATAGGAAAGAAAGAGAACCATATTAACCCCACTACTCTAGTCGGAGTACTATCAGAAAACCCATAACAAACAAGCTCACCTCAGCTGCATGTATAGGCAAATTCCTGACGTCAACCATTATTGGACTTCGTTTTAAAGAAACAGCAGGTACAATCCCAAGTGAAGCAGCTTCCTTCCAATCCAGATAACGTTTCAGGAAAAAGAATACGAGGAAAGTGAAAATTTAACAATTAGACATCTTTTCACAAACCTCAAGCAGTGAAAAGGCACGTGGATCATACTCTCCAAATCCATCAACCAAAGAGTAGAGTTTTGATGCTTTTGACGCATCAATACTAACTCCTAGATCTTCAATGAGTCTGTTCCTTAGGGATGAATCATGAGGAAGTTTAAAGCATCCCAAAACTTGAGAAAGTTCCTCAACTGTAGGCCCCACACCAGCTGTAACACCCTCTCTGTAAACCATCAAGGCCAATGATGTCCTGAAAAGAATTTAAGTCTGGTTAACCATCTCCTTTGTATCTGCTTTCTCTTCCCTTAATGATTGTCATCCCAATCAACCAATGATTTCATAAAATCCCATTTTTTTACCATGCATGTTGAATGAGTATATAAGTTTCATGCACAACCCAGGTGAACCCGCAACCAGAGGTAATTGAAATTGTCACTTTAATTTTGCTAGTTCCAAGAGAACGTTCAAAGAAAGAAGTTGAGAAGTGATTGTTGTTTACTCCAAAATATGCACCAGAAGAATGGGGAATAAATAACATAATACAGGCAGAGAAACAATCTCTTCCTGATACATCAAATAAAAGAAAGATGAAGTAAAAGTTTAACAATGCTTTGTCGACATCTTTATTTGGCACCTGGAGCTGGCAGTGTCTCCAGAAATGCATCAAGCAGAGATACTTGTAATAAAAAAAAAAAAGATAGTTCCAGTAACTCCTGGGTTTCATGTAGGATCATTTCTGCAAGTTATTTACCAATTAATCATCCAGTCTAAAGTAGATTTTAATTGACATGTAGAAAGATTTGTGATCTAAGAATCTTCTGATACCTAACTTGAACTTCCATCAATAAATTTCCAACAAAACAGAGAACCAAAAAAAGTGGGGAACCCCTTACTAACCAATCCTTATTTCTCAGTATCTATAGTACTTAAAATTGGTTCTGAGGAAAAACAATCAATCAATCAAGGGAAAGAATAGTAAGCTACCATTTACTATCAATCTGCAGCCGTCCAGAGTTAAGAGAAAAAACTGGCTCACCAAGGGTACAAGCTTTCTGGAATCTCCTCAAACACATACCTTCAAGTAGACAAATTTACCGAGTAGATAAGTAGAAAAAGTACCACTCTTTTACTAATGTACCAAAAAGAATTTCTATAAAAATTGGCCATTCCATTTATAAACAAAAATAAACGAAATCTGCACATGCTTAAATGAAACAAACATATTCATAATGGTAATGCTTAAATGTAACACTTTTAAATTACTTGTAGATTCCTCATATAAATTTAAAGAAGAGACAACCAAAAACAATTTAACTAGTATTACGCACTTCATAGATTTCTCTTAAATTTTAAGAAGAAAGTCTATTGAAAACAATTTTAAAAAAAACTGAATATTCTGACACTTAGAGGAAATTCGACAGGCATCCATACGAAAGCATGCCCTTTCGACACTTACCAATAACACACCTGCACATAACAAGGTTAGGGGCAACACCGTCCTTCTTGGCTTGAGAAAGGAGCATTAGGCCAACTTCCAAGTCATCTTCTCTACAATGAGATTAAACCACATAAAGTACAGAACAGCATGTTTTACGAGAAAATCTCAATACTTCAATGATATGAGAAGAAATTTTGAAATCAAGAGCAATTACTTTTCACTTGCAACCAACAAAATCGAGTATGTGATGGTGTTTGGGCATAAATCCTGCCTCTTCATTTCAAATAAAATTTCTATAGCCTTCTGTAATTGATCTGCATCGCCTGTAAACAATTTCATAGTACAATATGTTATTCTTCAGTTCCAAAGAGGTTAACAAGGTATCTCTATCAAACAGTTCATAGCTTCAAGAAAGACAAACAAGGTTTAAAATAAATGTTTTCTTTTAGTGCATCTGTCAAGAGCAGAGCAGGGTCTCTCCCTAAAATTTGAAATACTCACTAAACAAATGAAAGAAAGAAGAGGAAGCACTTAGACATACATAAGGCAGTTACCAAAGCATTCATCATTGAAACTGTTGGTTTCAGGTTGTTATTCTTAATATCGTCATACAGCTGCAGAGCCTTCTGCCAGTCTTTTGCCTGAGGAATTATTAACCAAGTTATTGTAACCCAGGAAAAGTTAATTTGCATATTAACATCAAAGATGTTCCACACTACTAAATTACAAAATCATCATTGGTTTAGTAAGAAAAGGTGCAGGTAAAGTCTTCTTTAAGAACATGTATAAACAGATCAATGATAGTGACCACTACTGCAGGTGCAGGTAGAATGACACACCTTATTAGTTTTTTTTCTTGGACTTCCAATATCTATCGAAGAGAATTAGATAAAAGAGGAAAACTTTGATATTTTTACTTTGGAGTTTTTCGTCAAGATGAAAGTATTCACACTCAGGTAATAGTTCCCTCTCTCTATGGAAAATGTTAGCAAGCAGAAAGGAGGGATGACCTTCTGCAAAACCAACTGAACAGATTAAAGAAACAATTATCTGATATATTGTGGTTATACTATAAATATGGTTCACAGAACTTCCACAAACATGGAATGAAAATCAATCCCATCTAAATTCTATTAGGAGGTCATAATGTGGTCAATAGCCGGATAGGACTTACATTGCTGCAAGCTCCCATTAACGAGCTATGTGATATAATTCCGGAATTTATTCCTTTAGCTCTTGCCACCTGGCAAATTTCAAAAGCAACATCCAGCTTTCCAGCATGCCCAGCAACATCTATCAGTGCACTGATAAACATCTACAGAAAAAACAAGAATGAATCAAGAATTGTCCGAGTAAAACAAAACTCAAATCTAAAATTACACCTAAAAGCCTCAAGAGACTGAGAAAAACTTTGGGCCAGATGCCAAGAAAAAATCTTTATAACTAGTGGTAGCAATGCAACCATAGTACCATATTGATGACATCATCTTCATTAGCATTAGATAATTAATCTGAGAGTTCATTCTTACTGAAGCTTTAAGATTTTTACCTTGAGACAGTACTTTTAAAGTTTACAAATATGCTTGTCATATTATGAACCCGAAACAAAATATTGAAATTGTGCTATTCAATTTACCTCAGAAATATAGGTGTTAATAACTATAACCTCAAACTTAGTTAATAAAATTTCCAACAAAAATTTTAAATTACACACAGTAAGTTCCTGATTGAAATCTCAGCATGACAAAATCAGAAGCTGGTAATATCTTTGGTACACAAAGATCTAACAAGTGTTACAGTGAAACCTTTTACCAATTGAGACAGGTTATGACTACTTTCCCAATCAAAGAAAGATAATTTGAAGATTACACTACTGTACAGGCAATCAATCATTTTACTTCACACATAATTAGAGTACTGTCACGATCAGAAAACCATAAATAAAAAATTGCATAGAAAATGCCATTTCGGTTTTAGAACAGCAAGCCATTATCAATTGGTAAATACTTATTAAGCATCTTCTAGCCGCATAAATGATCCTCATCCTGGCTCCTTATCTTGTTTGATTGCCATGCGTCAGGTATACAAACTTGGCTATTATAGTTTGGACAGAAAAGAAATCACCACCAGGAACGACAATTAGCAGGTCTCCTTTATCTCAAGTGTGATTCATCTAAGTATCAGGCAACAAGAACTTTCAGAAGGAAGAAGAAACAAATTTAAGTACATGAACACTAACATGAAAATTTACATGGAAAGAAAAAGAAATGAGAAAGAGCAAATGTATTGTAAACTTCAAAGGACTACCTCATCAGGGGCAACACCTCTTCTTATCATGTCATCATAGACACTGCAGGCAAATTCCCAATCACCATTTTGGCTGCAACTATTTACAGCAATGGTGTAAACGTCTGGAGTTCCCTTAATGTTATATTCATCAATCATTTTGTACACCTCTCGTGCCCGGTCAAACTAAAGAAATTCATAAATTTTAAGTAATCAAAATTACAGTACCTGTAAAGCAATTGGGACCAAAAAGTAACTCTACCCTATTAGATAACTACTACTTTCGTGGGAAGACTGACAAACGTCCTCACCTGACCAGCACTAATGCATGCTTTCATCAAGGCACCAACAGTAATATGATCTGGTTCTATGGGTTGTAACTCTGACCTCATTTCTGCCAAGACATCAAATGCACGAGCCACTGCTCCTGATTCACCACATGCAGTGATAAGTGCGTTGAATACAACCCGATCTGGCTTCACATTCTACTGTATATGAAATTATGAAGTCAAACAAATGTGAAGATTTCTTGAGAGTAATTCATCAGCCAAGAAATGAGAAACTATGAGTCTATGCCTGCATTTATGCTGTATTTGACAAAATAAACTTGAAACCAAATTCAGGAAAGGACTCTCGGAAAAATCTAAGTCCTTAAATAAGGTTATATACTGAATTGTCCAACAAGTAAGTACAATCATACCTTTGACTGCATAATGCCATAAGCACCAAAGGCCTTGGCAACCTGTCCAGCTTTGGCACAACCAGCAATGAGCGCACCATATGTATGAACATTTGGTTCCACTCCAGCATTGACCATTTCATGAAAAACCTACAATTTTGTAAGTTTCATAAAGCGCGTGATACTCAAAGGAGAACATATACAGCATACATACAGTTTATGATACTAATGGATTAAGCAGCAATAAACAGTTCCAGACAAAAATGAATCAAAAAGAAAAGACACTATTGGGAAGGAAATCTAACTAGCAAACTAATAAAAACAACAAAAACAAGTTTGCACCTTGAACATTGCATCAACTTTCCCACTTCTAGCACAAGTAGATATCAGTGTGGTGTAAAGTTTGCAGTCCACCTTAAATCTGGCTTCCTGGACAAGTTGTAATACTTGAAAGGCTCCTAAATACATGATAAGAATCAGGTAGACTAATTAGGATGAAAAATTTCATTTGAATACTGTGACAATCCATAAATTGAAAGCCTGAGAAAACATATACCCTCCAAATCCTGAGACCTTGCACAGACAGACATAAGCATATTGAATGTGCTCAGAGTTGGATTTGGTATTAGCTTTGTGAAACGAAAAGCTTCTTTGACAGCCTTTTGACTTTTGCAAGCCTGAAAAAATCTTGCATGATAAACCTGAAAGATTGATACTCGCATGTTACCATTATGCAGGAATATACAGTAGAGAGAATGTTGAGAAGAGGATTCTAAAAAGTCATACATTTTCCGTATCCAACAAACCCTTACTTTCCATCTCTTCAAGCATCTCAACACAGTCAGTCAACCTAAAGCATACAATTTACTCATATTAACTTCGATATTGATGATGGCATCAAATGGAATTCAGAAAAATGAAAAAAGAGACACGTGAAGCTCTTTTTGGACTATTTTTTTTCATATTGATGCGTAGCTGCTTTGAAAGATCCCTGTGCCACCTAGTTATCTTTCCTTTATGTCTTGAAAACACCTCTCTATTATTTCAGTGGGAAAGGAGGCCAAGTGGTTTTAACTGAATTGTGCATTAAAGAAAAAGATCTTATATACACATAAAATAAATAAAAACTCAGAAACAGCTAGCTACAAATCTAACAATCAACATGCTAAGTGTTAATTTGCCCAATAAGACTGGCATGTTAAGTAAATAAATTATCTTCAACTCAAGAAAGCTTTCAAGAAAATTGCAAACAAGAAGGTTACCGCCCATCTCTCAACAACTTATTGTACGCACTGAACTGCCTTGAAGCACAGTGTCCATCCATGTGCTTCCCTTCTAAACTATGGGATGGAAATAAGCCTTTTGGCCTATTTTGGCTAAATTTTCTTGTCTCCTTATCAACAGTAGAGTCTGCCCTATTTCCCCTGTCTTCCTTCCTGTGAGATGTGTCTTCGTGATATGCAACAGGTCTTCCTCCTTGACAGTGAGTGTTGTCTGAAGGAATTAAGTATCATTCATATCATACTTCTTGAAATCTAACAGAAATTCTGAAAAGAAAAGGTAACAAAAATGTATTTGGCTATGACAAGTGTTCCGTGCTGTAACCTGCATGATGAGAAAATGGTGATCCCGGAAAACTTCCTCCATCTTTGGTAGAATCTTTGAATAGTAATGAGTTTCCCTTGTCGTGAAGGGAAATGCCGTATGACAGTGCTCCTAAGCCATTCAATTTTGCCATAGGTGCCTCATAAAATGTGTACAATTCTTCACGTTGACTGTCTTTATGAATAAGATTAGAATGACTGTTGTCACTTTCAAGGAAATGGTCATGGTCTCTGTCTCCTGCTGTAAATTCAGTATCTTCCCTGAGTTCCCTCTGTACATTAACTACAGGAAACGAAACTTCACTTGGCTTTGTTTCAACTTTCAACGAGGGCTGTTTGGTCTCAATGGTTGTTTCATGTCCACACCCCTCCAAGTGCATTTCACTCATTCTTTTGTCAAGAGTATAGGCAAAAATATCCAATTCAGATGGCAGTAAAGCCATAGAGGATAATGATGAGCCTCCAGACTCTGTTGAAGATAGAGAATCACCGGAAACAGAAGCAACCATGTGAGAAGTAAACAAATCAGATTCGGTTGTAGAGATAGTAGCTCCATTCGTCAGTTTGATTTCACCTAGAGGCATCTCAGCCACGATATCCTCAAGACAAACATTAATGCTGCTTGTCTCCTTCCTATTGTTTAACCTGTTGTCATCCGTCACATTTCCCTCTGAATCTACAGGAAGGACAGTCGCGTCTGCAAACAAGTAATTCATCAAACGTCCTACGTGTTGAAGTAGGGGATGAATACGTTTCCCTGAAATCTACAAAGTTTGAAACAAAAGAAAACATAAGAAAACTAGTCCAGCATAGAACTAAAGAAAAAATGAAAACCCAAACTCTTTTGAAAAATAAGAATTTTCGCCAACTCCATCGCCAATTTCGTAACTTTCAGAAGACATTAATCAGCAAATGAAAACTTAACATATTACTACATTGCATCAAAACGGGTGCCAGTCTGGTGACATTACAAGCTTTCAGTTGATCTTCACGTAAGACTCAGAAGCTAATCTCAGAAATTTACATTGCTAACTTCTACATTACTAAAATAAAATTAGCCAGAGTGAGTCTACAAATTAATGTATGTACGATAGAGCGTGACAAAATTTTCTAGATTACGGTTATACACGTACATAATAGCATATCGGCACATTTCAAATACAAATTATGCTACAATGGAGCCTGGAAGTACCTGCATGTCCTGAGTATGAGCTTTCGGTTTGGAATTATTGAGAAAGACAATTGAAAGAGCAGCAGAGACCACAGCTACGGCGACGACGAAGACAGTAGGTTGCGAAGAGCCTAGAGAAGCTCTTAAAAGAACACTTTGAGAGCAAAAGTGAAATCGAAAACCTAGCTTCTTGCATTGTCTTGACGAGCGCAGGCCGGGAGGCCTGAGATTGTGGCAGCTGCCGAGGAATTCCTTGCGGAGCAACCGAACGCAGTGGCATCGCCGGGAGAGGAACGATGAGGTGGCCGGCGAGTAAGAAGGAATCGCGCACAAACTCACTTCCATAATTATAACAATTTCCGGAAACTCATCAAGAAACGTTGATTCAAAAACGAGCGGACTCTCACTCACTGCTCACTGTGGACTGTTGGAGTTTCCTTTTTTTTTCTTTTTTTTTTTTTGAGTTGAGGATAAGAGAAAAACGAGGAGGGGCAAGTAGCCAAGCCGACTCTATGTTATCAATGACGTGGCGTCAGTTCCAAGGTTGGCTTAATGATGAAGTGACCAATGGCGAGCAACCTTCAATTGGAGCCCACAATAAGGAGCAAACCCAAAGACGATTATTACTAGATCGGACTAATTTAGAAGGCCCACGGCCTGTGTTTGATGGGTCACTGGTCCACAAAAAAAAAACATGGACCAGATTCGGTGCCCATTTTATTAACATTCCCTCCCGGTTTCATTGGTTAAGTGGACTCCTCCCTCCCCGGAGGCCTTTGACGGTTAACTGTTTGAACCACGAAGTTTGGTGACGTTTCAATGGCGTCCCTCCAGTCCATAAAATTCCAGGCGTCATTATCCAACTGGTTCAATGCAGGGAACAGAATCAGACCCAATTTCTGAAGAGATACAACTCGTTCAATTCGGCATTTTTGGCACGAATTGATTATTTGACGATGCTAGGTCAAGTGTACAAATTCACGTTGGTTTGGCATTGAGTGCGTTTTTATTAGCCTTTGTAGCAGGGTTGATCGAATTAAGAGCCCGACAATACGCAGACAGATTGACATTCGACATTCAACAAAAAGAGTGTAAAGATGATGGGTTCTTTGCTTACGAGATTACTGCTGTATGTTCTTAGTTACACACATATGTGTACAGTATACCAACTCCTCTCTGCGTTTTGCAGTCATAAACATTTCGAAAAATAAAATAGCTAACCGTTGCGTTGTTGTTTCAGGATCGTCTTTGGTTATGTGTATCCAGCATATGAATGCTTTAAAGCAGTGGAGATGGATAAGCCAGAGATTGATCATCTTCTGTCGTGGTGTCAATACTGGTAAATCTTTCTTGCATCCTAGCACAGTAGTTATCTTTTGTTGATATCTAAACTAAAATTAAATTTCTTTTGCTTGCTTAGGATTTTAGTTGCACTTCTCACAGTATGCGAAAGAGTTGGAGATCTTATCATCTCGTGGTAACAACTCCTGCGATGCCCGTAGTAACTTATTTGCTTCCCTTATGTCATAAGAGTTGAAAAAATTTTCATCATGACCACTTATTTTTCTTTCTGAAGGTTACCACTGTATCGTGAAGCTAAGCTTGCATTCTGCATCTACTTGTGGTGTCCTCGTACAAGAGTGAGGGGTTTCACTCATCAGATGTTACGTTTCAGTTTAGTAACCAGAACTACAGCGTAGATGTTAATTGTTAGTATAATTCTGAATTGTTTCAGGGCGCAGTACACATCTACAATTTCCTCCTCAAGCCGTGTGTGGCCAAACACGAGAAAGAGATTGATTGCTATTTGCTACGCGTGAAAAACAAGACGACGATGATAGCTATGGTACTGTGGCAGCAGGCCGCAAGTTATGGACAGAATAAATTCTTTGAGATTATACGCTACGCATCTTCTCATACGGCCCCATCCAGTTCTGCTGAATCAACCAAGTACGCAGGAAATGTAGATTGAATTTTGTCATTCACGTTTACTTTGGCTTCTCTAACTTATTTTAAATCAAACGAAAAGGATTTTGTACAATTTTTAAATTAGACCGTTGAAATTATCATTATAATTACATAAGTAAAAAGCTAGAACATACTAGTACTTCTTCTTGCTTTTTCTCAATTGTCAATTGTTGGTAACATAGTTATCAAAGTCGGACGGGTCATTGAATCGGTCGAGGTTTCAGATTAACGAGTCAATAATTCAATTGGTGGGTCAATAATTCAACCAGTTAATCAATTATAAAATTAATAAAAAATAAAAATAATATCAAAATATAGAAAAAATATAAAATATTAATTTATAAGCAACCAAATAATTGATATTATCATAATAGCATAATAAAATTCAAAATCTAAAATTCACACTCATAAAAATTGATATACAAATGCTATCTAAGGGTATGTTTGGACAAAGTATTTCTATTTGCAAATAAAAAAGGTATGTCATTTTCTCAAATAAAAACATCACATTCTAAATATATTTTTTATTTCAAAATTTAAATTTTCCTTTCCTCTCACATAATTTTAAAAAATCATCTCTCTTATTTTTCTCTCTAAAATACTTTTTCTATAAAAAAAAATACCCACCAAAATGTTTACACATTTCAATACAACTTTTCTAAAATATATCACACTCCAAACATATCATAAGTAAAATAATAAGAAAAACAATGAACAACACATATCCTACTGGCCTTAATTTCGACCTTTAAAAAAGTTTTTGTATAAAATACTTATTTAAGTTATCAATTGTATATTTTCAAAGAAGAAACAAGATAAAAGAAGAGAAGAGAAGAATAAAAATCAATTGGGTTAATGAGTGACTCGGACCGGTCTAAGGATCAGGTCACTGGTTAAACCGGCTTGACCGATCCGAGTCTGATAACATGGGTTGGTAATCAATTTTTTTTTCACACTTTTTAATATACTTATATACTTTTTAATATATTTTATATTTTATAATTATTATTTTAAAAAATATAAGGTAGTGTTTGGACAAATTATTTTTATTTGTCAATGAAAAGGGTTATATTAGAATGTGTGAAAATTTTAATAGGTATTTATTGATAGAAAAAATATTTTGGAGGAAAAAATAATTTTTAAAATTATGTGAGAGGAATTTGAGTGAGAAAAATTGAGTTTTAAATTTTAAAATAAAAATATATTTAAATAATTTATTTTTATTTAAAAATTTATTTATTTACAAATAAAAGTGTGCTCTACAAAGGCACCCTAAAACATACACACCAATTATATATTTTGCGTGACAGGCCACAAAAATGAGGTTTTGCTGGGTCCATATTCATGGCCCAAAAAAAAGACCACACATAAAAGGCATCATCATAGATTCGTAGCATAGTCGTCAGAGTGAATTGGTGACAAATCATCAAAGCCACAGCCCGCTTCCTTTTCGTATTTTTCCACCACACCCAGTGGTGCCAGTGAGTAGCCCATTCATCCCAAACACAAATGACGTACGATATACAGGCTTTACTTGACCACCTTGACCGCCTGCCACGTACCCCCGATTTCGTGCCTGAAACGCAATCCGAATACAACAAAACAAAGCCTGTAATGTCTACGCGTCGACTGCTGACGGGCCGACCAAAGTACCCGAAGCCGAAATCTTCAAATCCAGGAACTGAAAATAGAAATGAGTCCCCTACCATCCTACCACTGTAGGTCCCCAGCACCGCCCCAGGTGTCCATGCCACAAACAAAGTCGTGGCTTGTTCGAAGGCTTTTTTGTTCCGTTCTCTCGTGAAAAGATAGCAATAGTAATTAATAATTTTAATTAAAAACGCAGAGTCACGCCCTGCAGTCTGCACTGAGTTACTCCTGATCCGTACAAGCAGCTAAGCACATTGACTTGTACTTAATCTTAGCTAGGATACAGTCCAAGTCTAATACACGAGAAAGGAAAGCTCACGGGGATCACGCGCAAAACAAAAAGGTGGAAACTTTGTCATAATAAAAGAAAAAGAAGGGGTGGCCGGTGGGTTGTTGTTTCTTTTCAAGATGATGGAGGGAAACAATGTGATGAAGAAGAAAAGTGGGAGTGAGGGTCAGGTGATGGACGGTTCAGATATAATGGAGTTGGTTGGGAATGAGCAAGTGTTCAGTAACTTTGTGGATCATAAGTTCCAAGAATTAGATAGGGATTGCGATGGTAAGCTTTCGGTGAAAGAGTTGCAACCTGCTGTGGCTGATATAGGTGCTGCACTTGGATTACCTGCTCAGGGATCCTCTCCTGAGTCTGATCACATCTACTCCGAGGTTCTTCTCTTCTCTTGTTCAGTTTACTAGAATCCCTTTGTGTTCTTTGTTTTTTTCCCCTTTCTTTTCACTTGGTATTACTACGTGTCATCCCATCCCAAGAATGTAACTTTATTAAGCGTTAGCCTCTCAGGATTCAAAATTGTTAAGCTCAAGAGCTAAGCTCTCTGTTAGCAATGACAAATTCTTGCAAACGTGTACTTCTTTTTCCTTTAGGGCTTTTCTTTTGGTTCCTTTTGGCTTTCTGGGCCAGCGGAACGGTAGAAGGTCGTGCAGGGTTGTTGGGAAATTGCTATGATTACTGCTCCCTCAGGCATGAAAAGTTAAATATGCCCTCTTCCTCTTTGCCAATAGGAAACTTTTGTTCTTGAAGTATCCCTGAGTAATATTCTGCATTTTCTGTATTCTAAAGGTTTCTAAACAATTATCAGATGTTGATAAATTTGATTAGTTGTTTGTGATTGCATTCCCCTCTCTCTAATATATATTTTTGACATGATTGAATAGGAATATTTACTTTTTAGGACAATTGAAATTGGGCATAGGAATAGCTTCTTTTTCTTGCTTGTAGAGTTTACGTGACAGAATTTTGTGAAATTTCAAGAGACTTCCCTTGCTCAATAATCCCAGAGAAATATAATTTTGGTTGAAACAGAAGTGTAAACAATGAAGTAGATAATAGTAGCATTATTATTATTTAAACAAAAAAGAAAAGAAAAAATAAAATTCCAAAGTGTCCTGGCCGGTTGATGAATTTACTATCCTTAATGATTAATTTGTCACCATTTTGCCTCCTACAATTTTCTGCTTCCCTTATTTCCCTCTTGTGTCGATTCAAACTACTTGCTGATATGATCTAGGTTCTTGATGAGTTCACCCACGGAAAGCAAGAAAAAGTAAGCAAGGAAGAGTTTAAAGAGGTTCTTTCAGACATTTTACTAGGCATGGCAGCTGGCTTAAAGCGAGATCCCATTGTAATTCTTCGTATTGATGGTGACGACCTGCATGAATTTCTTAAAAGCCAAAGTTTTGAACCAGAGGTGCTTTCCATTTTCTCTGAGATAGAAGTACCTGATGGAGTCCTCCAAGATTACATCACCAAGGTGTTGGAGAAACTTACAGTTGACCAAGGAGTGCCGCCTGCTTCAGACCCTTGGGTAAGAATCCCGTGCAGTGTTCTTTAATTGTTAGATCAATGTGCTTTGCCTGTATCATAAGGAACCACATTTGCAGGTTGGTGATATATTCTTCAATTGAACGTACTGATAATTTTTAGTCCTCAAAGATCTGGCATTACGTTTTATCATTTTTAACTTGCAAAAATTATAGAATATAGCAAAGCTCAAGGCAATAAGAGCTGTTTATCTAGTTGCTGTATGACTTTTACTATCAAAATTCTGCTTTTAGGGTAGCAGATGGGTAAGTAAAGTTTTCAGCAACCTGTAGTTAAGTTATTTTGTGTGTTAATACTGTAGGTTAAAAGCAACATCATAGAACGGGCGCTGCAGTCTTGCATTGGTGTTACCCCGCAGCCTGTTTCGCAAGAGATGTTTCTTCATGAATTTAGAAATGTTGCGGAGAATGTGGTGAAGCTTCTAAAAGAGCAGCCTGTGATTGTTGCACATAGTGAGAACGCATTTGATGGGAGTGGGATAAGAAGATTGTTGTCCAACAAATTTGAGCTGGATAAGGTAATTAAGTCAAGTTAAATCTAATAGTCAGAGGGTAAATTCAGAAGTGTGATTTCACAGGACAGAAGCATTGAGCATATATAAATTTTATTATAGGAGTCTATTTGAGCTCTAGACTCATGCACGGAGGACTTATATTATCTGATTTTTGCAGTAAGTATAAGAAGTTGGAAAGAAGTAATTGTTCAGAATTCTGAATTCTTGAAACCATTTCAGATTTGTTGTTTCCGTCTGTTGTGTGCAGCTTTTCTTTTGCAAAGCCATTGTTCATGCATGATTAAGTTTGCATTTGATTTCCTGCTGCAGGCTCTGGATACAGTTATTAAAACCGTTCCCAACGATCGCCAGGGAAAATTGTCGAAAGAGTACCTGCGTCTAGTGCTTGATGCTTTGGCGCCCTCATCTGGCTTACCTCCATTGGGTGCTGTTGATGAGGTATCGTACTAATCTTGCCCAAGTATGTGATGACTGACTTGTAATGCAGATTATGGAGTTGATAAATCCCAGCTACGCTGGAGAAAATGTATCGAGTATCTTTTTATTTTGAAAGTTGGTTAGACTAATTAAATAAGTTGCAGATGGACAAGATCATAAACGAGGCGTTCAAGATGTTGAATGCGGATGACGGGAAATTGGTTAAAGAAGAGGAGTTCAGGAAGATTTTGATAGAAATTCTGGGAAGTATCATGTTGCAATTGGAAGGCAATCCAGTATCAGTTTCTACTAATTCTGTGGTGCATGAGCCACTTGCCTCCTCCTCCTCCACACTCCTCGAGGCTCCTGGTTCGTAATGACCCTCGCAAAAGGAAAATCCTGCTTTCTGCATTATGTAGAAATGAGAAGTGATCGCGCAAAGCATCTCTTCATGATGAACAAGCCCCAAAAAAATGATAAAAATGGAACACAGCTGCATGGATTTATCGATGTGCAGTTCGAATATGGTCTTAATAGGGCATAAATTGTCTCAAAAACAGTTGATTCTTATATACGAATATGTTATTATTTATATAATTTGCATCCAAATTTAGATCTGTTTACAATGCAGATTGGAGAATGTTGGGGAATTGGGATGATCATCAGCTAATCCAGCAGTTTTGTGAATATCTCCGGTCATGAATATTGAATTACCATTATCATTCGTATTATTGCTATCATTTTTGGCTCAAGTGGCGTTGTTGTGGGAAGAAGTTCATTCGGACGGATTCTCGTTTCCTGATCTTCCAATTTTCTGGGCCATTAACAGCCCTTAACAATCTCCATCTACTAAAACATACAAATCAATCAAACAAATGTCACACCTCGTAGGCTCGTAGCTGAAATTTTGGCTATTTTAAATAAAAATAAAATATGAAAATATATTTTTATTTTAATATTTAAAATTCCAAATTTTTTTTATTAAATTTCCTTTATATAATTTAAAAAAAAAAAATTCTCCCCCCTCAAATTTTCACATATTTTAATACAAATTTTATTAAATAAATTACAATCCAAACATAACCGTTTCCTTATCTGGTCCAATTTTCTGAATAGTCAACAGCCCGTTAAAATCCTCGACCTACTGAAATACAAGAAGACCAGCTCCACACAAAAGCCCACCATAAGCTTGCAGCTTCGAAGTTACTTGCGCCCATAAATTAACTAATTCTTCTGTTATTAAGAGTAGCTTTTAAAGCCATGATAATTCCTAGGAAATCATGCTTACGGCCTTGGGCTCGGAATTCTTCATCACAGATAGCCTTTGTATAAAAGTAGAAAGCAAAGCAAGCAACAGTTGGGCCTACCCAAAATATCCAATGGCCATTCCAAAGGTGGCCTCCTCTCACTACGGCCGCTCCGAAACACCTAGCCGGGTTCATCCCCGCGCCGGCGTACCCCTTCTTGTTTGTGACTGTCGTTGATACAAAAACCAGGATGGCCACCACAATCCCAATGATTGAACAAACCATCACAAGACTCATGGACTTCTTGAGCCGAGGATAGTACGCAACCCACACCGCAGTCAGCAGTAAAGAAAATGAACAAAAGGTCTCCAGCCAAAAGGCCTGGGCAGTCCCGATCCCCGTCGTTACAGGGCGGCCGTCTGGACCTGGTATAATGACGGTGACGGTACAACCCCCGAGCGTGAATTTGTCGGCTATCCCTCTGCTAACCACGGCTTTGAATGCCAGTGCACCAAGGACACTACCGATGCATTGGGCCAGAATGTACATGAAGGCACGACAAAGAGAGATAAGGCCCACTAATGCCGCGGAGATGGTGATGACGGGGCTCAAGTGGCCTCCCGAGACTGGAAACAGGGCCAATATTATGATTGCAATGGTGATGCCAATGAGAATTCCCATGATTAAATTAGGCATTGACATGTCAGACTCCAGGGTTGAGACTACAATGGTATCCGCCATGAAAATCAGAACAGCTGCCCCGCAAAGCTCTGCAAAAGACGCTCTCAAAACCTGGGATTGTCGACTCATCATAAGTACACTTATATATTTAGCTAAAAGAAGCAACAAATTCAGCAAAGAATACTAACATCTCGTGAAAATAGTTCGTCCAGCCCAACCCTTTCACCTAGGCTGTAAGAGATTTGCTTATTTTCGTCATCTTTCAAGTGGTCTAATCTGGAATTATCATTAAAAAAAATGTTACTCAAAGTGAGGAATGCTCATGCATGCATGTTTGATGATCTAACTTCTAATTGCAATTGATCATGAGTAAGAACGTCTTACGTTGCCATCGGAATTTGTGAGCTATCTCCCAAATCCAACAGTCCTTCCTCTCCATGGACAGCCATGTATTAATTTAGACGTACAACCTTTGAGATTGTGCAGTGTCACATTGATCTGTGGTGGGTTAATGGGATCGAACAGATAGACTGGGAAGGAATATGAGGTAGGTAATTAACGGGCGAATTGTTCAGTTTTTAATTGTTTGTGTGCCTTGTCTATGGGGTTCTTGCATGAGCATATACCGTGTACGTCTAGGGTATATACATTCACAGATCATAAATTATTTAAATGGAATGTGTTTTGTTTCGTTTGGACCGTCACATAAGGGTATGTTTGAGCGACAAACTTTGTCCTATTGCGTATTTCAACTCAATTTTGTACGTAAGTCGTTATATTTTGACAAAACTATGGATTAGGATCAAATCAATTTAGAACATTATTATGCACCAGCCAATAAGGTGAAAAGAATTTTAACGACTACTCCCAATGAGCAAACAACAACATCATCATCATTATTATTCGTTGCATTAAATGGTTAACACGATTTAGGCCAGTTATTTTGTGGTGGTATTATTATTTTATATGGAGTCCATCTACGAATTTAATTGTAGCAATAGTATATTCTTTCTGGGAATTGGCGAAAATCCTAAGAATTTCAAAGCAGATAAAGATCGGGTTTCGTTTGCAAAACTTTGAAGAGTAATTAAATTAAACAGAAATAAATTCATTTTATTCCCAATTAAATTTCCAGAAATTATATTACCAAATAACTCTAATCAAATGAGATTTTCCTGAAACTATATCATACGTTAATAAATCCATTTATATAAGTGACTATAGTTTTCTTTTGTTTTATGTATGTATTGAGTGTTTTCCAGGGAACGTTGGGTTCGTTTGAAGAATCCAACCGGCTGTGTATTACTTGGGATACGAGATAAATGGGCCCAATCCAGCTCACAAAAATCAGGCTACTTTTCAGATTTTATGGTGGCATTGTTCTGTAGGCTTGTGTCTTAAGCCTGTATTCTCTTCCTGCATTCGGAGCCCAATTATGTTTTCCTTGCAATCTTTGCAATTTGTTTCATGGAAGCACACGCTAAGCACCATCACTAATGGCCACGAGAACGTGTAATCAAAGCCTTGATGATCCCTAAGAAATCATATTTGCGCCCTCGGGCTCTGAATTGTTCATCAGAGATAGTTTTTGCGTAAAACCAGAACGCAAAACAAGCAATAGTTGGGCCTACCCAAAATATCCAGTGTCCATCCCAAAGGTGGCCTCCTCTCACCACGGCGGCGCCGAAACACCTAGCTGGATTCATCCCGGCACCAGCGTATCCCTTCTTGGCAGTGACCGTTGCTGACACAAAGACCAGGATGGCTATCACAATCCCAATGATAGAAAACACGATCACAGGTCCCAGGGATTTCATAAGCTGAGGATTAAACCCAAGCCAAACTGCTGTTAATAGTAGCGAAAATGTACAGAATGTCTCCAGCCAAAAGGCCTGTGCGGTACTGATCCCAATTGCAACGGGCCCTTCTGGTCCTGCTGTAATTACTCGGATAGTACAGCTCCCGGGTGTGAATTTGTCGGAGATGGTTTTACTGACCACGGCTTTGAGCGCGAGAGCACCCAAGACAGAGCCAACGCACTGCCCCGCGATGTACATTAAGGCACGGGAAAGGGAGATGAGACCCACTAACGCCGCGGAGAAAGTGATGACGGGGTTGAGGGCTCCACCTGAAACTGGAAAACGGGCCAATAGTAAAATTGCGACGGTGATGCCAATGAGAATTGCCATAATCAAATTAGGCATTGCTGTGTCGTTCTCGTTGGTTGAGATGACTATAGTATCTATCATGAAAACCATAACAGCCGAGCCAATAAGCTCTCCCAAAGTCCCTCGCAAAACCTGCAGCATATGAATTAGTATCAAACAAAATACAGGAAGCATTCAATAAATTAATTGTCACATTTATTCAGTAATTATTACTGACATCCCGCGAAAAAAGCTCGTCCAAGCCAACCCTTTCACCAAGGGTGTAAGATGTTTTCTTCTTCTCGTCATCTTTCAGGCTGTCTGATCTGCATCATTAAAAACAACTCAAATGAGGAAGGATGACTAATGTGTACATCATGTTGGATTTTGTCAATAAATATCCAGAAAATGACAAGGCAAGTGTGGAGAAATGAGATTAATTGATGATGATGAAGTGCAATGAACCGGTAAGAAGCAAGAAACTTGCACTGGTAATGAAGTTTGTAAGGCAACTCCCAAGTCCACGGATCCAGGCTCTCCTTTGACAGCCATGCACGCATTGATTTAGAATTTAGAGTTGGACAACAAGATCGGTAGTTACCAAATTCAGTAGAGTAGTCTAATCAATGAGTTTGCTAGCTTGGTGAGGCAGTCTATAAATACGCAGAAATTAAGGTAGCTGAGTCGTCTGGGGGTTATGAAAATCGGAAGAAATTGTTTTGTTGGGTACGATTTGTCTATGTCCTTTCAGAATTGGACATTGATGTTGATGTTTTTGGTTTCGGTTTGATTTCGTTTTCGTTTGGGAATCATAGTTCATAGATGGATGGTTGTTTGAGTGCATTCGTCTAATTAGAGTTTGCCTTGTCTACTATGAGTGTATTCAAGATGCGCATGCGTGTCTAATGCAACAAATGCAAAATCTAAAACGTGGTTTTGTATGCCAATCAATATCATAATGAAAATAATGTTGAATGTATGGTATATTGTGTGGTACGCAGCAGCTAATATGTTCCCAAATGGTTTTACCAAGTCCAAACAATCATCATCGTTGCTCTTAGCCTAGTAAAATGTCCGAATTTCTTGCAAAACGATGATGGAGTCTAGATTCCAAATTGGATTGTACGGAGTATTTACTAGTGATCGGTAGTTTGCTGCTACTAGTTTTTTTATTTATTCTTTCAATCTTGTCCCGGGCTTTGCCAGTTCGTTTGGAGAAATCCGACGGGCTTTTACGGTACGGACGGAAAACTGGGTCAACTATGGCCCTTTTTTATAGATTGGGTCATTCAACAATTCTTTCTACTTGCGTCATAGACCATTATTGTTGATTACCGTATCCGAGCCCCATTGATTACAAGAGCCCAAAAGAGAAGATTAAACGGGTGACATGATATCAATCATGATCCCGTTCAAGCGGAGTTCACATTCAGGTTTTGATTGTTATACATTATAATAAGTCAAATTTCTTGCAAGCTCTCCAATTTTTTATGCAAGCACACATTAATCACTGTCACTAATGACCACGAGAACCAGTAATCAAACAATTGATGATCCCATAGAAATCATATTTGCGCCCTCGGGTTCGGAATTCTTCATCACAGGTAGCCTTTGCATAAAGGTAGAATGCAAAGCAAGCAATAGTTGGGCCTACCCAAAATATCCAGTGTCCATCCCAAAGGTGGCCTCCTCTGACCAAGGCGGCACCGAAACACCTAGCCGGGTTCATCCCGGCGCCAGCGTACCCCCTTTGGGTGGTGACCGTTGTTGATACAAATACCAGGATGGCTAGCACAATTCCAATGATCGAAAACACGATCACGATACCCAGGGATTTCATAAGCTGAGGGTTAAACGCAATCCAAACTCCTGTTAACAGTAGCGAAAATGTACAGAATGTCTCCAGCCAAAAGGCCTGTGCGGCACCGATCCCGACTGTAACAGGCCCGTCTGGTCCTGATGTAACTACTGTGATGGTACAGCCCCCAAGGGTGAATTTGTCGGCGATGGTTTTACTGATCACCGTTTTGAGCGCGAGAGCACCCAGGACACAACCAACGCACTGCCCCACGATGTACATAAGGGCACGGGACAGGGAGATGAGACCCACTAATGCCGCGGAGAAAGTGATGACGGGGTTGAGGTGGCCACCTGAAACTGGAAAGAGGGCCAATATTAAAACCGCGACGGTGATGCCTATGAGAATTGCCATAATCAGATTAGGCATTGAAGTGTCGGTCTCGTTGGTTGAGATGACTATGGCATCAATCATGAAAACCACAACAGCTGAGCCAATAAGCTCTCCCATAGTCCCTCGCAAAACCTGCAGCATGTGATTTAGTATCAAAGAAAACAGAGGAAGCATTCAATAAATTAATTGTGAAATTTATTCAGTAATTATTACTGACATCCCGCGAAAGAAGTTCGTCCAATCCAACCCTTTCACTAAGGGTGTAACTGGTTTGCTTCTTCTCGACATCTTTCATTTTGTCTGATCTACATCATAAAAAACAACTCAAGTGATCGAGCGATGACTCTTGCGGACATCAAGTTCGGTTTTGATAATATGCAGAAAAAAAATCAGGCAATTATTTGATGACGATGGATGGAGAAGAAGTGCAATGAGTCAGTTCAGAAGCAAGAAACTTACATTGCTATTGAAATTTGTAGGCTATCTTCCAAGTCCACGAGTCCAGGCTCTCCACTGACAGCAGCCATGTACGTATTGATTTAGAATTTATTAGAGCTTGGCAACGAGATTGGTAGTACCAAGTTTAGTAAAGCAGTCTGATAAATGAGTTTGCTAGTTTGATAAGCATTGTATAAATATTCAGAAAACAAGGTAGCCGAGTCGTGTGGGGTTGATGAAAATTGGCAGAAATTGTTTTGGATGTTTTCGTTTGCGGATCATAGATGGATGGTGTCACGGGGTAAATCGTCCGCCCCTACGCCCCCACAACCTAAGGCCAAATATTGTGCACAAAAGGGCCCAAATTTAGCGCAGATAAGGTGTTCGATGAAATGCCCGTGCGACGTTAGCCTTCCCAGCCTAACGTGCTTCACAGAGCACCACGCAGTAACAAGTCTTAGCCAAAGGCTCTAACCAAGCAAGCAGCACCACACGGCCGAGACGTTTGTAAGAATGAATGGCCAAAGCTTTAAACCTACAAAACCCAACAAACACACGAAGGATTTTTAGGAACAGGCCACCAAGACCCCACTTATATTATTCATACCAAAGAATACATACAAGCTGCTCGGCCAAATGCTCACACTCACACCCCAATGCCCCAACAAGCAAAGAACCTGCCCCAAGCTTCTCACAAGCTCACAAGTTCTTTCCCTAACCGTTGGTGTGTCTCTCTTCTGTGTGACACTCGTTTGGCCAAGCTATATAATACAAAGAATCTGGCTTACAGCCCCAAACCAGTGGGCAAAGACTAGCCTATCCGCAAACACCACCTGGCTCACATGCACGTGCATGCTGGACACGTTTCAGCCATGCACAACTCTCACTGGCACATATCGGCCATGCACAAGTTTTCACTGCCACCTGTCGGCCATGCACAAGGGTTTCTTGAAGGCTTCAGACGGCCGCCCAAGAAGCTCCATACAAAAGCTTTCCCGGTTGCTCGCACGGTCCAACAAGCATGCCCGTTGCCCGTTGGTGTTACCCTCTTCAGCAAACCCATCGTGCCACGTGTCACATGTCCTCTCTAGGACTTAGGCCAATCTCTTAAGCCATCGGTAGGCTTCATGCGCGCTACCCAGCACAGCCGCTCCACACTTGCGCATTTTCCCCCTAAGCATCCGAATGCCTTATGCCAATCTCCCGCAAGCACCTGCACGCCTCAGCCGACACGCTTGCGCATTTTCTCGCAAGCTCAGCGCATCTCTCACACATCTACCTCGGCTACACTTGCTTTCACCAGCAAGCTTGCACTTCACCGCAAAGACATCCACGATGCTCGTACAGACGCTTGCGCTGCTTTCGCTCAGTATGCTAATTTTACGCACTGCTTGTATGCGGTAGCTATTGTGCCAATTTCCACCAGAAGGCTACATCGCAGTAACACCGCGATGCGGTAGCGCCAATTCTCGCCCAAAGGCTTTCTCGCATGCATTTCCCGTATGCCAGCGCATTATCTCGCGCCAAGCTTCACCCGAAAGCCTATACACATGAATTTCTCACATGACGACGCCCATGTACAAACGCCTGGCGGGCCTAAGGCTTCACCCACCATCGGCCGCGCCCACAACTACCGTTGCCTCGCAAGGCTAAGCTCACACGCCTCGCCTGTGGGTCTTTACAGCCACACCTTTACCCTTCTTACATAGGCTTTGGAAGAATAATCACAAGTGACAGGTACAGGGAGAATTTCTCACCTGGCTGACCTCCGTTACCTCTACCCAAAAGAACACCCGATTGCCTGCCGACCTCACCCGAAGTTTCGTCACTTAACGATTTGAAGCCAAACGCCCCAAAATCTCGCACATACGTGCCTCATGCCTGCTTGCGCTAATCCGCACCAATCAAGCTACAGCCATCGGCTAGTTGAAATTATCCATGTGACAGATGGTTATTTGAGCGTATTTATCTAATTCCTCCTGCCAATACACATTTTTTTTCCTTTTGCGTTTGCCACGTCTGTTACCTATGAATTGAATTGAAGATGAAAATACGCCTAATGCAACAAATGCAAAATTTAAATGTGCTTTTGCGCGCCAATCACTAATATTCATGGTAATGTTGAATATATGGAATACTTAGGGGAAGGAAAATTTTATTTTCTGAATACTGGTATCACCACCCAATCCAGTTTTCGAACATCATGAATGCAATTTAAAATAAAGCAGACGCAGACGGCTACTACAGTAACTACACTACAAAGTAATAATAAAAATAATAAGTCCAAACAAAATTTATAGCGTTAATAAGTGTTGCATAGCAGCTAACAAGTTCCAGAATAGTTTTGACAAGTCAAAGAACAATCATCATCGTTGTTCTTAGCTTAGTAAAATGTCCAACGAAAGGGTCGGATTCCATATTGGATTGTGTGTATGTATTTACAAGTTCATATTTATTGGTGATTAATTGCTACTCGTATTTAGTTTTACTTATGTTTCAAGAGATAATATCATTTACCTTCTTCGAAATTTTATAATATAACAAATCAAATCTCATACTTTGAAAAAATAACAATCAGCCTTTTTGACTAACAGTCAATGTAACTGAAGTTGGCAAAAAAATGAAAAAGCACTCAAAATTTTTGATATAGTTAAAATTTTTTTATTAAATTTTTAAAAAAATGAAAAAAACAAAATTTAAATATGAAAATTTAATAAAAAATTTTAAACTATATAATAAAAAATTTTAAACTGTAAAGATGAAATTTAATAAAAATTTAAAGACGAAAAAGATTTCAAAAATTTGAGCTTAAAAAACAAAATAACTATATAATAATTTTTTGTCTTTTTGCATTAAAATTTTAATGCAAAAAGATAAAAAATTATTATATAGTTATTTTGTTTAATGCAAAAAGACAAAAAATTATTATATAGCTATTTTGTTTTTTAAGCTCAAATTTTTTGAAGTCTTTTTCATCTTTATAGTTTTTTTTAAAAAAATTATTATATAGTTTAAAATTTTTTATTAAATTCGTCTTTTTTGTCTTTTAAAAATTTAATAAAAAATTTTAAATTATATCAAATTTTCTGAGGGCTTTTCGTCTTTTTGCCAGCTTAAGTTAAGTTAACTGTTAGTCAAGCAGGCTGATTGTTATTTTTTTAAACTACGAGATTCAATTGGTTGTATTACAAAATTTTGAGGGAGGTAAATGGTATTAACTATATGTTTATGTTTGTTTCAGGGCATGCTTGTTTTAGGGGTTTAGGAAAGGGGGAATGGATTTCAAAGTATTCCCTCCGCCTGGTTTGGGGGTTTGATTACCCCATTGAGAGGATTTTTTCATACCCCCCAATATTGGGGGGTATGAAAGGGGGGTGGGGGGGGGGGGGTGGGAAATGGGTTCTATTAAACAATTTTTTTTCCCTTTCTCCTTTCTATTATTAATAATAATTTTAATTAAAAATAAATTAGTTTAATATTATAATAAATAATTAATAATTAACTAATATTAACTATTTAATTAATATTAATTATTATAAATTATTTTATAATTAACTTATTATTATTAATTATTAATTAATTAAGATTAATTTAATTAATCTTTTATTTACTTAAAATTTTAATTAAATATTATATTAATAATTAATTAATCACATTCATTAATATTAATTATTATAATTAATGTATAGTTAATATTAATTAATTTATAATAATTAATTACTTAAAATTAATTTAATCAATAATATTTTTATTAATAATAAATTAATTTAATATTATAATGAATAATTAATTAATACTAATTATTACAATTAATTTACAATTATAATTGGTAATTATACTCATTCTTCAACATAAACCAACTAGCATGATTATAATGAAACAACCCACTATTATTTCTATTCCCTTTCTCATACCCTTAAACGAACTAGGCGGCCCTTCAGACTTATCCGACCTTGACTAGGTTAGACGGGCCAACTCATTTTACAAATTTTTTCTGCTTGGATCATAGGCCATCACTGTTGATTCCAGTATCTCTAATTTCAAAAACCCGAAAGGATAAGATAATGGGTGACATGATAATATCATGATCTCACTTGGTTCCTACATGAAAAATATGAGATTTTGATATGACCTTTTTGGTTTCCAATACCTTCAAATTAAAGGATCGTAATTCATAGTATAGAGCTAGTCCAAAATCGTCTTATAGGGAGAATATCAAGTACTAAATGGAAAAAAAACTTTCGAACTATTTGGATATCTCTCGAAACTTATTTAGTGATGAAAACAAAATAGAATACTTAACAAAAATAATAAGAACTCAATGGATTAAAAATCTCTAAGACCTGGAATTTCATCAAATGAAGATTTAATGAACTCAATCAACGCTACTTGATTTTTTCTTGGCTTTCACTTTTCTCACAACCATTCACTTAATTACGAGTACCCTCTCTCGAGGTGTATCTCTCTTATTTAGGCAATTTTGTAATCACTCTCATGTCTACAAAATTTAACACAAATACATTAAACACTTAAGAATTTAAGGTTGCTATTTTGTGTTATACTCTCGTAGCTCCACATCCATAGCCCAAGTTCCTACCAACTAATGTTGAATTTCAACTCTCGTTCAATCATCCACCACCTTAAACCATGCAAGAATTGATCAAGTTCTTACAAGCCATGTAAAACAAGAGCAATGGATTTTGAAAAGTAAAAATTGAACCAAGTAGGTTGATCTAATCAAAGAAAAACTTCAAAGGTTACATCCTAGTTCCTAGAGTTGAAGAACTCTAACTAGACATAATGCTTAAAAACAAAATTTCATGAAAATTTAACATTTCTACAAAGTAAACAACTAAGGAAAGGGTGACCAAAATGAAACAAGTGTTGAATCTTCTCTAAAAGTTCTTGCTAAGCTACTGAAAATTTGATATCTAAAATCTACTTTAATGCTGAAATACTCCCCCTTTTGCTGCCAAAAGCTCTCAAGAATTTATAGATGTTTGCTCCTTGTTTTGCTCCTTGATTTTAACAAAGAAACCACCCTTAATCTTCTTGTTGGAATAGAAAATCCCAGTTGCAAGATTTAGTCAAAATTCTATCTCATTCTTTAATGGAATCAACAAAAATATCTTTGACAAAGTTATGTAACAGCATATTTCAAACTGTAGCATAGTCTACAACAACCAAATCTTATTTTCTCAGCAAATCTTGCAAAAACTCTTCCTAATCGGTTAATATTTCCAACAACTTATTTAGTAGTTAACAATTCTACCAAATGTAAAAACTACACTAACTTCATAATAAAATCTACTAAATTAAATTAAAATCTCCAAGTTTTAGGGATAAAAATTACTAAAAATATCAAGCTATCAGATTTCCATAAAGGATTTATATGATATTGGGTTCTTCCACCTCACAAACTAGCTTTTGTGTGGGTTCTCTCAATGTCAATGCAAATGGTATCAGAGCTGCCCTCCGCTTGTGCCATGATCGGTTGGTAACGCCAATATTGCGAATAGCCATCTGGTGCAAAACTAGTCGAGTGCAAAGTCAATAATTTCGCGTGACGCGGTATGCGGAGTGTGGTGGATTGTCATGATTTCACATAGTTCCCACATGAAAAGTATAGGATTTCTATGAGGATTTATATGACCTTAAATTTTTCCACCTTACAAGTTAACTTTTGTGGTGGGTTCCTTCAATGACCATGATAGATAAGTATCAATCACAATCACGTTCAAATCCAAATTGACATTCATTGTTTGCTTCCCAAAAAACAGGGTAATTTGCTTAGAAGAAAACAGGGTAATGACACAAACTACAATACGACCGAGACAAGTGTGACTATGATCACATATTGCAGCATACTATACTATACATACATCAATCGTCTTCCCCTTTTAATGTATAACCATTGTGCTAATAAAATAAGGAATGAATCAACGATTCAGTCCAGTTAAAGTCCTCACCACACCAAAGAAATCATGCTTGTATCCTTCTGTATGGAAATGGTTGGTGGGTATGATCTTAACATAAACATAGAATGCAAAGCATGCTATGGCAGGTCCAGTCCAGAATATCCAATGTCCATTCCACAAATGGCCTCCTAACTACCGCCGCCCCGAAACATCTAGCCGGGTTCATCCCAGCTCCGGCATAACCTTTTGTAACCGCGTGCTCGACAAAATATTAAAGAGAGAATAAAGAGAAAATATTAACTTATCGCATCAAAGCCTTTTGTTGTTGGGATTCATTGTTCTCTTCACTTTCTTTTCTTTGATGTCTCAACAGAAATAAAAAACCAATCGATCCCAAAATTTTTGTTGAGAAATTGTCGAGTATATGTCGAGCACATAGATAATTTTCTATGCTCGATATGTACTTGAAGTGTGCTAGACAAAATCTTATTATTATTTAAGAATAAAAGTCATTTAAGTCTTTTTATTTGGTCAAACTACGCTGACTTCCTATTGTTACAAAAAAAAAAATTATACTTGTGCTATTCTTCAACTATGCACTTTCAAAAGTGCTATATTTGCAAATTTCCCCATGATAAGTACCAATCACAATCACGTTCAAACCCAAATTGACATTCATAGTTTGCTTCCGAAAAAGTAGGGAAATTTCATCATTTGCTTAGAAGAAAACAGGGTAATGACACCAACTACCGAGACAAGTGTGACTAGGATCACATGTAGCAGCATAATATACTATACATACTTCAATCGTCTTTCCCTTTGAATGCATAATCATTGTGCTAATAAAATAAGGAATGGATCAACGATTCCGTCTAGTTAAAGTCCTCACCACACCAAAGAAATCATGCTTGTATCCTTCTGTATGGAAATGGTTGGTGGGTATGATCTTAACGTAAACATAGAATGCAAAGCATGCTATGGCAGGTCCAGTCCAGAATATCCAATGCCCATTCCACAAATGGCCTCCTCTAACTACCGCCGCCCCGAAACATCTCGCCGGGTTCAGCCCAGCTCCGGCATAACCTTTTGTAACCGTGACTGTGGTGGATATGAACACGAGGAGCCCGAGCACAATTCCAATGATTGTAAAAACTTTAACGAGACCAAGTCTCTGTCTTTGACGGTGATCATAAGCCATCCAAACTGAAGCAAATAAGAAAATAAAGCTACAAATGAACTCCAGCCAAAACGCCTGGGATGTCCCAAGGCCTATTGTCACGGGCCCTTGTGGGCCTGGAGCAATTACTGTGACGGTGCAGCCGCCGAGTGAGAAAGTCCTTTGGATGTCGCTGTTAACCACTGCTTTCAGTGCAAGTGCCCCGAGGATAGCCCCGGCGCATTGTGCAAGGATGTAAATTATGGCGCGGGAAAGTGAGATTAGCCCTACTAGTCCCGCGGAAAATGAGATGATGGGGTTTATGTGGCCACCAGAAACTGGAAATACTGCAAGGAGAAGAATGGTGATGATAATAGCCAGGAGAATTGACAAAATTAAGTTTGGCATTTTGACTTGTGACTCAAGGGTAGATATGACTATGGTATCGATCATAAACACCAGAACAGCTGAGCCAAGAAGCTCCCCGATAGATGCTCTCCACACCTGCATCGTCATTATTAAAATCAGTCAGTACATGCACCACCAGAAAATTTGTTTCACTAGACATGAACCGAAATTTTGGCCTTTAGAAGGATCATGTATGCAGTACTAACATTCAAGGATACAAGGTCGTCCAAGCCAAGCCTTTCACTCAGGTTGAAAGATGTTTTCTTCTTTTGATCCGGCATCGGGGGCTCTGATCTGCAAAGCAAATAATATAAACAAGAAGTATATAGAATTTTGAGAATGACGATATACAGAAGTAAATTTATAAAAAGTACTTACAAAAATGGAGCAATTAACACACATAAAAAGAGAATATGCATGCAACTATATAAGAAGTACTAACCAATTAATTAAGATGCTTACTTTGGGGCGGAAGACATAGGTTGAATTCTGTTTCCGGAGGATTGGTTTTCTTCTTCCATGTTCACGTACACATTCTCACCATTGGTTCCCATATATCTGAAATCAGAACTTAAGTAATTCGCTTATAGTATTTACTATCCACAAGCAAGCAAGCTAGCTAGTTGGAGTTTCAATTCACGAGCTAGGTTTTTGCCTGTTTGAGTTTTGCTTCAGCTTGTGGGTTTATTTATAGCAACCAAGTCAATACTCCCCAGTGGGGAGGGTATGATTTATGAACGTCACTCTATCCATAAAGAATTGGGCTGCGGCTGCCTGCCGACATTAATGCTACCTCAAATTGTTGGGATAATATCATTTATCACTTTCGTGGTTTTGTAATATATCAAATCAAATTTTATATTTTAAAAAAATATCATTAGCCTCTATTGACTACCTATCAAACTAACTGGAGGGATGAAAAAATCATCAGAAAATTTGATATAGTTTAAAATTTTAATAAAAAGACAAAAAAAAATATTAAAGACAAAAATTTAATAAAATTATTTAAACTATATAATAAAAATTTTCAAACTAACAAAATGAAATTTAAAAATGAAAATTTAATAAAATTTAAAGACGAAGAAGACATAAAAAAATTTGAGTTTAAAAAATAAAATAACTATATTTTGTCTTTTTAAAATAAAAATTTTAACAAAATTGTACATAATTTTATTAAATTTTTGTGTTTAAATTCGACTTTCCTAAAAATTTAATTAAAAAATTTAAAGTATATAAAAAATTTTGATATCTTTTTTGTCTTTAAATTTTATTAAATTTTCGTCTTTAAATTTTGTCTTTTCAATTTAAAAAAATTTATTATATAGTTTAAATAATTTTATTAAAATTTTGTTTTTAATTTTTTTTGTCTTTTTAAAAATTTAATAAAAAAATTTAAACTATATCAAATTTTCTAAGAACTTTTTCGTCTTTTTGCTCCTCCAGTTAGGTTGACTGATGGTTAAGGGGAGTGATTAATATTTTTTCAAACTATAGAGTTTGATTTGATATATTACAAAATCACGAGAATGATAAATGATATTATTGCCAAATTATTTGGGGCTAGAAAATGTGGTGGGAACGTATTCACAAGTCGCCAGCGGTCCTGCTCGATTTTTTTTGTGCATGATGCGCTAATGAATGAATTTTCAGCGGTCCTAGCTGATCAATGTTTACTCGACCTAAATTTAATTTGTTGCTATTCTTTCTTTATCTTAGCAATATTAATGAGCGTGGGCTTGTAAAAGCAAGGGATATATACTACAAAGATTGTTAATTTATGGACTGCGGATAAAAAGAGTAGTAGCTGAGTTATGAAATCTCGAGTGCATGGCTTATTTACACAAAGAAAGGGGAAGCAAAATCACATATCAAATATCCGTTAATCATTGGGTTCATGAACGTGTGCAGATCACCTATTATTTCATTGTTATACATAGTCAACATTTAATTGTCTGTGTTTTTTTAGTATAATTATTGTTCTCAAACTTTATTACATTAATGGACTGAGTACAGCGAAGGGTCAAGCAATTGAGTTCGAAGCATATATTAAACTCTATTGCAGCACATCGCTTTAGCTCAATTTCAGCATTTGATCATCTTGGATCATGCTTGCGATTTGCTTTAGATAATTCTGTGATACTACTACTAAAATATTGTCAAAGTTGCAGTGTGGATCACTACTTTTCTTATATAAAAGAATAAAAACCAATCTTGAAGATAATGATCACCGAATTATGTGGGATTTCAGATCTTCTGGAAAAAATATAATTCACCTGCTATTAAATAGCAGACTTGTTTTTTGTTTTTTTTCTTCATTTGGCTTTGGGATGCTGCTGCCGTGTTCCAAAAGGACCGTAATCCAATGGAAAAGGATTGAAATGGGAAAAGTCATCTGCCTTTAATTCTTGATGGGTGCGATCACTGTAAAGCATTGAAGCATTGATGTTCTCCTCAAATAAATTTGGTCCTACATATTTAGATATTTAGCCAAAAAACTGAATAAAGGAGGACATGATTGCACCGCTTCATTGTCAGGAAATAACAGCTGCATTTTCATGCTCATTAACATTACTTGCGTTTTAATTTGTTTCCCTTTCTGTTACTTTCTGGTGGATTGTACTATTTCATACGTGAATTTCATGGCATCGAAGCATTTAATTTGCAGCTGTGCCAACTACAAAATTTAACTGACCTAATGCCAAAGCAAACAGACACGGAATTTGTATAATATGCTATCTCATTTTACATTTTTACCTCTTTAAAACATAAAATACGAGATAAAATTATTATAGTAATACAATCTTCACTGGCTACGCGTCAAAACTTGACTTCAGGATATATATTTTAATGCAATGTGGGGTAGGATTCTGGTTAACATATCACATCTCAAATCAATGACTAGTGCTGGCATTTTATACTTTTTTAGTATCAGACCTTAACAACAAGCACCAATCGAATACTATCACCCAAAGTAGAGATTGAATTACTCAATACATGTGAATGGAATAATGCGCAAATTTAAAGCCGTAACCAGAGAAGTTAGGAACCCAAAGGAAAAATAAAAAGTCAACCCTCAACACCGTAAATATAGCAGACGAGTCGATGACATGCATTCAATAAATAAGATGTGGAGTGTCAGCAGTTTCCTTCGTTGACTGGGAGTAAAGTTTGAACATGGATGATATATTCTCAAAAAGTGGCAGCAGGACCCAGAAGAATTGAATTCCATGTGACAATTTGCCAGAAAACCAATATAAAAGTCCTGCATCATCGATCCAACTGAGAAGAACCCAGAACGGAAATCTTGCACGCATTTCTTCAGATTTATATTTAAATGTGGCTGTCATTGTTTAAGTGTCATGATCAACTCAATTAACAGGAATTATCTATCCTTCAATATGAACTGTTTGAATGAAAGAATGAAGGATTGCGTGAATGAGAGAGCAGCACGGAAGTTTTTATTCAAAGAAACGAATAACATCCAAATGAACTTTTAACAATCTGCCTAATCCGCAGTGCGAAGCTTACTAACTCTGAAAGTCAACTAATCTAACTCACTAACTTCCCTCAATTAACTAGATTAACTGCCTTAATTACATCTCAATCTTGTTTATTAACTATCTAAATCATTCTGGACTCAGTTTAAGACTTGCCAAATAGGCTCCACTCAATTGTTCTATTCTAAATCCGTAATCTATCTCGTCAAAATGAATGTGATTAACCTTTTTTTTTTAATTAAAGAAAATATTTAATAAACATCAATGTTTCAGAAGGGAAAAAAAAATAAAAAAATTGAGCATCCTGCCTCTAATGATTAATCTCTTCATTGATGGGTTTATTGCCTCTATCTCTTGAAGACTTCCACGGAGTAGGCTTACAGGCCCAAATTTTCGGCCTCTCTTCTCTGGTCTTTTGACTTTTCATCAGTGTCACTGTACGAACCTGATTTACTGATTAGACATGAATTGGGTCGGCCCATAACATGATTTACTTTGTGTGTCAGCCCATGTGGCTCTGCTACTAGTGCTTACGTTTTGATCTTTTGTTTTTTTTTGGGTAATGTTTTAGATGGAGCTTTCACCGACACGTCAAAAACTAGGCTGACAGCAATTTTTTCATACGTTAAACGTTAAGGATTGCATCATAAAAATGTTAACACACAATCTACACATTGTCCAATTTTCAAAGTGCAAAACGAATTTTTTTGTTTTAATTTTGGGAACCTTAAAATTTAAAATCCTTTTATTCGTGGAATTATTCCTATAGAGGAATTCGACGTTCCAAACATTGTTATAAACCAAGTTAAAAAATAAAAATTCTTAAAATCATAATAATTACTTCTTTCTACAGCTTAACGTGTAGATTAATCATATATATTAATTTTAGCACAATGAGCTAACGACAGGCATTAGAGAACTGTTGACATTGCAGTGCTCGAACAGTTGATAAGGTTGATTTTCGCATGTCTAATGGTATTGATTTTTAGTGTATTGGCCGGCCATCCATGACCATGACCATGACCATGACCATATCTGATTAATTGAGTTAGTGGCAAAGACAGAAGGAGTTTTCCAGGTCCGTTGGTCTTCTGCATGAGGGATGATGATGATTGGATTACGATAGGATTTCCTGTGAGTGGTTAATTCGCATGATATTATAGTATATATTTAGGCTATATATGGGGTGACAAAAACAATGATGGATGTCTTTCCTTTCTTTATTTCAACACCAAATGGATGATTTTTAGAGTTCCATTTATAAATCATCTTGAGATAAAATTGATGCACTTCTCTAAAGGATTTTGAGGAAATCCCTTTCCTCGATAATGTAGCTCGATCACTTAGTTAGCTTGGTGATTTCTGTCTCCTTTCATCACATAAATGTCCATTTATTATTGCACAATGCAATTCCTCCTTCTCCAAGAATCATGGATTGGGTACCTGATCGGCTGCTGCCTTGCTTACTTCTGATTTTTGTCTTACTCATCTCAGGCTGCAGATTTTCAGGCACATATACTTCTTACGTCACTTAGTTCCTTGCATGAAAAATGATGTTATCCCATCTCTTAATTTCTTTCCATTGTTTTCTTTTACTGTGTTCGGTTGTAGATTCATATGACCCTTTGGATCCAAATGGAAACGTTACAGTCACCTTTGACATACTGCAATATACAACGGATGGCTATGTGGTTGGTTTCCTGATAAGCCCTTAATTTCTTAATGCCAGCTTCCTTTCAATTTTATTTTGATGATAATTGATCTTATCATAGTCATTTAGGTGTTACAATTGTGTGGACGGTAACTTATTAGTCTTCTTAATTTTGCTTCAATGATAGTAAGGCAAAAATCTTAGCAATCAAGTTCAGGAAGCGTGCTTTCGGCTGTCTGTCTGTTTGTTCTGAATATCACTAGGCTTAGTTAGAAAAAAAGGAAATGAGCTGAATAAAAGCCGAACATTGAGGGTTGAACTTTTACCTACTATAGAATTCCTGGTGTAACTCTGCTTTAGAGGCTACTGATCAACATTTCTGATGCAACTTTTCAAACGACACTAGTGTTCATGACATCTTAGTCCGCTTTGATTTCAGTTCTTTCTTGCTATGTAGATGATTGTTCTTGATATTTACTGTACTCTAAGCAAAAACTTCTTTTAAACAAGTTTCAAGTTTCGTACGTTTTAAGCTTCCAACCCTCCATTCAACAGTGCATTTTGATCTTATTAATTTCATGGCTGCTACTCTAGGCAAAGGTAACCATCCAAAACTATTACCAGTATCGTCATGTGGACAAACCTGGCTGGAGACTGGGGTGGACTTGGGTTAAAAATGAAGTCATCTGGTCAATGTCTGGTGGTGTTGCAACAGAACAAGGGGATTGTTCATCCTTCAAGTCCCGGAAGCCACATTCCTGCAAGATGAATCCTCACATAGTTGATCTGATGCCTGATGCAATGCCACAGAACATGTCGCGGGACTGCTGCAGAGGAGGCCTTCTTGCTGCCTGGGCTATCGACTCCTCTAGGTCATTCTCATCCTTTGATATGACAGTGGGCAACTTGGAGGGAAATTCTTCTGGTAAAAGGCCTGTCAATCTTACTTTCCTCGCTCCAGGACCTGGTTACACTTGCAGCCAAGTTATAGACACTGATCCAACAGTTTCTTCAGTTGTTGGGGGTAGAAGAGAGGAACAAGTTTACAGTAAGTGCTGTTGTATACATTCATTACTACTATAGAGGTCCAATAACTTATATCCGACAGCAACCCGACCTTTCTGTCTTGAATGGAACAGTACAAAATTCCAGGAATGATCTAAACTTACTTGAATCCCTGGACTAGTTTCTTTTTCAATTAAGGACAGAAAATTAGGCCCTTCATCTTGCTCTTCCTCCTCCGGCTAATATAGTCTGATGTTCACCTTTGTTATATGTAGGGACATGGAAATCAACATGCACATATTCCAGTTATGTGGCCAACAAGACGCCAGTCTGCTGTGTTTCACTCTCTACATTTTACAATCCTAAGGTCACTTCATGTCCATTATGCAGCTGTGGATGTAGGGAAGCCGATCAGAGTAGGAAACAGTGCATTAGGTTTGCTGCTTATTAATGCCGGAAAAGCTTTATGTATACTTGAAAGCATGAAACTCAATTAACGTGCACATTTTATATTGATTTTATTGTCAGAATCAAGATGCAATTCAAATTATTGGTTGCATTATATGTTGTTGCTTTGTGTATTACAGTGAGGGTACCTTCCCGTCAGATTTGGTCAGTGATACCGATATACTGCAATGCACTGATCACATGTGTCCTCTGCGGATTCACTGGCACATCAAGAACAACTACGTGGATCACTGGAGGGTGAAACTAACAATCTCCAATTACAACTATGGGCGAAATTATTCCAATTGGAATGTGTTAGTTCAGCATCCTGGTTTTAGCCAGCAAACCACAACTTACAGTTTCAACAACACAGTTCTTTCTACTATGGGGGTTCCAGGTAATTGACGTGCTAGCGAGAGTATTGGTGTCCTCTAAGTCCTTTCTTTTGGAAAGCACATCAAGCGAAGGAAAGAGGCTTATAAGTCATGAAGGGTTGATGATTCTGAGGATTTTGCATTCATTCTAAGCGTGTTTAGATTCCTTGCCCCGTATGTTTGATTGATATGTGGATGACCATACGAATAGTGAGGCATCCATTCGTCATATGCCACTACTATTTTTGACTTGCTAAAACATTTCTGAAGCATTTCAGGGTTTTTGCCTGTACCCTTTTGCTGCCATTGGTCTCTTGTAATTGTTGATTGAACTTTTGCAGATGAGGTTGCTCTCTTCTGGGGTATCAGTTACTATAATGACCAACTGCTGCAAGCAAATGAAAATCAAGTTGGATTAGCAACGACAGATATTCTTTTGCACAAGGATATGAACTCATTTACCTTGAGAAATGGATGGGCATTTCCTAGAAGAATATACTTCAATGGTGAGAACTGTGACATGCCTCTTCCGGATACTTTCCCTATGTTACCGAATCGTAGCTCCAGGCAAAATCCCCCCAATAGTAGTCTCCTAATTTTGCTTTACTTGACTTACAAAATAGTAGGATGTAAGTTTTGATCAGCTTTACTTGCACCTTGTTTGCCTATGACTACTCTTCTAATTTTTGAAGTCAGTGATCAGCAATTTTGGTTTGAAGCTGTTGAATAAACACTAGTATAGTATAGTGAACATTCTTACACCCAAGTGACATGACAATGTATATATAGATAACTCCTTTGACAATGTATATTGGAATGTAGAAAATACAAAATTTTGTTAAATCATTGGTCTTGTTTATTATAGTCCATCAATGAATGGACTGGGATAAAAGAAACAATACGTAGCCGAAATACTATCAAGTTGTGGGAAGGAATACAAGAAATCACATTCTTGAATTTTGAGCACTGCATTATTCAAGCAATCTTCCATTGAATTTTGAGCACTGCATTATTCAAGCAATCTTCCATTGCTATAACTATTTCCCTTGACATGTGGAAGCGATGCCAAAAATATTCCAAGAACCAACACCATCAGAATCAAAAAGACCCCATCCTTTGTCCACATGGAATCTCCTTTTGTGATTCTGCAAACAGTGTACACTTTTCTGCATAAAACAAGTTAACGTCAGAAGACACTCAACCATTACTACAACTTATCAAATAATGCATGCAAAAAGGAAATTTACCCTTATGCTATATTCATGACACAACCACTTTTCTTTGCTAATAGCCTTCTCTTAAATGTCAAATAAAACTTTACCCCAGTGTCCACTCCACTGTCTGAGATAGGCTTTTTGCTGCCTCCCCTTTGCCATCTCCCAAAGCAGTTGGCCCGCTTCATACTTCCTAACCTTTTAAATAATTTGTACGAAAGAAAAGAAATTTTAATAGAACTGTAAACTCCATATCGGAATTTCCTCTGAGTCATAAATGTAATGAAATAATAACGCCTCTGGAGGAGCTACATCATAGGGAGTATTACACGGTTAATTCAACAACACCTTTTCAATTTCACACTCCTTACACTGTGATCATATTGGAAAAAGTATTTGAAACTTTAAGGCCTCCGGATGATCCTGGAGTACTGTAAGTCCGTGACGGATGATTCCTTTTTGCACATTGATATATTGGAGACTGAGGATTGATTCTCATCCTACCACTTTGCATCTGTATATACTAAAAGAGTGAGAAAGATACACAGCCAGATCATCAATTCATCCTCTTTTAGTATCCCTCCTAAATCTGATGCTGAAACTAATTGCATGGATTTGCAGGATTCTCTGTCCAATACCAAATCTCATTCTACATTTATATTGCATGTGTTTATCTAATAATATCCAAGGCGGTCTTCATATATCCCTTACAAATCCAATGCTTCGGATAAATTCTGCCATTAAAATTCAATATATTGATCGGTAGGATTCTCTTTCCGCTATCATATCCCGTGCTCCCATAGCCACACCTCACGGAAGATTTGATTGGGGAAATCCGAAAGTGCCACCTCGGAAAACATGCCAGTTGACGACAAACGACTATATAAATCACTCAACTACGGATCACTTCCATGATGGCAACAAGAAGAGAATGAGTTTCACTGACACGGCGAATGAGCTTGTGTGTTTTCACCATCGTAGTCACTCGACATTGCATAGGATTGCAAGCCGTGAGTGCATGGATCTTCCTGTTTCCTTACACGAAGCTGAGGCTTGTAGTTATCAATTTACGCATACGATGATGAAGACGACGAGCAAGGCTGTTTTTGTCCCTAGTTTGAACTGTGAGATTCTCACTATTGGTATGGACATGGAGAGGAAATAACTGCTTCAATGGAGTTCTATATTGGATTGAACCAATCGGGGAAGTGGATCAACATCTCATTGCACGAGTTTGAATTCATTTTCAAAGGATGCGACTGATTCTAATAACATTATTTATTTTTAGGGAAAAAAATGCATATAGTGTAAGCTTTGGAGGGCCTCATTGCAAATAATTGTGCATGGGGCCAATCCGTACCGAAATCGTGGTCAAAAGAACGAACCTCCCATAATAAATAGGCGAATGGCGACAACAATAATGAGCTGAAATTCTTTCTTCGTCGACTAGTCAAACGTGCGATATCTGTCCTTCAAAAACAGACGATCCAACACCAACAGAGAGAATGTTCAGTAGTCCCAGTTGTAGTTGAAAACCGAAACTGAAACTACGATAGAATCGAGAAGAAGCAGGAGAGAGCTCCAGAGAGAGAAAATAGAGGGAGGAAAGGTCTAAGGGGCTCAGAAATTAAATCAAAGAATTTCAAGAAGTCATGGCTCCTCCTCCTCTTCCTCCCCAAGATGGCACCCCCCTGGAAGTCAAAGATGAGTCCATGGCTTCCCAAGACAGCCCTGTCTCCAATATCCTTTTTATCATTGGTATGCCCATTTTAACTCTTTGCGGTTTTACCAAAAATCACGCCCGCGTAGCTGGGTATAAGAATGGACAAAATTGATTGATCGAGTTCAATTGTTTGTTGGAAATTTCTACTTTGCAGCTATGCAGACTGAGGCGCTCCCTTTGGTGAACAAGTTCCAGCTTACCGAGGACCCCGATTCTGATTCAGTGTATTTGTCTCCTGCTCCATTCCCCTGTTTATGTGGTTTTTTTTTTTTTTTCCCGAGTAAAATAAGTTTCTTTCTTATATATATGCTTTATTTGATCAATGGAGATGATAGTTTCTTTTGGTGAGGAGCAAAAAACTGTTCTATTTTTGTATACATTCTAAGCTAATTCTTTATGTCAAATGGTTTTAATCCTATTATAGGATTATCTGGTACACTAGATAGAACAAATAATTGACTATTGTCTTACCCCCATATGGTTAGGAAAAATTAAATCACTGTATGTACCATAGGGTTTCATGCTGTTTTTACAAGGTCTTCAATCACTGTCATTCAATTTGTTTACTGACGGTAGTGTGACTGGAATGTTATGTGTTTGCCAGCCAATTTATGGCTCCTCAATTCTGTGTCAAGTCCCCCTATTACGGGATCATTGGTCCTGTTGTTCTTTCATGGCATGCAACCTAAATTTCTTATGTGGATTGTGCAGGTTTCCAAAAGGAGTCCCTTGGGTGCACTACCGTGGCAACTATAAAGATCTAACTATAAATATTGTTTGTCCTGGAAAAGATGCTACTTTGGGTGGGTAATATTCTCAGCTGTTGGATGAAATTTTCTGCATTTAACTCATCCTATGTTGCATTCCTGTTGGCAAGGACTTATTTTTCTGTATGTGCATCTATTGTCTGTGTATATGGCTCCAAAAGCTATATGTATTAATGTATATATATATATTTAAGTGTTTGTAATCAATATTCTCATTTCATTTACCTCGAGATAAAAAGGCAGTAACTTTTAAATTGCATCCTGTTACCTGATGTGATTTATTATCTTTATCTTTTTCCTTCCTGCTTTTAAATTGCATCCTGTTGTAAGGTTGTAAATCTTTGATGCACTTTGTAGTGCGATGAATTTGCAAGTGGAAGCATTATATGTTATGTTGTTGCTCATATGTTAGCCATTGTTATAAACTATATCTTTGGTAGGGGTTGACAGCGTTGGCACTATTTCTGCTTCACTTGTTACATATGCCTCCATTCAAGCTTTGCAACCTGACCTTGTCATAAATGCCGGCACTGCAGGTGGTTTGAAGGTATGATTCTTGTGCTCATAATGGGTTTTTCTTTTTGGTGGTGCTTCTGGGATTATATTGGATGATTGAACTTTTCTGGTTTGGTACTGACACTTCTGGGACTTCTACTTTAGCACGCTAAAGCTTTTTGCTTTTATTTGAGGGTCAATAGGTCTATCCTGCTTTTGTAGTTTCCTTTGCCTCTTCTTCGTATTCTTCTTTTATTATTTCTATTTATTTTAATGTATATATAGTTTATGTGGGCGTGTGAGTGTGCGTGTGCGTGTGCGTGTGCGTGTACCTTCAATCTTACTTTTCTTTACTTAGCTATGTCTATCAAACCACTATAAAGTTTGTTTCCTCCCCCTCTCCTCTCCCCCCATCCCCAACCCACACCCCCCAAAGAAAAAAAAAACTACTGTATTCACCATATAGTTTGTTCTCTTCTCTCCCTTTGCCTGTCTGAGGTTTATGAGGATCTTTTCTCTGTCTTTGCTATCAATATCATATAATTCAATATGGAGATTTGTATCATTAATGGAGTGATTCTTCAGACACTATGTTTGGTCGTGTATTTATACATAATATCTTAAGAATTTTATGTCAGGCAAAAGGTGCTTGCATAGGTGATGTGTTTGTTGCATCAGATGTTGCTTTCCATGATCGAAGAATACCAATTCCTGTAAGTTTCATCAGTTTTCCTTTCTAAATCTTGTCTTATACATGTGCTCTTGAAGGAAATTTGTAAGAACATGAAGGATTTTCAGTATCTAGTAACTGACTTGCTTTTGACCATGCATTATGGGTTTGATCCCTGATTGTTTCATTTACTTTCTGGTTTCTCTCCTCCATAGAGGAGGAGGAAAATATATGCGCCTATTTTAATTCAGTCTCTTACTGTTGTATAATTGCATGGCTAACATGCAGTACTGGATCAATGCATTTGGAGTAATTGTGTGATGATTAAAATGTGTGCTGGATTTTTTGTAATTGACATGTAGGAATCATGATCAATGCTTCAGTAGTATTAAGAAGAGATCTGCATGCCTAATTACATGATGGCATGTACTTACATGTTTATCAGAGCCTGGAGAATTTAGTCCTTCTATTGTTCATAATATTAAAGTTAAATATGGTCACATGTAATTATGGACATCAGAAATGTCAGAATCACAGTTTGTGTAGATATGTTTATTGTTTATTCATATGCCTTTTCAATGTCCCAGTTATATTGGAGATAATGCTAGGCATATGCTGTACTTATGCTGGTTCTGGAAATTCAGGCTGTATTGCCTGCTATTGTAGAATGTGGACATGAGCATTGGATCTCTAATGATGCTTGTCTGTTGTAGTACTATGAAATTGATCATCTGGGTTTATTCCTGCTTTACTTATGTTTAATTAATAAAGCTACTACTTAATCTCATTCAAAGTCCTAATCTGCTTGCTTTTTGCCCTGCAGGTATTTGATCTTTATGGAGTTGGCTTGAGACAGGCTTTCAGTACTCCTAACCTTTTGAAGGAGCTTAATCTAAAAGTAGTTTCCCTTTACCAATCTGTCCACATTTTTATTGATATTAATTTACTGTATTATTGTTTTATCAGCAGTAAGTTGCCAAGACATATAATCTGTTTTCTTTTATCATAATGATTTTTGGGGACTCTGACAGCAGGTTTTCTATTGAATTTTTAAGTCTGTTTGGAAATGAGTTCTTGACTTTATAAACAGTATTACTATTCCTGTCACTGTTGTTGCTTTGAAGCATGTAGTATGCTGCATGAAAAGATTAAGCTTCTCAGGAAAATCATTCATGTTAAAGAGCACTAGTCTGTGGTTAGTAATTGTTGCATAATTAGAGACAACTTCTTAGTTGATACTTTTAAATTTTCATGATCAGCATGTTATGGTGAAATCTCATGTCTTAGAAACTTGAGATGCAACGATACAGGACCTTGATATGTTATGTTATAGTCTTCTGCTGTGTATTAAGTGTTGATAAAGGTCCTCTTATTTAAAACAGGTTGGGAAGTTGTCTACCGGTGATTCACTGGATATGTCCCCTCAGGATGAAGCCTCTATCATTGCAAACAATGCAACAGTTAAAGACATGGAGGTAACTATTGCATGGCCTTTGATGCAACAGGCTTGCAAAATTTTGATTTCTTTCTTTTCTGCAGAGTGAAGTTAGGATTTTGCATCTCTAATTGCATTGCATCTTACACCATGCTTTTCAGGGAGCAGCTGTTGCCTATGTAGCAGGTCTTTTGAAAGTCCCTGCAATTTTTGTAAAAGCTGTGACAGATATTGTCGATGGAGACAAACCTACAGCTGAAGAGTTCTTGCAAAATTTAGCGGCAGTAACTGCAGCACTTGATCTAGCAGTCAGTCAGATTGTTGATTACATAAATGGGAAGCACCTTTCAGAACTTTGAACCACCCTGACAGTTTCCCTGGTTATTTTCCATGTAACAAATTTGTACGAGGAACGATCAAGGGCTTGTCTTTCCTATTTCCCCTTGGAATGTGTTAGAGGCGATGACTAGATCAATTACAGTTTGCTTATTTGTATTACCATGTACCCTGTCAATTGCGGGAGTGCTGCATTTTCTTGGGGATTGTTGATTAGTAAAATGAGAACTTGCGTTGCTAAGACCCCATTCTTCCGTTGAAATGCAAAGGCCACCCATGCCTGTGTTTGAGTTAAGAGACAAGTATGCTCTTCCGATCCTTAGGGTGGTTCGAGGAGGTTGAAATAAATAGTCTTCGAGCTTGTTCTTCCAATCAGCTTATTTGACTAGGAATCTTAAGATCATTAGCGAACGTGACACTTGCGGGCTCACAAATGCCTGCAAGCATTTCATCAGAGCAACATTGCTTCTGGATTAAACTCAACTATTTCATAAAGCTCCTTGACTTACACCTGTACACCACCAGACCTCTAACAACGCCTTCTGTGTACTTATTTATGTACTTATTCATGAAAGGCACGCTCCGCAACTGACTCGTTTTTGTATGGTATAATTTACTCCATAGTGTTTCACCTGTCTTCTTTTTATTTAATGGAACTACTTACACACCAACAAGAGGAATGCCTGAATGCCAGTATATATATAAGTGGACTTCGTGCAAATTTTTTTGGATGTAAAATTATCAGGGGCCATAAGAAAGGGAAACGATGGAGCATCAAGACACCAACCAGAGATCAAAGACGGTGAATTCTGGGAAGGCTACTATTCTTGCTTTGGGCAAGGCCTTTCCTCACCAGCTAGTCATGCAAGAGTTTTTAGTCGATGGCTACTTTAGAAACACCAATTGTGATGATCCAGCCCTCAAGGAGAAGCTCACTCGACTCTGTAATTTCTTTCCATTTTCACATTGATATTCACAGCTTAAATTAAGAAGATCTAATGATGAGGTTCTTTCCATGACAATACAGGTAAAACCACGACAGTGAAAACAAGGTATGTGGTGATGTCAGAAGAGATCCTGAACAAGTACCCTGAGCTTGCCGTTGAAGGCCTCCCAACAGTGAAACAACGCTTAGACATTTGCAACTCGGCAGTAACACAGATGGCACTCGAGGCCTCACAATCGTGCATCAATAAATGGGGAAGACCCATTTCGGATATCACTCATTTAGTGTATGTATCCTCCAGTGAAGTTCGGCTGCCTGGTGGTGATCTTTACCTAGCAAAAGGACTCGGCCTTCGGCCAGAAACGCGTAGAGTTATGCTCTATTTTTCGGGATGTTCAGGAGGAGTGGCTGGCCTTCGCGTAGCCAAAGACATTGCTGAGAACAATCCAGGAAGTAGAGTATTGCTGGCAACTTCCGAGACGACCATCATTGGATTTAGACCACCAAGTGCAGAAAGACCCTATGATTTAGTGGGTGTGGCGCTATTTGGTGATGGTGCTGGGGCCATGATAGTTGGGACAAGTCCTTATTCATCCATTGAGAGGCCCCTCTTCGAATTGCATACCGCAGTGCAGCATTTCTTGCCCGGTACAGAGAAGGTGATTGACGGAAGGCTTACAGAAGAGGGAATCAGCTTCAGGTTAGGCAGGGAACTTCCTCAAATAATTGAGGACAACATCGAAGGGTTCTGTGGGAAATTGATGGGTGCTGCCGGATTCTCTGCGAAAGAATATAACAAGATGTTTTGGGCAGTCCATCCAGGCGGGCCTGCCATTTTGAACAGAATGGAGAAGAAGCTGGAATTATTGCCAGAGAAACTAAATGCCAGCCGGAAAGCGTTGGCAGACTACGGAAACGCCAGCAGTAACACCATTGTTTATGTGCTGGAGTACATGTTAGAAGAGAACACGAAAGGGAAAAATGGCGAAGCGGAGGAGTGGGGATTGGTGCTGGCATTTGGCCCTGGAATTACTTTCGAAGGCATTCTTACCAGAAATGTTGCGGTCTGAATTGTTGCTCCTTACGAAATCAACTAAGCACATCGATCGTATTTCTTATGTAATCGAAAGCTCATTAAAATAACTCTCTCCAGTACGCTTGTTTGAGATTAACCATCTGTTATCTCTTTCAAATTCATACTTGGATTGGGCTTATGATATTTCAATAACGGCCTACCTAACATTGGCCCAAACAACTGTTGGAGGGTGAAGTGAAATCATCGAACAACTCCATTTTATGGTGCTCATACAGTTGGTTCTACCCATTTAGATTTAGCCTGCCAATTTAAAGGAAAATTCTGATTACTGCTCTTGAAATTGACCCAATACAGCCCAAATTCTTTCGAGGCCCAACTAATTTGGATTTTTCATTGTTGCGATTTTGATACATCAGCCCAATTATATCAAGTGGAGCACTTTTTAGAAACAAAAGGCCGAATACGCGATCAGTATTTCTCTGCTCACTCATGATTATTAAATTATTCAAGATATAGAAACGCAACAATTTTTTCTTTTTTCTTTTTCCTTTTTCCTTTTTTATTCAAATAAACATTATTTGTTTTACACGGAAGAGTACAAGAACAGGAATACACTAATTTTGAGTACACAAAGGAAGGATGAGCACATAGGTAGGCAGAGTGAAGAGTGTGTAGAGATGACTGATTGGTAAAAGGGTTAAGGGCATTTGCGTCTGTCGCCATGAGTGGTGAGGCTGGCATAACAGGGACATGCTTCGTAGTTGCCAGCAGTACCAGGAGGAACGCAACTGCACCTTGCACAGCAAGTCCCACAGGCCCTTTTGCAGAGCCTTGGCCTTGATGATAATTGGCATCTCCCTGCACAAGCCGCCCCGCAATCTAACCAAACAAAAACATATATAGCCACACCAAATTACCCAAGTTAGTACATATTTCCGATAATTCTTTGGCTAGCCCACAAACTTGATTCATGCTAATACATATGTATGCACTGGGCAGTATGCTCATGATCATACAGATTCAATTATTAGTGATGAGGGATGGATTCATACCAATTTTTCCGCCGTAACCATTCTCGGAAACAGCGTTGCTGGTCTGCGTCACAAATGAAAAAAGCACATAATTAATCTCATCTCATACACACAGTAGTAATATTACCCTGTCCATTAAAGGCTTGAGCTAGCAAAAGCTCAGGTCCATCATGCACGGTCGCGAATGTTAAGGAACAGATTAATTAATTACCAGTTGATTGGTTTGAGTGGCTTGAGCTTCGTGTCCGGGTTTGTGGAGCAGCAGCAAAGAAACAAGTAAGGAAGCTATTATCAGTTTTGTAAAAGCCATTGCTGACTTGGCACTTGAAAATACTAATTGATCCTATGTAAATATACGTAGTACAAACAAAGGAACACCAACCAACGAAATTGAGGAGAGGTTTGGAGTTGACGAGAGTTTAGGTCGGGTGTTGAGTGAAGTACGAGCAGAAAATGATGAAATTTATAGTGGCGATGGCGGAGGGGAAGGGGCCAGGGTGGGTCTTGGAAAGGCATATGCGAGGACAAAATATAGAAGAATCTGGTGCAGAAGATGGTATATACGCGGTATGCATGACAAGCATTTTGTATAAAATTTTGGAGGCATTTTACTTAAGTTATTTTCGTACGTAAAAATTTATTGAGTTTTTCTTTTATCACAAATATCATTACTTTTTCGTGTGGACGTGAGCTAGAAGACCATGCAAATAGAAGCCAACAACAAGTACGTAATTATCAAGCAAGCTGTACACAGTTTTAAGTTGATTTGACTGCTTGTGTTATGCACGCCCAAGATTGATAATATAAAGATGCATGCTTTTTAATTATTGATTTAGTTTTAGTTAGGCTAAAGGCTGCATTCATATGATTGCAGTAGGTCAGAAATGGCCCCCATGGATGATAATCTTCACAGAAAACCAAGCGACGAAACCTTTCCCTCCCGCAGCCACCCCCAGAAACTCCAAAACCAAAAGTAGTTCGGGAACAAAACAAATGCTTGTGCTGGTACTAGGCAGGGACTTTGTGTCAAACTTGAGTCCGCAATTCAACCTGTGACCTACTCCGGATAACACTAAACCTTGGCACCAATAATGTTACTCGTGTTTTAAGATCAAAATGGTTGGCTGTGCCCACTTTCTACTCAGCTCTCCAGACAGGACAGCTTGCAAAAGGGAATGACGATGAAGCTTAAATCAGTGGGGGAAGAACTTAGTTCTATCATCTATGAGTTGGTATACAACTGGTTTTCACACATGTTTATGTTTTTGTTGGGGGTACATTCTAATACTATTATAGAAATTTGGACGAACCAAACTTGATTTTTGATACGTAAGAATTTGGTACTAGATTACTACTAAGGCTTTAATATCTAAAGACAGCTAGCTTTCACATTACCGGACACCACCCCTGTCCTATTCTTATTTATTTTCCACTCAAAGTTGAGGTCCTGAAGAGTGTAGCAATTCATGTCAGAAAAACCATACATCTGGATCACTTTCAGGCTTTATCTATCCTGATGATAAATTAAACCTTGTAAGCTAGCAAGCAAGCTACTTTAATTTCACAGAATCAATACTTGTAACTTGGTAAGGTCCACCACCATCACCACAAACACCTAGCGCGTCACAGATGTAGTGCTCTGGTGTTTCCTTGCCGCCGCGTGAGACTTAGAGGTGGTAGGAACTGGGGAGGAACCAGTCCACTATTATGTCTGATGCATGTATCCAAATCCAATTATGATACCTGATTAACTTTGCTAAGGGTTCAGCTTTAGTTCTTTTTTGGTGTACATAAAGTTTGAGAACCTTGTGGACTCACCAACAGAGGAGGCTCGAGTATGCAAAACCATTTAGATTGCATTTTTACATGAGCTAGTCAACTCGTTAATAGAGGCTGTGCTTTCATCTCATGTACGAATTTACTGTTTTTATATTGGACAGATTCAACTGGTAGGAGCCAAATTAAATTACCAATAACATGTTAGAGCCTTTACGAAATTCAGTATCAAAAGGCAACTTCCTGAGACCACACACAAGATGCTAGATATCATCCACTGATCCACTCTTTACCTGAGACATCAAATAACAAGTCATAATCTCTTCACTCACCTCTCGATCTAACACCAATATGAGGTAGCTAAGTTCAACACTCCATCCTGGCCAAATAAACCTTTTGTTACAGAATAAAGTAAAATGTGAAACCAGCACCAAAATACGAACTCCAATTGGCAACCTTGAAAGAACGGTAATCAGCTAGGGTTATGGCTAACTTGTGTGCGTCATCGTTTGATGCATGAAAACTGTTACAAAAAGGTTGATATGCTTGGTTAACTATTTCTTATAAGTTTTATGAGCTTAGACATCAACAAGTAACACAAATTAGTCAAAAGGCCAATACATCTAACAGAAAATTTGTTTCCCAATATAGATTCATTAAATATCAAAGTTGCTCCAATGGTCAACTTTACAGACCGCCATCCTGTTAAAATTTGACACTAAATCACCATTGACCAACATGGTGCGTGCAAAGACCTCAAAAATAAAAGAGAAAAGGAACCAACACTAGATTCGACTTCTTCTATTTTGGCTGTTCACAGAATGACACTTATACTACTCCAGAAGGTAGGCGCAACACTAGCTGTCCTCCCACAACACTGCAATGCGAATAAGATGGTCAAATAAAAGCAATACAAGATGAAACTATCCATTTTGATACAAATTAAGTCGATGGCCAATTGATTTTACCTTTTCACATAATAGTAACAGAAGTCTGCTAGGATGAAGGTCTGAACGATTTCAGATATAAGCACCATTGAAGGCCAAAGTCCATAACCCAAAGCCGTCAACAGATGGCCACGACTATCTAGAACCTGTCAAAAGTACGAACAGTCAAGTAAATCAAATAACTCAAGGTCAAATTCAAGACAAGTCATGTAGACATAAAAGTCTGATTCATCATCAGTAAATGTCTGTGACAAGGGCTCGCTCTTTCATGTCAAGTTAAAGGAAGACATTTCCGTTTCTGAAAGTAAGATAATTTTTCCAAACAAATAGGCACCACTAATAAGCACCAATCTCAGATAGCTCCCCATACTCCAAGAAACTGTACATAAGAATAAGATAGAATTGAAACCTGGAGGACCCAATGAGCGCAGCTCAAGAACCTTGCAATACCCAGTGCAAATACATAATGAGCTGTGAATGGCTCAACAATCTGTGGACAAACATTATGAAAACTATCATCACTACAAATCCCAGTGCTCAAACAAATTTTAGACAAATGTGAAAATTTCTACCTTTGTATTTTGCATAACTCGCAACTGAGGTAGTACAGAAACAGCTTCCAAATATACACAGAATCCCCAGGCAATCCTGTTGACGATGTTATGTGATGTAGATGGATGAATTAGTAAAGCTAAAACAGCACAGGGAATTACCTGCAGAAGAGTAAGAACCAATATAATCACTTCAATGGAAATGGAAAGAAAACCCATAAAAAGTATGGGGGAAAAAAACAATAACGACATGCTAAACAAAAACAAATAACAAGAGAACATGATTGAGATTAGTATCCATTAAAAACCAAAAGTCAAAAGTCTAGTTCCCTATGTTATGAGAAGTGTCTCACAGTCCTTATCTCCTTGCACATTCTACATATGCCACAGCTCCTTTCTAAATTTTCCAAAAAGAATGCCAAATTATAGACATGGACAAAGCTTGTTGTGCAGCCCATAATCTTAAGTTTCCAATAATTCCTCCTAACATCAGCTAGATAGAATTAAACAGGGAAAACATAAGCTGTTCCAAAAGCAGAAATAGAACTAAAACAGGCTAGTCAAATTCCTAATCTGAAACCAGAAATCCAGGGCCCATCTAACTGGAAACCAGCAAATCCCCAAATGTCAAGGCTTTGCTACCCCACAAAAAATATATATATATAAAGCAAAGCATATTCTCAGATAATCTGAAAGAGACTAACCACATAATATAATGCAAAGTTGTCTTTGTCTTCCATGTAACTTGACTTTAGCTTAAAACGAATCATATAAATAACCCACAAGGTTGTCGCCAACGTAGCTAAATCAAGAAGCGTGTGTATATCATATTCCATGACAAAACTGCAGTACAGTCTAACAGCCAGAAACAAAGCTGTTGCTTCCTGGGACTTGAGCGAAAGGCCTGCAATGAATTCAATTTCAAGACAGATCAATTAGCAAATAACGTAACAGTCAATAAAAACAAACACAAGAAACCAAAGACAGATATTATATCCCAATTGATACACAAAGCAGCAAAACACGAGTATAAATCCCAATTCTAACCAAGATAATCATTAGGATAAAAGGTTCAGAAAGATCAAAAGAACCCACATCCACTGATGAGAAAGAAAAACATTTATATCAAGATGCCACTTCTCTAATATTAAATGTGCCAAAAACAATGTAATTTTTTAAGAAAATCAGCATTCAACATCTTCCTTGCTTGTCTACCACTTGTCTGTTGATTTTCAAAAACTTCCTTTTTCAATCTGTTTCCCGTTTTTACAAATATTTACCAGTTATAAACCCAATGAAAATGCCTCCTTGTATCTAGCTTTGAACCCTTATTGGAAAAACTTCAAGTAAAATTTACAGTCAGTTACCATTGAAAGATGCAAAACAAAATTGCCACACCGGATATGTAAATAAAGTATTGCCTCTGTATTTAAATAAAGCACATGCTTAAATACAAACAAAAACATCCCATGGTAAAAAGAAAGATACAAATGCCTCAGATTAACACAACAGCCAAAATACGCTTTGTGGCAATCTTAGATGATGACAAAGTAAAGGATAAAGAACTAACCAGAGGCAACAAAAAAATTATAATTAGAAGGATCCTCAAACCCCTCAGCCTCACAAGTGGTGAAATAAATGGAATTCTTCCTACTTGAAGAAAATTCTAACAGAGAGAACATCTACATTCTAATTTCAACCACTAACTGTATAGAGATACAAAATCACAAAAAGAACCATCTCCATAGGAAGCTGGACAAAAAGTTAAAGATCTTCTGCAAATGACAACCATGGGCAGTGGTCATTTTGATTCGATTGAAAATAAACCAACAGCAAGCACAACAAGTTCATGATATACTAACTTAGCAAGCGCATGTTCCGTAGCAGTAGATGTGGCATACTGAGTTAAACTCTTCTTCATCCAAGGAGGCCAACCATAACATTGTTCATGTATGTGGCGAAGTATAATTATGCTCGAGAAGATGACGTAGTGACAACCATGGGCACTGGTCATTTTGATTCGATTGAAAATAAACCAACAGCAAACATAACAAGTTCATGATATGCTAACTTAGCAAGCACATGTTCTGTAGCAGTAGATGTGGCATACTGAGTTAATCTCTTCTTCATCCAAGAAGACCAGCCATAACATTGTTCATGGATGTGGCGAAGTATAATTATGCCCGAGAAGATGACGTAGACCATAACATTTAAATGCATAGTTTAAGAATAATTTTTTGACAAACAAGCAAAGCAAAGCAAAACAAAAATTAAACCAAAAAAGAAAGCAATTTTTCTTTATAGAAACCCTAAAAAGCATCTTTTGCTAGCATAGCCCAAATAAACAAACCTCAAATCATAAAGCAACAAAAACGGATTAAAACCGCATAAAGCCTAAATCTTTAGCCCCCCGTTTAATCGCAAGCCACAAAATTGGGAAAACAAAGGAACCCTTCATCCAAAACAAGATCTTTCATTAAAACTTGTAATAAAGCTCCAATTTTTCCGATGCGAACTACCCAACAAATGAACAAAACACGAAAAATAAATAAATAAATAAAACCCAGGCGTGAATTCATCAAAATTCTGAAAGGTGGAAATTCTAAAATTACCGGCGCAAGTTTTCTCCTTCATGAGCTTATAGATAAGAACGGAGATTCCAATAGAGTGGACGGCCTCGGCGGCTACAAAGAGGTTATCGTGATCATGGACGATAGCACGGAGGAGAACAAGTGCGGCCATGCCTGAAATCACGGCGAGGAAGGCTTTCACCTTGGGAGGCTGTCTCCGAACCCATGACTTGAGGGCGTGGATCGGCCTTTTCACAGGTCCCGCCATTCTTGATTCAGTTTCCGGTGGCGTTGGTGGTGATTGCCAGCAGTGGTAGTAATTAAATACAATTGTAATGGCTAATACTAAAACTAAATAACAAAGAAATAATACGTTTTTCCTCAGAATTCTCGGGCCCTCTATCCTTAATGGCTGTGCCTGTCGGGCTAAAGTAATAGGGGGATTTGGGAACAATGAATTAAAAAGCCCAAAAAAAGAAGGACTCTCTCTCTCTTTGGAAGCCAACAGTAGGCGTGATGCGTTTCCCTGTATTTTTACACTCAAGAAAGACCAACTAACAATAACATTATTGTTTGCTTTGTTCCCTGATTATAAACCATTCAAAAAAAGGGAATGATTTCGGAATTTTTTTTAAAACAAACCATTCAAAAAGATTTAAGTTTGATGTGTTTGGTTTCTAGTTAGTATTAGAATTGTCTTAAAATTGAAATATTTTTTAGATAAAATAAAATATATCCAATTCCAATTATAGTAAGGAACTCAATGGAGGAGAGTTAAGTTGGAGTTGTAAGTCAAAAATGATTATAATTATTAGACCTTCTAATTACCAAAAACTAAATGCAGATGGGTTTTGGAATTTTTTGGGAAATAATCATAAATTTAGAATCTAACACCTAATTGTGTTTCTAGTCTGATTATTGTCGTCATTTTTTTTACGGATGAATTTACAAATCAGAATAATGTATAGATTTGGTAATAGCGTCCTAAAAAGTTACATGCATTACAGAAGTAAATTTCAAAAGAATATAAACTACTCAAAAGAGACATTCTTTGTTGCAAGCAATAGGCAAATGAAAGAAATTGGAGAGACTATGCTCCGAGTAAACCAAGTGGAAGCGACCGCAAAATGCAGAATGTCAAAAAAGGAAAAAAGAGAAATAAGACTAGGCACATAGATCACAATGCTAATTGCTTAAGTTGCTACCAACTTCTTTGCCAGTTCTTAACAGAAAATTACTATCCAGGTCCTGGATGTTAGCCTTTGCATCCTTGATAAATTTCCTAGATGAAGTCAGAAATCTCTTCTACTTCCATTGTTTAATCAGAACTCCTTTTCTCTAGTATTTCCCTTCATAATCAGAGATAAGGCACAAACTCAATGAAGCTGTTAACCAAGAGAAGACTGACAAACAAAGCTTCAATAGGTCCATGATGATGACCTCCGCAACATAGGTTTAAGGAGGTGCCTGTCTTCTTCAAGTGCAATCATACCCAGATGGGAAGGGTCTTCAAGCATCATTTTTGACACCAGGTAGCCCGCAATCGACCATGTTTGGTTTTTTCTAGCCTGCTTCCCAATGAATCGACCAAGTTTTCCATCATAATATTCAGGCCAGCTATCCTTTGAAAGCCTGGTTTCGGCTAGTTCAATTGCACGCCTTGCTATCTGAGGCCGTCCTAGTTTCACACATGCAGCAGTGAAGAGCCATAGTAGTACTGCAACCAGTAATTCCAACAATATCAGCAGTTTCCCGTTGAAAACACATTTTGCAAGCACAATATCTCAAGCCTACCACTAACTAAATTGTAAGCAAGAAACCCAATACACATTTTAAATAATATCTGCTCTTTTTAACAGAAACTTCATCACTTTTTTTCCCCCTGAATGAAGAACACAAAAGCAAGGGATGGTGATACTGTCAAATGACAAGGATGCCATCTTGGATCCGTTGTTCATACAGGAACAAAAATTTAGCAACTTCACAAAATCAGCATACTAATCATCCACCTCAGGAAAAGGTTACTCCTATCCTCTTTTGTAACTTTAAACATTATAACCACACTAGTCAATTTACTATGTTTAAGACAACACTCAACTTTTACCATTTTACAAATAAATAATTAACTCAAAACTTGATAATGTAAGGTAAAATGATCATGAAATTCTTAAGGCAGATGCACTTGAATTTCAGGCCCAAGCCACAGTACTGCAATAACAGAAGTTTACCTGGCCATGAACCTCCATTGTGGTAACTCCATCTAGTATTCTTTGGATCACATCCAGTAATAATGCGCCATTCATGGCCCTCTATAGCTGGATAACAAACCTTGAGAGGCATCTCTCCAACTAATTCCTCCCACCGAGACTCAATAAGATCCATAATAGCAGATGCCTGTTCATATGTTGCTAAGGATGACAAAATTGCAATGCAGTTGCCCAAGCAAAACCAGCGAAAATCCATGTTTGAAGGCCCAACATTCCCAACGAAGTAACCACCATGCATTGGCATGAAATCAAAAATCCATTCTGGGAGAGAATCAGGCATAATATTGAATTTGTTTACAGCTGTGTGGGAATACTCCTCAGTTTTATACCGGTAAATATCATTTAGCTGCTTCATGTCCAGCCAAAAGTAACTTCTCATGTGATAGCTCAAGGCATGAAGACGCTTAACTATGCGCTCTACAAACTCCTTCCCTTCAGCATCATGCTTAAGCAAGGCCAAAGCACATCTTAAAGCCATGAAGAAAAGAGCTTGTATTTCAATTGGGTACCCATAAACACCCTGACAAAAGATACAACAAATTACTATAACTCATGAAAGCACAAAACAATATGGTTAAGAAGATCCAGCTTTTTCCACTAATTATCCACTCTTTTATAAACTTGATAAAAAAGCATCGAATTAAAGCACCATCGCTAGCACAAATCATGAAACTATGACTTATCTGCATGTGAGAGTACAACAAACACAGATCCCCAGGAGCCTTATTGTCCTCAATCAGGAAATACAGCTGGTAGAAGTTCAGACACAATCTAGAGCTTTTATGGAATGCCTATAAAGTACAAAATGAGCTGCATGCATATCAGTAGCAGACTATAGAACCTTCAACCATACTTTCAAACTGAGTATAAATACACCAATATTCATATGACAAATGGTTTAACTAGGACATATAGCACCTGAGCTTTTTATAGAATGCATAGAAGAGCAACAGTAGACGCATGGATCATGCCACCTGTGCCTAGTAAATCCTTCTAAGCTTAATACCAACACAAAATTCATTCTTTTCTGGACTCAGTACCAACTTGAAAGTGTATCCACCTTTGAAGAATTGAAGATATTCTTTTCTGGACTCAGTACTCAAACATTGGTCTGTCAACTGAACTCTTGAAGCTACCATGCTTCTGATCCCTTTAGAAGTGTGGTGGTATCTGATGGCTAGATCTTTTCTCAAGGGGTACCATACAAGTAGTTCCAAATATTTAGGATAATTTTCAGACCATTCTACGGTAGCAAAAGAGAACAAACTTGCAAGTTGTTTCCACTGTGCCTTTCAGTGGTTCTCTTTCATGCTCTTCTGGGTGAAAAATATTCTATATTTCATTCACTGAAAGCCAAATATTTATTTTCCACATTCTAACTGTTTCTCTCACACCCAGAATTATAAAACCAATTTCTTATCAATCTCAGTATTTGCCTAACCAGTCCCCTCAACTGAAGTGTTCACAGAGATTATAATACAGTCAGCTATTTCTGTCTAATCTCATGAAAGGCATTGTATGAATTTGCCGAAAACAAACAGTTTTCAATAATGCCCCCCTGATTGCATCAATGTTATCTTTCACCCAAGAAGCAGGTGTAGTGCATATAGATTCACAGTTTCATATTAAAAAATCATGTGAATAGAACAGTCTAAGCAGACTACCCATGTAAGAACTGAACCAGCCAGAGCAAATCATAAAGTTCTCTATCATACAATTAGTTTTCTATCATAAAGCTTTCTGGAATATTTTTGGCAAATAAAACAGAGCACTTAAAAAGAGAGAAGCAAACCTCAGAAATAGCAATAAAGTATTAGTACAGAGATAAGAAACTCACCATTCGGCGATCAATCATGCTACATCCATCAGCGCAAAGAAGAGTCGGGAAGGTGTCAAACCCTTCTGAAAGGCATAAACTGAGAATTAGCCGCATACCCTTCTGACATTCAGGCATTTCAGCCAAAGAAGAGTCTCCAGTTGACTTCGTGTATGCTCGAAGCAGTATAATCCACCAAAACCCAGAGTCAACAGGAGCCACTCTTCCAATTGCACTCTCACCAAAATCAGCCATTAGTGTCTCAGTATTCCTGATTGGGTCATGGAGTACTTTGAAACTAGCTGGCATTACACCCTCTCCCAGTTGGAATCGATCAATCTTTTTCTCCCATGATTGAAGTCGAAGTGTCTTCAAGATAAAGTTCTTCACTATTTCAGGTTCTCCATTCATCAGAAAAGCCAATGCACTAGGCACAAAGTCTCTGACAAACACCTAAAGAAGCCAAATATGTCATTCAACACATCTGCCAACTCAAAAGGACCAAAGCAAATGGGCTTGAAACAGTCTCAAAATTCAATCTATATAAATAGAAGAATGCAGAGAAAATTAAGCAAAAAATTCAAGTCACACCAAGCAAGAAAGTTAAGATGAGAAATAACCATTATTGTTCCCCAAGAAAGAGAGAAAGAATGCTCAAAGATTAAAGTGAAAAGTTTTCTCCAATGCTGCTATGTTATTGCTTTGCAAATGAGTTTCCAAATTGTCCTGCAGACTGGACATCAATCAATTCATTGCTTTTGATGCCATAATTATATAAGATTCAAACAACTCTGAAACCGCAATTCATCAAAAACGAACTCTTTTATCCCCAATCACAGGTCAAACTGAGGACACAAACCAATCAAATAAATTACGCTATAATAAACCCTCCCCTTGATTTTGAAAGAGAGCAGGTAGAGCTTTATATCTGAAACCAAAACTTCATGTTGCTTGCTTTCCTAACTGATACCCAAGATAACCGAACTACTGCCTGGTAACAACAGGGTATAAACTTCAAGATGTCTTCACCATCCAGAGATGACAAGAAAAACGCATTAATCACGGAACATAAGTTGAACTGCAGAGTAAGTAATTCCACCAACAAATCCAATATCAGTACATTAAATCCAGGCGCACCAACAGATTATAATTTCATCATAGATCAGACCTGGTTAAAATTAAACTTTGAGCAGAAAGCAATAAACACTATAGATTGACACATATAACACGTTCGAGCTAAAATGGGGAAAGGAAATTAAGAGGCTGGATATCATGTGCTTCACCTGATCATAGTTGAGTTTTTCTTCAGAATTATCTACTGCTGCAATGGTTCCAACAGGTTGGCCACGAAAATGGACCAATGAACGCCTTAACATTTCCCACGCCTCAGAAATCATCGGATGTGGCTCGAGACCATATAGTGACCTTGGAGTATTAAGAACAGACCTCAGCGCGCCATCAAAATGGTCAAAACCACGATAGTAGTTATCTGCCCTGGAAGGGGGATAAGGAGAAAATCCCATTGGCAGCTCAGAGAGTGACCTTTCATCCAAGGATCGCTGTCTATCTATATTCAAACTTCTGGGCCTATTTGGTAACTTGGAAAAATCATACTCTTCCAGTTCAGCAAAACTACTCGATGAATCTTCTTTCTTGATAGAACCATTTTGAAACACATCCATCCTCAGTTTTCCTCAAGAAAAATTAACTCGAGGATATGTATCAACAGCTTAACTTTCTGCATTTCATACATACAGAATCATCATCAAGAAACCCTCAAAACAAACAGGAAATTCACATTATCACACTCAATTAAGATACGGGTTCGACAAGAACTGATAATTAATGTGCTTAAATTCGAAAAATAGAAAGAGACGGACGACTAACATAGTCTCCCCTGTTTCCCTTGTATTAAAGAGGAGGAATGATGACCAGGGAAAAAAAATCCCACAGAGTTTCACTTCGAATCAGAGATGACGATTGGATTATAAGAAAATTTGAAGAAGCCATATGGCAGATAAAGTGAAAACAGCATCAAGACATGCATGGATAGGTTAAAGAGAGAGAATAGTAATAATAATAACAGTAACAGATTTGAAAACAAATTATTAAGATATTAAAGCCCATAAATAAACAAAACAGAAATGATGAACAGAACCCACATTAAATACGCAGCTTACAAGAGCTTTTAACGAGTGAGACAGCAATCGAACGAAACAGACAGAGATCCCAGCAAGAACCCACCCGAATAAGATTTATGTAAATGAAAGCAACGATAGATACAAAGATACAAAGATACAAAGATGATGGTTTCTTGTATTATTAGCAAGGTCCAAAAATTTAAAAACTGGTAGGCCAGGCATAATACCCTTCAGTAGTAGCAGCAGCAAAAATCGGCAGATTCTGACACCCAACAAAAGCAGCCCATCAAACATCTACGCACATTTTGTACTCAACGGAGAATACAAGAACCAAAAAAAAATGGCTCACCAGGAGAAGGGAGGGGAGACGAGGGGTTGCGTTCAGATGTCATGCGGGGTGAGGATGATGGGGTTGCAGCGGTGCATGTCAGCAGCAGGGTACGTGAGTGACATGTACGGAGAGAGTTGGGTGATGTTGTTTTGTGCGGTGAAAGTGACGTGGGAAAACATGGGGAATTGGGCTACTACTGATGATGTTGACGGCGATGGGCGATGGGCGATGGGCCTTCCGAATTCCGGTTTTAATAATTCACGTTCGTTCTCACTTCTTTGAGGGATTTATGTCCGTTGGTGCACGTGTACGGTCACCTTATGCAGAAGGGGTTGGTGAAAAGATCACAGGCCAGCAATCCCAGCCACCAGGGAGTCAAGGGAAAAGGGCTTTTGGTTTTGTTTGGAGGTTGGGCTTCTTGTTGTTTGGAAAGGATTTAATTTATGATATGCTGACAGGCCGCCGCCAGCCCCTTCCGTGGCTTGGAATTTGGATCACTCATTGAGTTCACCAGATGCGAATATAATAATAATAACTAAGTTTTTATTTACCGATAAAATGTTTTATTCATTTATATATTTTTGGTTATATTTCTATATTTGCTTTCTCTGAAATTAGAGCACAAAATTTTTTGGTTATCTTAGGCTTCGCTTGGATTGTTTTTATTTGAGAAAAGTTATATTGAAATGTGTGAAAATTTTGATGGGTATTTTTTGATAAAAAATTATTTTGCAAGGAAAAATAATAGGAAATTTTTTTTAAAGTTATGTGATAGGAATTTAAGTAAAAAAATTTAAATTTTAAATTTTAAAATAAAAATATATTTGAAACATTTATTTTGATTTGATAACTTACTTATTTGCAAATGAATACTACCTGTCCAAACATCCCCTAAGAAAATTTTGTTTTTATTCTTTCCTCTCTAAATGGGCCTAAGAAGGGAGGACGGCCTAACTGGGGAAAAATTATAAGATGCTTAGCCCAATCCAGGCTTGTATCAGCTCTATTTTAAGCCAGAAAACGAAAAGAGGCCCACTCCAGGAATGGCGTCGTAATTGACCCCACAGTATATATGTGTGTCCCTCTCAAAAAACAAACCAAAAATAAAAAACGGAAATATAAATACGACGTCGTATATTGTCGAGCTGTGCTTTTGAAACCTAAAAAATCTTAAAACCCACGAAGGAAACCTCTGACTAGCTTGAGAATCGTAACAATGCCGGATAATGAGTGGAAACGAGAAGAAGACAACTTCACGAAGCTAAAAAAGAAGAAGAGAAAGCAAAGGCAAGCTGGAGAAACAAAAGAGGAGGAAGAGCATCAAGGACCTTCTAAAAGTTCTCGCGCCAAGTCGTCCGGGATAAATAATGAAAAGTTTAAACCAGAGCCCAAAGACAGCCAAAAACACTTTAATTTAGAACTGGGCTCGCCATGGATGAATTTGCAGCTAATTTTATTGCTTCAGAACGGAGAGATTGATATACAGAGGTCAGTCTACTTCACACTTTTGGCTTCTTTTTTTTTCCAAACTACAGTTGTGTATGAGCTCTCGTGACATTGCCGAACTGAATTGCGTTGCAGCTGCTTTAGAATTTTTCTGGCTTCCTTGATAATAATAATAATAAATTCAAGTAACTGAAATAAAACTTATATTTGTTTCATTTTCTTGGTGGGGTGTCGAAGGTTAGGTAGGTAAAGATTGCTGCTTTTCCATTCGATATGCGTACGTTATAGAATAAGTCTTAGCTAAAAAACATGGTTGGGAGAAGGGAAATGGTGGAATTTAAATTTGGACTTTTTTGTTGGACCTAGCTCTCTGTACTGTTTGAGAATTTTATTTGATATATTCTGCTGGAGAATGATAAATACGTTTTTTAGTGTTATTGTTTGGTAATTCCATATCTTTTAATGCAGAAAGCTGGAGGTGGCATTTAATTATGTGCAGTTTAGAGCACATAAAGTTAAAGAAGATGTCAATAGCTGTCAAGGTTTGGAGACGGTTAGCATTTCAAGAGTAATACTTTTTATCAACAATTGGATTCAGACGGTCTTGATCTCTTCAGTGAAGAATGGAGATGAAAGATGTGACAGTCAGGGGGAAACTTCTGGCTCTTATTTAGATTATAGATGTTGGATGATTCTGAAATTTTGTTTGGAGGAGTCTCTGAAACTAAACGTGTCATTGAGTTTTTCAAGAGATATTTTGCGGGTTATTGACTGCATTACAAGGGAAACTTTGACCCATTTGAATCCTGAGTGTATTGATTCCAAGGAATCAGAATTGACTAGTGATAGGCTGGAATTCCAAGATATTGTACTCAATTGCATTTCATTGATATTTACATGCCATGGTGGGATAATAAATGAAAATTTAGACTTGTGGATCATGGTCGTGGAAAAAGTGCTCGAACTGGTCCAGCAAGTGGTTAAAAACAAAATGGACGCCCACAAGGCAGGTGTTTTCATCCTTCAGTTTTCATGTTATTTGCTTGAGCCATTTGCTAAATTTTTGACAGTCCATCCAGCTCGTAAGAATGGTTTCCATGATTTCATTGATAGGCTTCTTGAGCCACTGATGTATCTATTGGACGAGTTACAACTTTCTACTTGCAAGAATCCAGGATGTACTGGAAATGTAGTTAAATTAATAGGAGAGGTTTTGTGTCAGGGGATATTCCACCCAACTCATATTAATGGATTTTTGAGTTTACAGAGTACAGTCAAGTACACAACCTCTGATGATGGAAAATCTAAAGAAAGACCTATAGTCATTAAAAGTTATCACAGACACCTATTTGAAAAGTTGCAGAAGATGATAGCCTGCAAGAATGGACTGCCTGTAGGTGGCATAGGGGAGCTGCTTCGCTTGTTTGTTAATTGTGTGACAAAGCAGAAAGGAATGTCAAGTATCAGAGAAGGATCTAATAGTCATATTCTTGAAAGGATTTCTAGCAGTAGTAATGTGGCCCTAGAGAAGTTTGACCTCTCAGGATCTCTGAATTCAGAAACAAGGAAGCAACTTTTTTATTTCTTCATCCAAATTATGGAGCATTTTCTATTATGTATTAATTCTTATACTGAAGCTGAATTGAATGTTAGGACTCCCTTGTCAGATGTCCTTAGTGTATTTAGATCGGCAAATAAGTTACTTGCCAGTTTTAAGAATGAAAACATATATGCACGAACAGAGGATTCTTCTGAAGGGGCTTCCATCAATTTCCTAAGGCTCATTTATCAAACTGTTAGGTCTTTTTCTGCCAAAATTAAACACTCATTGTTGTCCATCAATTCTGATAATGGATTACGAAAGGAGGTGCTGCTTTTAATAGCCAAGGAGATAGTTGTTGCTTTGCATCACTTAATGGACATTGGATATGAGGTTATTGGTGATGATCTAGAAAGCTTATGGGTTCTCATTTTAACATTCACAGCATGCAGCCACTGTATGGTTGATGTGTCAGAGCAACACTTCTTGAGTTTAGAGATACTTCATCTTGGATGCAGCCTAATAAACCTTTATAGTGAACTTCGGCAGGTTAGTTGAATGTCTTATATTAGTTCTGATATGGTTGCTTGTGTAGTATATGCCTTATTAGTTATTATGTTTAATCATTCAATTTACAACATTCATGTGTTTGATATTAGTGATAATTGCCATTAGAGACCTCTCTCTTGTTCCCTTGCAAAGATGTACAATTCTTGCATAGACACTACCTATTAGGACCATAGCTGTAATTGCCCGTACCATGTGCATCCAAATTTGTACTCACTGAAAAGTGAAAAACACTTAAATATGCTCCCCTTCTAGACCAAACATGTACAAAATTTTCCCACAAAGATATAGGGGAAATGGAGATAGGAAAATTGTTATATTTGAGTTTCTTTTGTCAATCCTGATTAATCATAACATTTTTTTTTATCCTTTATCAGTCTAATTATTGATTTGTTAAAAATCCTGATCTTTTTGTAGAACTAATGCAGGTGAACAACTCAATATTTGCTCTCTCTAAGGCAGTGAGGCTTTTGGCATCTGCCCTAGTAGATAATGAAGCATACCCTTCACATTTTTACAGTTCCTATTCTAATTCATTGAGTTCATTGATCTGCTCTGCTGAGTTTAGGATTTCCATCTGTAATGCTATCAAGTCTATTCCAGAAGGGCAGGCAAGTGGATGCATTCAGCTATTAACTTCAGATATTTCTCAATCCTTGGAGTGGCTGAAATTTCAACTTCAGTTAGGTCAGGCAAATAATTTGTCAAAACTAGATTGTGGTGATTCTAGTTTATCATGGTTAAATCTGGAAACAGAACTTTTAGGTAGAATTTTAGCTGAAATATATACCTTAATTCTTGATTCCATGATCGTCACTGCTGGTAATAGTATTGCAGTTGGTCGTTCTATAGAAAAGTTAATGGCACTTATGAGCTACAGTTCAAAGGATGGAGATTTACTTCAGCCTGATATGATGGATAAGTTCTTCTGCATGGTTTCTGGAAGAACTTACAATCAGGTGGTTGGCTTTGACAGTGATTCCCTGTTGTGCTGGCTCTTGGTTTTCTGTTTTCGTTTATATTTATCCTGCAGAAGCTTATACCGAGAAGCAATCAGCCTTGTGCCTCCCGATACATCCATAAAAATGTCAGAAACTATGGGCGACTTTCATACAGCTTATGCTGGGAAAGATTGGTTGGAAGGGATCATTCAGAATGATGAAGGCTATTTTTCTTGGATCATCAGGCCCTCAGCTAGTCTTCTTAGTGTAATACACAATGCTTCAAACATTTATCTGCAAGATAGTCTTGCTGTTTGCCCACCTTTGGTTTATGTTTTGATTGCCATGTCCATTCAGAGGCTTGTTGATCTAAATGGGATATTGAACTCCTTTGAGTATTTACTTGCAAGAAATGATAAATTGATCAAGACCAAGCTGATTGATGATACTGGAATGCCATTATTGCATAAGAGAACTAAGAAGTGGAGGAAGGTCTGCTTGAATATGAAACAAGAAGCAGCTGGTCTGACCAAGCTTATGATGTCATGGCTTTCATCACTGATTAAGGATCCAATATTAATTTCATTTAATAATGGGCTTTTTGAAAATTTATCAGTTCATGATCTGCATAAGGAAATTGCTTGGAATCTTGGTGTTGGTTCTCTGAATGAAAAGTCATTACCATCTGCAATCTGGTGGATTGTTTGTCAGCACTTTGATGTATGGTGTGGCCATGCTTCTAAGAAAGACCTTAAGAAGTTTATCACAAATTTGATCAGGAGTTCCCTTCCCTTTGCAAGTGCAGGAATGAATAGAGTTGGACTGCATTGCATCAACAAGTTCAGCCATGTGAAGTATGTTACCATACATCAAAGCTCACTTGAACTTCTGAATGATACTGGTCTTTATGAACAAAGAGTAAGATATCAGATTACCAATAATGATATTCTTTTATCAATTTTAGCCTTTCATGTGTCCTAAGGGGGTGGCAGACCTTCCCTAGTGGATCTGGCACAAATTGCGATTCCTATTTGGGTGGCCATTGGGGAAAAGTCACCCAACCCTAATAGGGATACTGCCTTCTTTTGCTTTCTTTTAACAGTGTCACCCCCTACTTTTGGTTTAAATTCTCCTCATTCTTTTAGGCAGCAATGTAACTTCTCATGAATGTTCTCATGATTTCTATTTCTAGCTATATGCAATGTTCTTACTTTCTGCTATCTTAGTTTTTTTGCAGGCATATAGTATCAAGGCTTTGCCACATTTTGGAGGCATCATTGACATCTTCTGATTCTGAAGAAGGCTATCTAAATTCAAAACCTGATTGGTCAGAAGTTATACACGGTCTTGAAATTTTATCTGATGGTGTATCCAATGAGAAGCGTGCAAAGAATGATCAAGCATCACAGATGAACCCCATTTCTCAATCATTTCCCGAACTGCATGCTGATATTAGCAGAATAGAACAGTTACCTCTTTCTAGTAACATTAAGTATGCCTTGTGCTGCAGTTTGCTGAATTTTTTGGCTTGGATCCCTAAAGAAGTTCTTAGCTCAAAATCTTTTGTAAAGTTGGTAACTCACATTCTCAATGTTGAACAGTACGTGCACTGCCTTCTGACCTCATCACCTTGTTACATGTGTTTCTGAAATTGGCTTTGATAAAGTTTGACACTTAATGAAAATACCTCTTTTACTATCTTAGTAAAGATTTTTCAGAAAAGTAGGACAGGAATCAGATTACTAAGTAAGCTTTTGAATTATTCCGTCAACAAGGTGGGAGGGATGATTTTCTGATTTCAACTTGACTCCTTTGGTTAGAAGTTCAAACAATTCTGGAACTTTTTGAGGAGCATGGATAATAACAAACACAATCATAGTGCAGAACTAAGACTCATCTAGTCTTCTGTCTACATAAAAACGTTTGCGTAGTGGTTTGTGATACTCTCAGTTGGTGGTTCCATGTTGGGATTTTGTAGATGTGTGACACCGTCCCAATATGGTCTAAATACTAGGTTCCTATTGTGTGAAAGAGTGGTATTCAAGGTTGAGCATTACTTCTCTAGTGACTTTGTAATGGGCAAATTGTTTGTGGTATGATGTTTAGGTTAACAATGTAAAAGTTTTGATGTCAAATTTAAGGTGGCTACTTGTGGCTTTATAGAGTTTGACCCTTGTTTGTTCCTTCTACAAGCTATTTTAAGAGTTTGGCTTTAGTTCTCATAAAATGTAAGTTTTTAGGTGGATCAGTGATATAACCTTTCAAACTAATGCTGTTATCTATTACACTTTGTATTTAACTGTGCACTTGGAAGGAAATGGGTTTAAAATGTTGCACACAAGTATGCATTAGAATGACTTACTGCAAATGGCACCTATAAGTTGAGTGAGGATTCTTTTTCTTTTGATTTATTTTTTGATTCTGCTTACAGGTCAGTTATTTTATGAGATTTTTTGCTTTCTTGCCTTTCCTTTTAGTCCAAAGTCCTTTTTGTGTTAAAAGAATGGCATTGTGCATTTCAGGGTTGTGGTTGGGAATTTGTTAAATAGGCAAAAGACATTGTCTGAGGGTGGCCAAAACAATCTTTTCCAACTGTTTTTAACCTGTCGGAGGACCCTTAAAAGTTTACTGGCTGCATGTGATGGGAAGATGGCTCAAGATCACTCTTTACTTATTTGCACACTATCAGAGAGTCCATCTCCTGTGTTGTGGCTTTTGAAGTCATTAAGTGCGGTTATGGGAATCCAAAGTGCATCTTCAGAAGATATTACTTCTCAAGTGCAAGAAATGTTATTTTCATTGATGGATCACACATCATATGTGCTCTTGACAATAAGTAGATACCAGTTTGAACTTGCTATGCAGTTTTCTGGGATTGGTTCTGATGGAGTACATGGTTATGCAATTGTTTGTCAAGGCACTGAATCGAATGAAGATAAAGCACGGTCATATTTGTCCAGTGATAGGGATCCATGGAGAAGTTTGGCTTTTCTAAATGAGATTTTGAGAGAGCATAAGAAGAGCCTTTGCTCGAGGTCTGATGAACCCTATTTAAGTGAAAAGTTTAGAGCTCTGCCTGAGTTTCTGGAGTTAAAGAAATTGTCATCTGTAACATCTTGTATTCAAGGCTTCCTATGGGGGTTAGCTTTTGCACTTGACAATATAGATGCTGAAAATGAAAAATCTAGAGTAAAACTTTCCAAATGCAATATGGAATCTCCGTACAAATTAAACATCTTTATTGAAGAATGTGCAAAATCCTTGAACTATCTCTTACATTTGTTGTTTCTTGAGGGTGATGTTGATCAAAGTTGGGAACATGCTCTGACTACTGATGTTGATGGCACAGGAACTGATAACAGAAATGGTGTATCTGACAAACATGTTGTGAGAGGAAAATCACATACAGAAAATGTTGATGTTGTATCTCTTCTGGCCAATGTTGAATTATTTGATCAACAATGTTTAAGGACGACTTTGTTGCAAGACCTTTTGCGAGGCGAGAATCCTGAAGTGGCATTTTTTCTCAAACAGTTATTACTTTCTGCTTCTGCAATTATGAGACTTGAGTTCAAGATCAATTTTAATTCTCTGTTGGAAAATCTGATACCTGCATTGTTTGGTATTTCCCAAGTTTTGTTAGTGGGATTCACAAACATGGTTGCCATGCCGCCACTGTTTTCTTTTGTGTGGTTAGATGGGGTTGTTACATTTCTTGAGGAATTGGGTAATTGTTTTCCTTCATCCAGTCCCGTATTGTCTAGGAAGTTGTATGCGAAGGTAATAGACTTGCATTTGAGGTCTATTGGAAAATGCATAGTTTTACAAGGGAAAAGAGCTGTTCTTGCATCTAAAGAGTCAGGGTCAAGTATTAAAAATCCAATTGAGTTGTTAAGTTTTCCTGCATCCTCTCCATCTGGTGAAACACGTTACCTGGATAATTTTAAGGCTAGACTGAGGATGTCATTTAGATGTTTGGTCCAGAAATCATCAGAGTTGCATATGTTATCAGCCATTCAAGCTATAGAGAGAGCAATTGTTGGAGTGCAGGAAGGCTGCTCGACAAACTATGAAATTTTTGCTGGCAATTTAGATGGTGGAAGGGTAACTTCGACTGTTGCTGCTGGCATTGATTGTTTGGATCTGGTTATTGAATTTGTGACAGGCAAGTATCACTCTTCTTTTCATATATCTGAATTTCCCTTTTATTAACAGAAATATAAAAAAAAAATATGTAATCGCTGTTTCTGTGGAGTACCAAACTTTTGGTGTATTCATCCAATCTCCTTATTCCATGATACTCTTCTCTCCTCCATTTTCTTGGGTTAAGTGGTTCTTAAATAAGAAAGTAAGCTCTACAAGAAAAAAAAAGGGGAAGGGGCTGTGCGTGCGTTGGGAAAGAAAGAACTGACCTAGGATTTGTTCCATCATGATATTAATTAGTTTCCACGTGGGTGCTATTTAGGCCAAAAACTTTAATTGTTGTTTTTAAAATTCCTCTTTTTTCTTTCCGTTTTAATATCTTCATGTGCTTTCAGGACGCAAATGTATGAAAATTTTGAGAAGACACATCCATGGCTTTGTTGCTTGTCTCCTCAATATAATCCTACACCTGCAGGGGCCCAGCATTTTCTTTGAAAGTGTAAATAGTAATGGAGGATATACTAGTCCAGATTCTGGGTCAATCATACTTATGTGCATTGACATCCTGAGAAAAGTCCCAGGAAAACATGCTCTATTCGAGATGGATGCATGCCATGTTGGGCAGTTCTTAAATATTCCTGCAGCATTGTTCCAAAATCTCCTTCAGATTCGACCTTTTGGAGTTCTTCACCAGTCTGATTCTTTTAGTTTTACAGAGACCATAGATACTTGCTCCTTAAAAAGTATAAGTGGTGGTATCTTAGATCGAAGATATTCATTGGAATTATATTCTGCTTGTTGCCGACTATTATACTCTGTTGTTAAGCATTATGCAAGGTATGCTGGTTTTTTGGCTATTGTTGGCCCAGAGAAAATTTTGCCACACAAAAAGTTTGTTTCTGGCCTTTCTGTTGCCTAATGAAAATGATAAATTTCTTCCTCTTTCAATGGTTGGGATTGATTTTGTTTTGTGATTCTCATGATCTTTAGTGAGACTCAGCATTGTAGTGCTCTCCTCCAACGCTCGGTTGGTACTCTTCTTGAGTGTTTGGAGATAGTGAATATCAACTCATCTGTGAGTAGAGGTAATTTTGCATGGGAAGTGCAAGATGGAGTGAAATGTGCCTGCTGTTTGAGAAGAGTATACGAAGAGGTATGTGTGAATTTTGTAATTTCTTATGTTCTTTAAACTAATAAATAAGAATAGAGAACCTTTCTTAAATCTTTTTATGTTTCTTTCACTCTGCAAGCCTGCAAGAGATTTATACCTCTTCAGGTTTTGTTACCCAATTTTCTGGTGCGTGTCTTGATCCCTATGCACTTTTCATGTAGTGGTTCAAATTCTTTTGAGAAAGATTTCTTCCTGAGCTTGAAGCTTGAACGGAAATCTGACTTGGATCAATCTTTTTGTTTTTACTCTTATTATTATTTTTTTAATTTGGTCTTTTCTCTTTGTTCAACAGATAAGGCAGCAGAAAGATTCCATTGGTGGCTATTGCTATCAATTTTTATCCGGATACATACGGGTGTATTGTGGATTTGGTGGTCATAAAACTGGGATCATAAGGTCTTTCCTGACTTCCTGGTTTATTTACATTGCCTTATTTATCTGATATCATTTTCTCTAGAGGGGCGGGAGGGAGGCTGTGTGCTGATTTACGACTTCGAACATTATTATGTATGCCTCACACACAGTTACAATAAACTTTCACAGGGAAGTAGATGAAGCTTTGAGACCCGGCGTGTATGCTTTAATCGATGCTTGTTCAGCTGATGATCTTCAGCGTCTTCACACGGCATTTGGAGGTGAGCCACCTTTCTTTTCTTGTTCGGAAATAGTATAAGGGAGCCATGGCCAGTTGATTCATGTCTCACTCCCCATTTTTCCTGCTGCACTGCTTGCAGAGGGTCCTTGCAGAAGCACTCTTGCAACCTTGCGAAATGATTACAAGTTATACTTCCAGTATGAAGGGAAAGTATGAGCTCTGCTTCTTTCTTCTGGTCTGAATAGCCCAGGAGCATTGAAACCCAAGCGGCCGAAATTTGAAACGCTACGTCAATGTATGATGGTCAGGATTGCCGTGGTTTGTCCTGGGTTGAATGGTTGGTTGAAATTCGGCCTTAAGTTGCTTCTTTACAAGCGATCCAGCCCAATTCCTGTTGATTTCCTTTGAGCATAATTGTTGGGCCATGTGACCATTTTTCTTGCAAATGATGATCCGTAACATGCGGAAAAGAGAAAACGCGATATATTCGCGTCACCACCCTTTTCTTTTTCACCCATTTTAGTTGAAGAGTAATAATATTTGAATAGTGATTGATTTGATAAATATAAAAAAATAAAATTATTTTTTATTATTTTGTGTATTTTAAAAAAAGTAATAAGTGAATTTTATTTTTTTAGTTAAATTGCATGTATTTTTCTTTTAAATAATAATATTTTTAATAAATAATTAAAGTGACTTTTTATATCGATTAGTATAGTAAATATTTTACTTTTTTAAAACAATAAAAAATAAATTTACCTTTTTATACTTATAACATTATTAATTATGAAAAATTATTATAAAAATGTATTATGTTTTCAAAGTGACGAAAATATGGAAGTGGAGGTTCAATAATGAACCCTCATTCAAGAGGCAATGCTTCCCATATCGATGTGTCCAATCAAGTACTAATAAAAGGAACCATATACTCCTGTACTGAGAAATTTTAAGTCACTCGGTAAACGATGGTTTTAAAATTTTCACCGTAGATATTATTTTTTTAAAACTATTAGTGTGTATTTCAAGATTTTTGTTTTTAAACGAATGTAAATCTAGTAAGGGATATTATCAGAAATGGGAATCAAAATTGACTAAAGCAATTTGTTGTTTTGTTTCTCAATTTCTAAGGTTATGTTTGGACAAGAATTTTTAAATACAAAAATTAATTTATCTCAAACAAAATATCTAAACACATCATTATTTCAAAATTTAAAATTTATATTTTTCTATTTAAATTCTTTTTACATAATTTAAAAACAAATTATTTGAGAAAAATATATTTAAATAGTTTATTTTTATTTTAAAAAAATTAATTTTTTACTTATTTAATAAAAAAAAATAGGTTGTCCCAACATAGCCTCCATTAATCACACGCGTAAAGACAATTATCCTGGACTATTTCTAAAGAGAGAAAGGCCTATCGAGTATCGACATCTTCAAAGTGGACCATCACACACTGATGAGTGTTGCTTTTGAATGCCAATTCATTGCTGAACCCTACAAATAAGAAAACCCCATTGCTACTCTAACCAGGAAAGAGGAAACTACTCTCAAACATACTCTCTATATTTCTCCGATCAAACATCATCCCAAACCAAAGTTACAAGAAAACACAAACCAACTGTTGTGAACTTGTCATATGCTGCAGTGACTGCACAAGCAACTCCCCAAAAGTACTTCTGTTTCAAACTCTGAATAATCTTAATCTTTGTCGGTGCGTTAGTTCATACCTCTCTCTCGAGGAAGCTATTTTACTTTGTACAACCAATCAATCTCTGATGTCACACAGAAGGAGCACTGTAGACTCTGTCATGGGGGTGTTTTCTCTGAACCCCATGCCATATCCAGTTCTGCTGTTACTGGGGGTGATCTTTTTCTTCCTTGGGCTCCACTGGTACGTTTCCTACGAATCCGTGGTCGAGTCCACAGAAGAAAACATGGGCTGGGTACTAATCGCCATACCACTCGTGCTGATACTCGCCGTGAGGTTGCTGTCAAGCATGGAAAGCCCAGAGAGGCTGCTTTGGGGGGCGTCGCCGTGGGATCGGCACCGGCGGATGCGGTACCAGTACTCCGAGGGGAGTTCGCCGTGGGGAGTGGCTGCCCTGATCGTGTTGCTACTTGTTTTGGTGCAGTTTCAGTCCACTTTTCTTGATAGTTGGTTTATATGACCTACCCACTAATATATATGTGATTATAGAGCTGGAGTACAGCGTATTAATGTTGTTAATCGATCTTTTGTTACATATGTTGTGTGTTGTTGGAGGAGTTTGTAAAGCATCCTGCTTATATGGTAGTAGAAGTGGTGTTTGTACTCTGTAGTTTTCAAGCGGAGAAATCTTTTTATTTGTTGAAAACTGTTTTATTTTAGATCAAACCAAATTTTGCTCAGATGATGGTCGTCACTCGTCATATTCATGGTTGAAGTTGAAGAGCTTTTTTGGTATTGTTTTTTACTTCGCCGCCTGGAATTCTGCTGAAATCACGCAATAAATTACAAATATGAAAGCAAAAGAACCCAAGAAAATGAGGTTTTCGATTGAGGAGCTGATAAATCATAAATGGACTATTTTACAGAAGAGTGTCCACTTGTCCATGCTTTTGTGGTTTTGGTCCTGAATTAGTTACTGTTTGGTCTGACTAAAATGAACATTATGTAGGCCTACATTGTTCATTATTGACGATCATTCTTTGATGGAGTGGAGCCCATCAATGGCTCCACCTCCACTTGTTGGCTTCGAGCTTCTCCTTTATTATTTATTATTATTTTTAAATTCATTGATTCATTCTTCCTTTCAAAAATCAAAATTGTAAGTAAAAATATCCTATTCCTACACGACAGAAAGATTTTATTTTTTATTTTTTAACAAAAGAAATGTCGGACTAGAAGAATGCGGTGCGAAATAATCGTAATTGGTCCGAATAGTGGGCTTCAAACCAGCTCATAAAAACAGGCTTGGAAATGCTCTTCCTGGATTTATGCTGGGCCGCTAAGAAAACATGGGCGTATAATGAACGATTCAAAACACTTCAAGTTTCATAAAATAAAAATTCGGATATTTATTTATTTAGCAAAATTACAAACCAACAATTTCTTCGGCATAATTATTAGTGGCATGGCAGTACAGTACTATCAACTAATAACTATGCATATCTGAAATGAAGAACGAATATTTGTCTGAATATACACGAAGATTGCCACCATTTTCCAGTTTTTCAGTGATGAGCTTTGACTCTACTCAAGTATGGATGGATAGAGCAAACTGGATTACCAACTTACATTAGAGGTGCGAACCACTTTGAGTGAAATGAGGACTGATAAAAAACCAACACCAGGAGAGCCACCAGCAACATGGCCACTCCCCAGGGAAATCCACCCCAAACACTTCGTTGCCTGGATGAGTACTCTTGCCTACCACCCCTCGGTGCCCAGAAGTTGAACCAGCCACTTGTGAAGCTTGGTCGCATTAAGAAGATCAACAAGATTGGCACCAAGAAAAGGAACAGCTGGAAGTTGATCATAGCATGTTGAAGCCGCTCCTTGTAGTTTGCGGATTGAGAAATCGATAACAAGAACATAACTATGCCAAATATGGCTAATAGGGGCAGTGGTGGCATGGAGATTGAGGCCATCGTCTGGCCTCTCCAGCCTTGCTTCCATTCCGGACCCCTCCTGGTATAGAACCAATCCATTTCTTTTCTGTATCTTCTCTTGCATTTTCAAGCATTTTCCCATTGGACTATACATAAAAAGGTTTAGAAAGCCTGTGGTTTACTTTACCATGAAGAGTCTATTTGGAATATATGCTTTGAGTATGGATTCTGCCTAACCTACTCTTTTTGTCGAACTAATGGGTCACTCAAGCTGCTGATGCTGACCACAAATACATTTGCTGGCCTAGTGCCAACACCATAACTTATTCATAACCTGGCTACAAATCTTGAATTCTTATATGTCAACAAAGGCATAATACACAAGAAAATGCTGCCTAATTTTGAATCTTCAGCGTTCACTTTCACCAGCAAGAAAGTAATATTTCGTCATATATCTTCGAGATTGAGTGCGGGCCTGCGTAAAGTGAACTCTTCTCCGGAACTTTGTACTAGAATTAGACATTGTGACTTGCATCTGGCTGCAACAGCTGTCGCAGAAAGCCCTCATACTTACCTTTGGTTGATGCTTTACAAAAGACTAGCAAGAAGCCAACCAACAATAAATGCCCTTCCAAATATTTTCCTATTCTTCTGCGTTCTATTAGGTCTGTGCAACAATACTGTATGCTTAACCTTTGCCGCAAAAATCATATGCCATTAAACTCATATTATTTTGTTACACCAAAAATCGAGAAATTCAACAATACAATCTCTCTTATTTAAAATGGGAGAAGCAAATTGACTACATGTTTTAATATATGTCTGGGAGAACTTGAAAAGATTAAAATTCTGACCAAAGAAAATTTTCTGGTTGCACGGTACTTCTGCAATAGAAGACCTCTAAAAAGCTAATTTCTTTTGGTGCAGAAAACCATCTTGCAGCATCAAGCAGCAACCTTCTTAGAAGTTACAGAATTAACGATTGTGGCAAACTCAGGACCCTGCAGCCATTAGTTCAGCATAAATTATAGGCACCAGCAACAATAAGACTCCAGAGGAAACGAAAATCTCTAGAGAATGAGAGCTAAATAGCTAATCGCATTCTCAGCACCCACTCCACTAACATCTTTTAATCCTCTATGGCATCTACACCACAAAGCCCACGAGTTCAAAATTTCATTTCCTAAAAGCATGCTTCTCAAAGCAATTATTTTCCTAAAACCTTGATAACCCAAATATGCCAAATTTTACTACATTACTAGTCGATATTAAGCACAGTCTCTCCACCGCTAAATCTCTTTATGACAATTCCATGAATAAGCCGAGTACAACCTGACATTTAAAGGCTAAAAAAGGATACACCTAGGTAGGTATATGTGAAAGCCCATCTTTAGGGTAATGTGTTTATTCTCAGAAATATCAAACTTTTGAAAGTACAAGACCAACAAGGCAGCAATGATACCTTTAAGGAAGCACCTCCTACAAGAAATCCATCAATATCTTCTTGTGTAGCAAGATCAGCACAGTTGCTTCCATTTACAGAGCCTGATGAAAGATAAATATCAAAGGTAAAAATATCAAGAAAACACTTGATGGTCAAAATATTCTGGAGCATTTATAAAAGCTCAAATCAGCTGGAGCACAAAAGAAAACAAGGGCAAGCAATAGTAATTCCCCTATATAAACTGTGGTCAATAGGAGGCTTCAGATTCTAATAATGTACCTTAAAAACTCTACATATGCAATCGTTGAACTCTCAAAATAAAAAAGTATTGTTAACATGAAACAGTTTCAAACACAAGACAAGCAACTCCAATGCACCCACAGGATTAACACACTGACATTTGAAGACAAGTGGTATTAATGCCGTGAAATGTAGCATAACACACACTTTAGAAAATGAACATGATCTTTTGACTTTCTTTCAGAAATAATCTGTAAAGAATCATCAGCACATCCCCTGGGGGTTAAGGGGATGGGGGAAGATGGGGAGAAGGGAAGGGGGTATGGGGTATGGGGTCAATAGATCAGTACCTCCATAAATAATTCTTGTTTTAGAAGCCACTTCAGCCGAAACATTCTTACTAAGCCAATCACGAACAGCTACATGCACTTCCTGTGCTTGCTGAGGGGTTGCTACTTTACCTGTTCCGATAGCCCATACAGGTTCATAGGCAATAACAATGTCATCCCAACTTGGTACAGCATCTGTCAAGGATTAGAATAATGTTAAAAGTGATTTAGAAGGTTTTCAGATTCATCGGACAAGTTCCAATTACACCATTCACTCATGAGAGAGAGAAGAGGTGGAGAAGGGAGGTGAAAGTTGGAGAAGTCGAATTAACAGCTTGCCTGCAAAAGCTTTCAATTGCCGAGAACAGACATCAAATGTTTTCCCTTCCTCCCTTTCCTGCAAAAGCTCTCCAATGCAGGCTATTACTCCTAGATCTTGGCTCAAGGCATAAGCAGCCTTCTTGCCAATAAACTGCAAAAGATAAGATTCAATCAGTTTTCAGAATCAATAGTATCTTACAATTTTCTTGACAAGTAAGAATAATTTGCACATTGAAAAGCACAAACAGCAAACTACACAACGAGCAATCAGCATGAATGGAACACCTTGCATTTTTTTTCCTGTTTACGTTATAGTTTCTGTTATAAAACAGCAGTGAAACCAATTTCACAATAACAAAATCTCAAAGAATCTTACTTCATCACTTTCTCCTATCACATGTCTTCGTTCAGAATGTCCAAGAATGACCCACTTGCATCCAATGTCTTTCAATTGTTCCCCACTAAAAAGCAGGAAAAAAAAATCAGTTCAATTTGGGAATTTGCTAAAGGAATTAAAGCAACCACAAACCAAAACCATCCAAAAATGAGAAGTGAACTATAATAAAGTACTTTCCAAGTTAAATAAATGGTGATCAACACTTAATTTGCAACTTCTGGAGAAAAAGATTTTAAAAATCTTAGGAATGGTTATAGCACAAGATTTCTCAAAAAATTTGCAAACAAAAGATATGAAAAGTCACAAGGAAGCTCACCTGATTTCCCCAGTAAAAGCTCCACCTTTCCCTATCCAACAATTCTGAGCAGAAATTTCGATGCGATCAGTTAATGAGTTCTTTACTTGATCAATGTAGATAAATGGTGGTGCCACCACAACATCTGAAAAATTGAAAGAGCCAAACTAATTTCTGGTACATTAGCAAAAAGGGATAAGGCAAATTTCATTTGGATAAGCAGATAAAAGAGAAATAAACAGCTTTTGTCAGCAAGATGGCAAAACAAAATGCCGAGTTAAGCACCAAGTGGTAGCCTCCTTTCTGATGTTCAAAAAGCCAGCTAGCATATATGGCAAAAAGTTTAAAAGACTAAGTTCATGTACAAAAGAGGTTACAGTAACACATTGAAAGCCAAAATAACTCACCGACATCAGACTCCAGGTTTGCACTGTTTAAGTCAGAGACAAGCTTGCTGATGGAGTCTTTTGTTCCATTCTAAAATAGGAAATGGGTAGAAGCAATCAGTAGAGGAGAAAAGCAAGAAAAAGAAACAAACACAAACGAGAACTGACATTACTCTGAAGCCTTTAGTGTTATTTTCTCACTATCTTGCACACTACAGTCTGTATTTTCTCATTTACATGCTATATATGTGGTGTTGCCTCTTGCAGGTACAAAATTTTGCTAACTACTTTTCTCTTTCGGTCAAGAACCAGAACTGCTTTCTTAAATAATTCAAGGTCATTCAAGTTATTAAACGAAAGAGGGGGAAAAAGGTTTGACAAAACTTCAAACCAATGTGGTGAAATAAGGTAGAAACGAAACAAATGATACTTACGCACTTCCAATTTCCACCAACGAAGAACTGCAAGAAGAACAAGGAAAAATGAAGTCAGCATCAAATATATTTAAAAGGAACTTCCACCGTCACCTGAGGAAAAGCAGTATCTCACAGCATAGTACCAAGAAACCCAATGAAGAGTTATAGCATATCATCTAATTCTCACAAACAAAAAGAAAGGGAGAGGTAAAAAAATCCCCATCTTGGAGTTTGTTAGTTCTTACATTTCCCAGCAAGCTCGTTTCTTAACTTTTAAAGGCAAAATCAATATTGGAAAAAGTATGTTGCTTTGAAGCTACACAAAAATCCAATCTTTCCTTTTTGTCCTATGCCATACAGAAACTTTCTTTCTTTTTTTTTTAACGAAGCTCGTATTTTTAAACTGTGACTTGAACCCAGAAATGCTTATTCAGCCACAATTGACTTGCCTAAGGTTGTTGAAGAAATCCTCTTAAAACTCAAAATCGCAATTTAAATACTAGTAATAATTTGCTGTCGAAAGAAAAAAGGAAGAGAAAAAAGAATAAACCTTTCCAGAGCCGGCCATAGCTACAACAGCAGCCCGAGAAGGTTTCCTAAGAGAAGAAGAGCGGCGGAGGTGGGAGTGTACAGTTTGGAAAAACGACTGAGTGGTGGAGAGTGAGAGCGGATTTTCAAGCTTGGGGCAGGAAGATCGACGGAGTCCGATGAAGTGAGGACAGGCCAGGGATGTTGAAGCCACTGCCATTATTCCACACCTCAAGAATTCCCAACTACTACCGCTAGACTGCTAGCCTTTGTTTGTCAGGTGCCACTACTGTTGTTGTTGTAGGCACCACCACACCAAGTCACCAACCCCGGAGAGATAGAGTGATAAACTTCAAAAAAAAAAGAAATGGCCTCCCTTTCCCTCGAACACTCGCCAGCCCAAATCCATATCTGGCGATGTATTTTATGGGTAAAACGACCCACGCGTTGCTTTTGCTTTTGGTGCGTCCAAGTCCAACCCACCAACCGCCAACTGTCCGAAACATTTAGCGAGTATTTCACGGGCAATTTGTATTTTTATTAACATCGACTCTTATTAGTTTTTTGTTTTTTTGTCATTGTCAGTACTCAGTGTTGATAGATTTACCGATTCTTATATATAGTTCCAGTTGATCTCGATAATGTAAGCAGAACTAACAAAAATTCCTGACTCGTGTACAGCAGATAAAGCAGCAGTGTTGGTATGCAGTGGTGTGGGTCTCGCCGTCCGGTGGATTGTGACCGACGTGTAGTTTTGATCATCTCAAAAAAAATGCAGGCATTTATAACCATCCACAACCACTTGTAAGAAGTGATGAGTTCATAGAGGAGAACTGCCATACAAGTGACAAAGCCCGTAAATTACAGAGTTATCATCCACTGCCTGTGGAAAACTTGTCCTTTGATTCATCTTAAACTAAAATCTAACACTATCATCATAAGAAGTTAACATCAGGAATTCTTTTTTACATCTGAGTCTGATAAAGACTACTAAGATTTAAAACGATCTAGAACAAAGAAAAAGTATTTCCTTGCTTGTAGGTCATAAACAGGGATTGCATACATCGAGAACAACATCAGTTCTCATTTGTTGCATCTCAGGAAACTACATTAATACTAAAATACAAGTTTTACAATTGACTAAATTTGGTTCTCCCCAAACTCTCGAGCCAGGGTGTGGTCAGAGATAAAGCTGGAGTTCAACGGCAGCAAACATAGATGAAAGAAAACATCAACCACAGAAGACAAAGTTTAAATGGCAAGTATTAACCAACCAAGGGGAAGAATTTCTATGAGCAGGTTCTCCTTAACTTCCTTAAACATTTACTCATCTGTCTTTGTATCGCCAACGACACTGTTTGATGAAACTGCCTGCACACTGCGAGATGAGGAACACCTGCTTGAAGAGCTTCCATCCGTGATGCTACTTTCCTTCCTTGGTGATTTTCTGACTCTTCGTTGTCCAGGTGACACGTCCTGCACAGTATTTCCATATTTTTGAACATCTTCTATTAATTCAACAAAAGAACTTCTTGGTTGAACAGATTTTAAACAAATATTTTTTTTTAAAAGGCCATTAAGTAACCTGTTCTGATGACCCAGAACCAGGGGTCTTCAGCTCAAGGTCAGTCGCAACATCATCTGAAGTCTCACTTTTTTCACTTCTGTCCTTCGGAATTGACGTCTTGTGTCCAGAATCTTGTTTGCTTGAACCATGGGACCTGCTACCTTGTTGTGTGACTTGAGATACATGTTGTGTAGATTGCTGTTCAATAACACCATTAGGTGCCATGTAGGGAACAAAAGGAGACACTGGATTTGGAACTACTGCAGGATTCTGACTTCCGAAAATGGCGTATGGCTGCAAAGATGGATGCATGGGAATTGGACCAGCAGGTATTGGCATTGGCAATGGAAAAGGATAAGAAGCTGGGTGCATGACAACAGAATGATCCATGCCACCCCATGGATACATAGCTCTCACTCGCCGTTGATACTGTGCATTAAGGCTCTCAATATCTGATTTAAGAGCAGCCTTCTCTTCTCGAAGATCATTCTTTTCCTGAGTCAGCTGCTTGACAACAAAACATACTCTGTAAAATAGTAATCAACAAGCCTCAAGAACAAGGGAGGGAATATATCACCTCGCGAGATTCTTCATTCAGAGCAGCATATTCAGCTTTTAGTCTGTCAATCTGTGAAGTAAAATCCTTCACCATTTGAACAGCATCAGTAAGAATAGATGCTTTATCATTTTTTGGCCTATCAGGATCTGCATATTGACCACAAGGTATGAGATTTCATGGAGGAAATGCCAACTTCTCATCCCAATTCAAAAGGTTGTAGACTTACCAAGGGTGTTTCCCAACTCAGCAAATTGCTCATTTAGGCGATCCCTCCTCAGTTTCTCACGGTCAGCTTTCTGCACTTTCCTTGCAGCAATGGAGTCCTTTGGCACTACTTCTGGCCTTAAAGTGACACCACACGCATTAATAAGAAAGAAAGAATAAAAAAGACTAATAAGGGACAGCAACAAATTTATGAAACACATAAAGAGATATTAGCACTTATACTAGCATATAAAATATGATAGAAAAATCTAATGAGATATTGGCTCTTGTACTTGGCTATCCAATTTTCGAACTTTTCTCAGTAGGTCATGACCTCATACACCCTGTTGGTAATATTAGAAATGGTCATTCCCAAATTTATTCAAATGATAAGGAGGCACAGGCAGAAAATTTGGACAGTGAAAATGGATGTTGCACAACATGTACAAATATTAAAATATAAATATTGCTGCAGTTCGCATGTCTGCTCTAGGATACCTAAAGGCTTGTAAACTGTTTTTGTCCCCAAAGGACGAAATACAATCAATTCCTCTATTTAAGTGGTTCCACTTTTGTTATCACATGCATAAGGATAATCCTGATGCAAAGAAAAATTGAAAGTCTATGACATAGACTTATTTTTAGACAAGTACCCATTGGCAACATGATACTCAAGACTCAAAAAGAAGCTATTTTATTGTCAAACTGAGCCACATTAATCCCTGCTGTCCTAAGTAATCAAAATATTTTAACAAAATCAAGAATGCCACAACCCTAATAGACAGCAAATTTAATGTAAAAAACTGCTTTTACATGATCCAAATTCAAAGGAGGGAGCAGAAGAAATATGACAAAAGAGTTGATTTTTGCCCTATTCATACTTTGTTTGACACATTTAGATCACATTTAGATCCACCAAAATATACGTGTGGCAAATAAGATGATATATGATGGCACAAGCACATAGATATCATGTGTGGCATAAGCTTTAAAAATTAGAAAAAGAAAACCCTATTTATGAGTTCCAGAAATGGAGAATTTTCAGTAAAGTGGGGCTCTAGGGAGCAAGGTCAGTGGATCCTTTCATCTCTCATTTCCGATCTCCATGCAATTCATCAACTCTGTTGGACCATTTAAGCATCATGAACATAACACTCCAATTTTAAATTCCATCTTTTTCTCCTTGTTTACAAGCTAATCTACAAGTCTAGTGCAAAATAATAAGTTACTGATGTGCAACAGCGGTACTAAAAGGCATTTCACAGACTTTGAAGGCGAAATGTTGACGTGTCCTTATGTCAAACCAGAATCAGATTATGTTGCTATTAATTGCACAAATATTTAGATAGACCCATCATAGATGCGTTTCTTACATATTTCTCCATATAAATCCAGACAACAGTTCTTATCTTGACAAAATGATCGAAGTTATAGATACGAAGTCAACCGAGCAGTGACAAGCAGACAGTTTAACTATTTGCTTCCAACCGCAGCTATTCTCTGGCATTGTCATCTTATAATTTTCTTTCAATGAATGTCAAAAGGCAATCATCATGCACAATCAGCCAGTCAAGCTTCAATATGCCACACGCAGAGAACCTAAATATAAATTTAGCAACCCAATTCATCATATTTTCAATTATCTGCTACTTAGAACACACCAAAAGATCATCAAAAGCTCAACCACTTTCTGTTCCTAGCAAGCTTTTTTATTAAATGAGCTTCACTGATAGCAGGCACCATTACCCCCTAACAAACTTTCATACAATAAAAACCGATTATTGCATTTGACTAGGTAGCATGATATAGACCCAGTTATCAGCACTCTTGCATCTATGTTTTATTTTTCCTACTTCAAACGCTTTACATCTCTTCTAATGCTACTTACATGACTGTACAAGCTTTGGTGGCAGCAACAATTAATCACGACCAACGTATTAGAATATGAAACAGAAATTAAACCTAAAAATCAGTACTAAACACGCAACAGTCTTCCATAAAAATTTTATCTTTCGAGATAGAGGAATGTAAAAGTATAGGAAAAGGGTAGAGGCGAAAACCTGGAATCAGGTGGGGGAGGTCGGAACTCCGGGAGCGGTGGATTGGGGGCCGGAAGAGATTGATGATATAGAGCTTCCTGGCGGTTCAACTGATCCATTTTGTTTGCTCTAAATTTATTTATTTGATCAGATTTATATATACAGACTTGGAAGATTTTATCCTTTTTGTTCTGCCATCCATGTGAACATGCACTGCAATGGGATGGGGAGGGATGGATGGATGGATGGGTGGATAGACGCTACGAGGGGTGCGAGCCATTGCTGGGAGAATTTTGTTAATTAAATTTGGTTGATTTTTTTTTTTGTATTTTAAATTTATTTATAATGGAGTATCTACTAGAGAATATATTAAAATTTTATAAAATTACAATTAAATATTGTTTTGACAAAAACAGTAAAAATTTCATTATAAATTACAAAACTTTATAGGACATAGTCTAAAAATACTAATGACCTTCCATTATTTTTTATCTTAACCACAAATTACAATTAAATATTGTACAAATATATATAAGTCAATTCCAATTTCAATAGAGAAACGATTTTAAAGACACCCAATATTATATACTTTAAACTCTTCTTTTGAATATACTGTTCTTGTTTCCACCCTCATAAATGTTCAGTAAAATATATTATTGTTGCGGGCACCTCACAACCAAACGTCAAAATTAGCCCCTCTCCCACTTGCACCAGTCAGAGTCTGTATCGATGCTGGCATGCTACAACTCGGGTTGTGGGGGTTTGCATGCAACACATGCATCTTTCCTCCAAAGCATGAAAACTAAACATTGGGTAGGGATGAACGTACAGACCCGAGCTAATTACTCAAGCAAAAGTCCAAGTGTTTCGCCTAATTAATTCGGTTAAAGAAGCTTGGGAAAAAAGCTAAAACTTCAAAAAATCAAATAATTAAGTTGAGTGGCCAAAGCTCAATATCAAGTGGCCAAGGAACTCAGTCAACAATAAAACTGATTCTCTAGTACTCCCCTCCTCTCTCTCCCACATGCACACACTGTCCTCCCCTCCTCTTCCCTCCTTACGCGTTACTCATTACTCTCCTTTTCTCCTCCTCCTCTCTCAAACACACTCACATTCTGATTCCATGGCTTCCCACTTTTACCCCATTTTCATTTTTACGCTTTGTTGTTTCATTACTACTTTTTTACTATCATTTTTCATCACTCAAACTCTTACTGTTTGATCTCCATGCTAGATGCTCAACGAAATTTGCGTGTGACTTAATAAAATGTGTTGTCCTTGCCCATAAAAATCTCGTTACGACTGTAATAACCTTCTCTAGTATCATGTTACTAGCTCTTCTCATCCTAGTGGCAGAGATGATGATTTGGTAGCTATTGGGGAAAAACTTTGCGAGTCGTCTGGTCATGGCAACGGCAAAGCTGGTACTCGGTTGAATATTAATGGGTGCACTCATGCTAATTGTTTTTTATGTATTTCTCATCCTCTTATTGAAAAGATTTACAATTATTTAATTGTTATATTATTTATAATTATTATAAGTATTTATACTTAAATTTATTATATTATTTTTAAATTCAAATTTTAATTAATTATTTATTGTATTATTTTTGTAATTCAAAATTTATCATTATGAATTGATTTTGCTAAGTTGCTCGATTAGTATTTTCATGAAATGTACCACTATTTGAACTCAATAAACTCATTTATTTATCACTATAAACTCGAGCTCAAAAGTTATGAATTGATTTTGCTAATTTATTTATAATTATGAACTCGAATTTAAACTCGAACCACACCATTATGAATTGATTTTGCTAAGTTGCTCGATTAGTATTTTCATGAAATGTATCACTATTCGAACTCGATAAACTCATTTATTTATCACTATAAATTCGAGCTCAACAATTATGAATTGATTTTGCTAATTTATTTATAATTATGAACTCAAATTTAAACTCAAACATATCATTATCACTATTATATAAAAAAAGAAAAATTTGTTAGTCAGTTTCAACGTAATTATAATGATTAATGTGACTTAAATTATCTTTGCAATAATCTTATATTTTTTTAAAAAATTATATATTAAAGTATTGCATTACTTATAAGACTCATTTTATAACTCTTAAAAATATAAAAATATCAATATTATATTGATCTAATATTTTAGATCAAACAAAATTATATTAGAAAAACAAATTATAATATTGATATTATAAAATATCTCTAGTATATAGAATTACTATAGATTAATAAAAATTATTATATCAAAAAGTTTATAAAAACTATCGAATAACTCTATTAATTATATCAATATTATATGTTCAAAAATATTTAAAATTGTAAGCCAAATAATTTAGGGAGTTCATAAAGTTATACTTCTAATTTATTACTTTCAAATTAGACACAACTTAATTATTTTAGTTATGGAAAATTAAGATAATAAAATAACTTATTATTATTGCAAATTCGGACAAATTACTATTATTACTTCTAAAGAGATGGAACTGACAAATTAGAAATTTTGAATTACAAATTTAGGATGTAGTTTTTTAATAAATAAACTACACTTAGTTATTGCATATTCTTCGGAATTTCAATAATTTTTCATATTACAAATCATATTCCACAATTTCCATTATATTTTTTTTTGTATGAGTTTTAAACGTTTTAATATTTTCCACATTTTCAAGTTTCCCTTCAACAATTTTTAATCCAAATTCTAATATATTACACCCATTTTTATTAATCAACATGATCAATTGGATCAATTATATAATTTTTTAATCCAAATTTTATTCACAATTTTCACGAATAAAAAAATACTTCAAAATTTTAATGTAGAATTTACGTATATTTTCACAAACTAAATTACACATTCCAAAAGATATTATTATAATAACATATTATTATATTCAATATATATTCTTACTTAATTATTATTTCATATAAAACTATTTTATACAAAAAGTCAAAATATCACAACATATTTAAAAATCAATAAAAAAAAACAAAAATATAAACAATGGGCACTGCCCGCCTCACCCGCGAACCCAACACCAGTATTTTTTAATTTATTTAGTTTTAGTAAATAAATTTAATTTTATATTTGTTTGTACTCCTTTTAATTTAATTTTGTTGAACAGAGAGAAGGGGAGTTGAGTTTTATGACTTACATAGTTATATGGAGTTTTGTTTCAAATTATTTAGCAAGTTAGTGTGCGAGCAATTTTTTTATAAATAAATATTCATGTAGCAATAATTATTCATGTTTAATTTATTTGGATATTCATAAAAATTTTATTTAAAAATTAGCACTAAAAAAATAAAATGCATCCTTCCATATCCAGCTCAAATATTTTTTTAAAAAAAATTTAGTGAGATATTCCTTCCCATTCTCATATTTATCAAATTGTAATGTTTGACTATTAATTAAAATCGAATTCAACGTAATCTACTCTTAACAAGCCACAGGTTAGCGCAAACTGTCCAAACACTACTGTAGCAAGCTTAACCAGTTTTGGGCTGAGTTTGGGCTAAGCCTAAAATCAATTTTCATGATTGTTTAAGCAAATTGTAAATTTTAATTTAGTGGTATCCCAATTGGGTTAAAATAACGGATCCACTTGGTTCCGGTTTTGCAGACTCCCAAATCCAGACGCCAACGACACGCGTAAAACATTTTGGGTTCCGATTGATTCGCCAAGCCCCATTTCCGTAGCTCGTCCTACACTGCCTTGAGTCCTTTACTCTCTTACTACACCCATTCGCCCACCCGCCCGCCCGATCTCTCCTCCAACTCGGTTTTCACGATGTCAATTAGGGTTTTTTTGGTCCTCGCTCTGCTCATCCTCTCGTCTTCTTTCCTTCAAGGTATTTATCTCATCTCAGATCTGGAATCTTCTAATTTTTTATTCATGTAATCTACAAATTAGGACTGTGTTGTTTAGTTTCAATTTTACTGTTTTTGGTTGTGATCTGTACAATTAGCATTCGGTTGGATGAAGACTCTGATTGATTGGCCATGCATGTGATGTTCTGTTCTGTTCTGTAGTAATTTCTTTTTCGAAGTCCACGCTTTATTTGGATTCGACAGGCCAAGTGCTTGAATGAATAGATGGCATTTTGTCTCCCTTTGAAGTTATAATTCTAGTTTTGTCGAGTCAGTATTGTTGAAATTTGAGCTCTTGAATGATTACTAAGATTGTTTGCATCCTTTAGATATCAAGAGTTTGACTCTATAGGATTTCCTTTTCTCCAACGTGTTTCGGATAATCAGAAAAGTAATTTTTTTCCATCATTCTGCTCTTGCTTGGTTCAGCTTCGTGCATGTATTTTTGTAATTGTTACTATTATTTTTTATGTCGTCCAGTAGTAGTTACCTATCTTATCCAGTTAAATTGAAATGTAGATTTGCAATTGTTTTGTTCATTGAATTTACTGTCTTCCTTCTTGTTGCTGAAATTCCATATCTTTTTCCCCCATTTCCAGTTGTTAGATGTGATACTGACTCAGAAGCAGAAATAGTTGAAGGTTCTGAGGAAGCAAGTGATCTTGGAATTGTTGGTGACGATGTCCAAGATATTGGTGGTGGGAGTTTTGACCCAGCTCCAGGGGTGGAGACTGTTTGTGTTTTCCCAATGAATCCTCATAAATGTCTGTAATAACTGTTCCTTTTGCACTGTGTGTGGAGTTATCTTTTTATTGCTGTAGATAAGCCTTCACTTTCTTGGAAATTACTATTAAATTTAGTTTGCTGCTTCTCTTTGTCCAGTGGTTACTGCAGGAGAAGAGAGTGAACTTTTAGTTGGTGTGAAAAATGATGGTAAGTGTCTTGCTATTTGGTACCTGGTAGTAGTACCCCATTTGTCCCCACATTGGTGGTGGATGATTTATTGCCTGTTAATTTACTTTTCTTGCACACCATCATCCAAGTTCTAATATAGCCTATTTGGGGCAGTTCTCTACTGTATTTAATTCCCTTTGCCTTTCTCTACCGACTTTACATGTCACTTCTTTGACCTTTGAGATTTGTGTTCCGCAAAACCTGGGGAGCTGACATGACTTGTTTTCACGCAAAAATGTGTAAAGCAGGAGAGTCAAGTCTGAATGTCATTGCAATTCAGGCCAGTGTTCATCTTCCATTTGACCATCAATATCTAATTCAGAATCTATCTGCTCAGGTGAGTATTATTTTGCTCCTCTTTTCACTATGTTCTGCTGCTTGATGGCTGATTTAATTGATTGTCAACTTAGTTTTGCTCTTTGCATTAAGGAGCTGACATCGGGGTGCTATTTTATGGCTATGCTTGCTGCAAAGTTTTTTCTGTGGGCTCTATATCTAGCCTATTATTGTTCATAGAATAGTTTACCTGTTTCCCCATGTTATTTTCACCAAGTTCTTTCTTGTACTTGACTGAGGGAGATGTTAAATTATTGAAGTGTTTATGTCTCTAGGCTTTCAAAAATGCATCTGTTCCTCCTTCTGTTCAAGCTACGTTCCCATACATTTTTGCCGTCAACAAATTTTTACAGGTTAAGTTACTTTGTCGCAGTTAATTTTCTTTCATCGAAACCCTTGTAGCATTATTTTACTTTTGTAATAGACATATATTTGCAAAAGCTGCTTTGCTTACTTTTTTTAATCTTGCAGTCTGGATCATTTGATCTTGTGGGCACAATTGTCTATGAAATAGATCAACATCCATATCAAAGTACATTCTATAATGGCACTATTGAAGTTATGGAGCCTGGAGGTCCTCTCAGCATTGAGTCTGTTTTCTTGGTTTCCCTTGCTATCGCATTTCTTGGCTTTATTGTATTTAGTGTTCGGAGTCGGATACAAAACTACTCCAAGGTGAGTCATTTCCTTCTTTTTTTGTTTTTTCCCCTTGGGTATTGAAGACTTAGAATATAGATCTAGAAAGATACATTTGGGAGGAAGCCTTGGTAGTCAAGCTGATGATTTAAGTATCTAGATACTGTAAAATTCTGATGAGTATTGAGAAGCACAAAGTGGAAACCTTGCTAGTTATTTAAATGAATTCTGTATGTGGCCTTTGTGACTCTGGTCATTTTTATTATGTGTTGTTCTTGATGATAATGTAATTGGATGTATTGGGCTGTGATAAATCATAATCACCTAATAGGCAACCATGCACATCTATGCCTGATGTTAGACCTATGTGATTGTCTGTTCTGGTTGTTTTAGTTCTGGTGTCATAAATGTCAATTTTGTTGGTTTAGCTTTCTTGTTTAAAGCGTGTTCTGAGGACTTGGATAACATTTGGAATGACAGCATTGCTGTGATACCAGCAAAACTTCCAGACTTGGATTTTTTAACACATGTATCTCAACTAGTTGTGACTGGAATCATGTTAGAAAATTTATGAGAATATCTTTGGCACAAAGTTCTCATTGTGAAACCCAATGTAGGGGTTAGTATAAATAATGATATCTTGTGTAGAGTTGGTAATTACATGTAGTTAGTATTTTTAAATCTCCCTCCAATTGTTCTATGGCATTTGAAAATCTTGTAAAAGTGATGGGAAAAAAACAGTCATTCATGTGTTTGCTTTTGAATTTATGTTTCGGTTGAATCGTGTCATCTTTATGTTACATCACTTCTGATTTTCTATTCATGCTAAGCTGCTGCTTCTTTTTTTGGCCATTCCTTTCTCTTGTTCTTTTCCCCTTATTCTCATTATCCTTGCATTTCATCAGAAAACTAAGAGGGCTCCAAAGGTGGAGGTTGGAACTGGGACTACAGATGCCTCTATGGATGAGTGGCTACAGGTTTGTAGTTTATTCCTCGTAGCTGGCAAAATTCAATTACTTCGTCTGAGTGTTTTGCTTATGCTTCTTCCTTGAGGAGCATTTCAATTACTTTCTTGCTGCTGTTCCAAATTAAATTTAAAATGGCCCACTGCTTGTCTCACAGGGTACAGCCTATACTCAGTCCCAATCCAACAAATCGAAGAAGAAGAAGTAGATGAACTCTACTTATCTCCGCTAGCTGTTCAGAAGAGTTGAAAGAGGCAGCAGTTCTTGTAACACAGCTCAACTTGTTATTGAAGGAACTCCAGAAGGCGAAATGTTCTTCATTTGGATTTAGACTTGAAAAATTATCTGCCTCATCACTGTTGTAGGAAGAGGAAGAAATGAATTTTTATTAAGGGATTTTCAAAAGTTGAGCCAAATTAGTTGATGAGATCAGGTAAAAAGATACAATTTTGTGCCACATGGATTTTTCCTTGAAGAGAATGGTTTTTTTACCCTTCCATGGATGATATGAGAAAATTCGTTCTTCATCCAAGTTAAAATATATATATATATATATATATATATATATATTTCCTTTTAAAAAAGCTAATATTAGTTATAAAATACTCCCTCTCCCAAAAAAATGGCTACTTTGGTTTTTTATTAGTTTATTAGGTATAATTTATTTATTTTACCACTAAAAATGTAATTTTATATTTTAATTTTAGTTTTTTATTTTGAATCTACATAGTTATTATTAATAAAAAATATTTTAAAATTTTAATTTTTAAATGATTTTTTTTTAGAATAAGAAAAAAAAATTACAATGGACTGTTTTTTCGGAATGAAGGGAGTATAAATTAGTGTTGTTTTTATATTAATTTTGGTCCAATTTGATTTAAAAAATTATTTATTATTTTTAGATAAAAATAGATAAATTTTTAATATAAAATTTTAAATTTTAAATTTAATATTATATATAAAAGAGAAAGCAACAGAAAAAAGAAAGAGAAACGGATTACATCATTCAATATGAAATTACGAAATTTGACCCGATCAAAATATTTATTTTGATCCGATTCGGATCGGATAAAAAATGGATCTGATTAGATTAATCATAATTTTTTTATTGGACCTGATCTAAATAGATTTAATTTGATGTAAGTGAAAATAAAATATAAAATTAGTTATAAAATATAAATTAGTATGATTTTTTATAATTTAAATAATTTTTTAATTAAAATTAGTCGGGACAAAATAAATTAAAATATTTATATAAAATATACAAATTAATTTATATAAAAAATACATAAATTTAAATATTTACATAATTTTAAAAATTAATTTTTGATGAAAATAGATAATTTTTTGACATGAAATTATTAATTTTAAACATAACATGATATATGAAAAGGAATTGAAGAGAGAGAGAGAAAAAAAACAGATCAAATAGGATAAAAAATAATTCAATCTAAAATATTCAGATTAAATCACAATTTATTTAAATATATATCAGATTTATATCGAATCATTAATTTTGAACACTCTTATCCAGACGTAGTGGCTCATCTATTCCTGATGTTCTGGATACGTAAGGATGGGGTTGACGTTAATAAATATGTGTTTTGTGGGTGTGGGATTTGGCTTTATAATATGATGCACATCTTGTGAATTCGGTTTCTCTTGGTAGAAAAACGTTACGATTATATGAAGATCGCCCTTTCTCCTACTATACTAAAAATCGGTGGTTTCATTGACATTGACAGGCATGGAAGGAGGATTCGGGTTTGAAATAATTGCCTAGAAGTAATCGAATTTAGATGACTAACCATTTGAAATAAGTGCTCAGAAATAATCTTTTTTTGAAAATATTTGAAGTGCAAGGCATCGGTTGGTTTAATGCCCATCTTACATGGCGGAATCGGTGGCCACAAGCTTCCCCCATTTCAATGTTACTAAACCAAATGCAAATTGATAGATATTTCCCCCATCCAACGACATTATCATTCACATTGTTATGTAATCAATATGCGTTACAATCACACCGCACACAACAGTATTTGTCATTTGATGGGGTAGATCAAGAAACAAAATATCCCTTGATGGGTTCATACATTGAACAAAGGTATATGGTTTCAACAGTTGGAGCGTCCTGGCAATTCTAAAATATTTGGCTTTGATCCAACAACTGAACTACTGTATTTGACCGAGAATAATCAGTTTCCAATTTCCCAGTCAATAACAGCAAATCTATAGGACATACACAAACACACTTCGCAAGTAATCCGTTTATTTTGTTGATCTTACAAAGGATTGCAACTCCACAGTTTATCCACAAAGAGTAAAATGTTATGTCGTAATTTCTAAGCTTATCTATAAAAAGTGGATCTAATTGGGTTCGTGTTGATATCATGATCATGCATTATGCACGCATCAAACACCACAGCCACGTATCCATTACTTTAATCTTCTCCTCTTTGGCCAAAATTGCGGCTTTGACATTACAGTATCGCTCATAAGCATAGTTTTCCGTAGATTTTCATAAATGCTGGTTAAGTATCCTACAAATGGCGGTGCCAAGTTATGTTCTATTCACTAAATTAATTAGCTAGGAAATGCGTACAACGCATGGTTAATTTTGTTGCAACGTTAGATAATTGAGTTGAGGGGTAAACCCAGATGATGATCACACACATTTGTATACAATAATAACATTAAATATGGGAATATCACCGGAGAAATGGAGTGAGTAAAGCGCCTGCATAGTCAGTTAGAAGGTAGAATATCTCTTTCAAGGTCTTAAATCCCATGGTTATTAAGCTAGTGTTCACAGTTGAGTCACCTGTTTATTGTCTTGCAGATGAGGCACGGTGCAGCTAATGCATGTGCTATGATTGCAATTGCATGGCTTGGAACCACCATGAAGTTATTATTAAGGCATAGCCGCTCTTTTAGGCTAATGTAATTTTTAAGACAATCAGCAGGTGAGATCGTTATCAAAAGTATTCCCTAAATCAACCTGCTGCATTTAACTTTAAATATTAAACGGCCCTTAAAATTATTTGTTCAGCAAATTTTTAGTTTTTTTCCCAAGGGAACAATAAAAGATCCTGTAACAATCAAATAACAGTGAGTAATAATAATAGGGCAATCAGATCCTTGCAACAAGCAACAAACTGGGGCTGTTGAGGAGATTCATTTATTAGAGGTTATATATTCACATGGATATTGAGATATAGGCTGGACTACTGAGTCACTTAGCCATTTTCTTTTTCTTGTGTGGAGTAATGAATTTAGAGTCAATATATTACACGTTTCACACTAGTATGATGTATTGAAGTGGGGATTTTTGTATGGGGAGGTATTAATTATGAGAGCTGGTAAGTAGGTTCAAAGATAGCCAGAAACAGACGAGTTGTGCAGTTGAAGCACATTAAATGAAGATAATGTCCTTTGATCACCATTCACCAATATTGCTAGCTTATGCTTTTGCCGGTGGCCATTCTTCTTCTTCAAAAAAAAATTTCCCCGGCCATAAGTCATGCTCACTGGGACCTAACTCATGTGATGTCTTTTATGTTGGTGTCGGCACAAAACGCCCCATCCCCCTCATCACTATGTATATAACAGCATTATTTTCTTACTCAAAGCAATCCAACTTCAAACTCTTAGGGATATATACTAGGGAGTGAAGAAGCAGAGGGAGACACCAATGACGGGCAGTTCTCGTTTTCTTTGCTTGTTGGTTTTTGTCCTATTTGTCGCGAGTTCCTGCGCTGATGATGACAAAATTGTCAAGGTTGTTGGGATTGGAGAATGTGCAGACTGCAAAGAATATAACATAGAAACTCGTCTGGCATTTTCAGGTTTGTGGTTCTTTATGGCTTTTTTACTAGCTATAAGTACATATGTTTCGTTACGGAAAATCTTGAGCCATGCCAAATCAAAAGTACTCTGGCTCATGTAGAGTTCAAGTACATTTGTTGTACAAATCAAATTTGTCATATATTATTCTGCATTTTTTATATTGCTTTGGTAGGCCATTCAGGCATTACATTTGGCTGCTGCATATTTAAATTTACCACGTAAAGTTTGTTATTGAGGCATGGGGATCAGCATGACCTGCCATAGGTAGCTAGCCGATTTGCATTTCTATCCATCTTCTTTTGCAACCATGCACTACTCTTAATGAATATTAATTACTTTGATTTTATTTGTTGCAGGGCTTCGTCTGACTGTTGATTGTAAGCTCAAAAATGGAGAATTGAAAAGAAGGGGTTCTGGAGAACTCGATGCAGATGGAAAATTTGAGGTTTCCATTCCCAAGGAGATTCTCAAGGATGGGAAACTAGATGAGGAGTGCTACGTACAACTTTACAGTTCATCTGCGGCACCATGCCCTGCTCACAATGGCCTGGAAGCCTCCAAGATTGTGATCAAGCCTGGAACGGATGGAAAACTGACATTTCGTCCAGCTCAAAACGTGAAGTTCTCCTCAGCATTGTGTACTTCAGCATTCTTGTTGCCATTCTTCAAGTATCCACCATTGCCAACTTTTCACAAGGGTCATCCCTGGTTCAGCCATCCTCCCTTGCCTTTCCCTCCAATCCCAAAATACAAGAAGCCACTTCCCCCCCCTGTTCCAATCTACGAACCAAAACCACTCCCTCCTCCTGTACCTATCTACAAACCTCCCGTTGTCAAGCCTCTTCCTCCACCAGTCCCAATCTACAAACCTCCCGTTGTCAAGCCACTTCCTCCTCCAGTCCCAATCTACAAACCTCCCGTTGTCAAGCCTCTTCCTCCCCCGGTGCCAATTTGTAAACCAAAACCAACCCCAAAGCCACTGCCTCCACCAGTCCCAATCTACAAACCTCCCGTTGTCAAGCCTCTTCCGCCCCCAGTGCCAATCTATAAACCAAAACCTACTCCAAAACCAATTCCTCCACCTGTTCCAATCTATAAACCAAAACCGCTTCCTCCCCCAGTCCCAATTTACAAACCTAACCCTAAACCAAAGCCACTTCCTCCACCAGTCCCAGTCTACAAGCCTAAACCGACTCCGAACCCACTTCCCCCACCAACCCCGGTCTACACGCCTCCAGTTTATGAGCCAAAGCCTCCAGCACCAGTGCCTCCTGTGTACACTCCTCCTCCAGTGTATGAAAAGCCATTTCCACCATTCCCCTTCTTCCCAAAACCTCCATTCCCATATAAGAAACCTTGTCCACCTCTTCCTGAGCTTCCTCCTTTCCCAAAGGTCATTCCTCATGTCCCAATATCCTTCCCTCCCCTACCACCTAAATTTAATCATCCCTAGATTTCCATTTCTTTCTGCTGCGTGTAACTAAACATGCATATGTGCAAGTTCGTTTTCTGTTCATGCATTGGATAGTAGAGCCCCAGGTAATTAAAACTATTTCAGGGTCTGCAATTAATAAAAGTATTAAAGCTAAAGAGAAACGCGAAGAAGAAAGAAACATGAAAAGGCCACAAAAAGAAAGAGGAAGCAAGAAAGAGATTATTGCTATTGTTATCGCCTCTATATTAGTTGTTTGTGGCTGCATGTGTGATTGATTGCATGCATGCATGCATTTGAAGTTGAGCCGTGAGATATATTTGTCAAATCTGATTAGTTGGACGTTGGTGATTGCGAGATTTGTAAATTTTTCTATTATGAATGTATTGTACTATTGTTGTTATTTTTCCAGTGTTTACACCTTTAACGTCAAATGAAATTTCAACTATTGCTCCTCCGTTTTCAACTTTTTTTCATAACATTTTCATTTAATGCTATCGCTATGATTGTTTGGACAATAATGGTGGTGATCCTACCATTTGCGTTTCTGCCGGACGTACTTACTGATTTTGACACTTCCGGCTTGATTGACGCTGATGATTTACTGTCGTCAAATAGCACAGTACTATCATGGAAACTGGGAAAATAATATTGTCGACATGTGGTTCCTTTATAGCTCTGCAAGTGCCTAATTAATCAAGCTGCCGCAAAAATAACTTGTTTCGGCTGCAGATATTATTGTTTGAGAAAGAACTTCAAATTAAACTGAACATTTTACCAAATACTTCTGTTAAACATTTTCAAAATCTGATGTAAACAGATAGTAATCATTTAATGAAAATGGAATGAACTGCATGCCAATATCAATGGGATTGTGACTCTTTTTTTCTTTCTTTTTTTTTTTTCTGGGGAGACGTATCAACAAAGATTTTGGACATTGTAGAGCTAACGAAAATAACATTGCGGACATAATATGATTGAGGTTTCTTCGAAGAACTAGATTTGTGATCGCAAGTATGAAGGCTAGTCTTGTTTATGTTTGCACAAGGGGTGGCTAATCGAAGGAAGATCATCTACGAACCAATGAATATCATCATATTACTGTACTAATTTTTTTCTGGAAAAATGAATTTTTATTTGTTACTCCTTTGAACTTCATGCACGAACTGGCATGCTCATGAACCATAAAACTTAAAAAGATCCTCATTTCTACCTAAGATCTTCTCCTTCAATTCTCCATTATTATTGGATATTCATTAATTTCTTTATTTGGCAGTAAAGTAATTAATGATGCCCACTACACAAAAAAAAAAAAAAAAAGTCAGTCTGACTCTGAAACGGACTTGCCAAAAATGACCATCTTAAATTCCTGGATGAATGTCATCCGGAAAGGTCATGCCATAACCCACCATTCTCTTAATCTTTGTCGAAGAAGAAAATTAACTACAGAATTGACAACCATCAATCAAGCTCTGAATAAATGACATGAAAGCCTTTTGTGATCCCTGTACCCAAGTTCTGACAAGTGAAATAGGAAAGAAGATATCTTGATGAGTTTCAGCTGAATTAAAAACTTTATTGTAGTCTTTCCACATGATTGTACATGTTCTCTTCAAGCTTCATCACAACCAAAATTTCCAGCAATATTATCGTGGGCTTCACCTAAATGAATGCGCACTTCATTTTTGGGAAAATGTAGATGTTTAGGATAAGCTGGCAGGTAGGCTTCGCAACCAATGAGTTGTTCAAGATTTCAATGCTTGCACAAGCATTTCTATCAACTTCTCCGGTGGCATTACTGCTGCTTCTCCCACTAATATCATCTAACTGGGGTCCCATCTGTATTGGCTACCAGTAGTGCGACATTGAAGAAGAGCCCAAACAATCATGAATTATAAGTGGTCCACAGGTTTTTTTAAAAATCAGACTCGTATAAATGCCAAAATAGCAGAGTTCAACTTTGAGTCCGGTGACATCATCTTCTTTCAGGGTCTACAGGATCCTGAAAATTGTGTCCAAAATGGGGGTATCCCTTTTTCAAGAAAAATATTTCGGCTTCTGCATGACCATAGTTTTGGCTCTCAACCTGTGCTTCGGTAAGAATGCCAATGTCTATCTAGTTGGATCCTTAGAATGTGCGCGTTGCATTCCAGATAGAGTAAAGACCTGGAATCCTTCTCCTTCAGGTATTCACTTTTTCCAGATTTCATACAATGTGGATGATTTATCCTCGTATATAAGTTAATGTACTATACGTTCAATTCAAACATTTCTGTCGCCTGCTATTATGCAACCTTGTCTTTTACTTGATGTATTTGACAGCAGCGAGCATATCATTATCCATGTAAGTTTCGACGCAGTCAAAGGTTCCTTATGTTAAACTATATAAAATCACTTGACCTGATATTGCAGAAGCCCTGTCATTCTGATTTGTTATATGCATGGTGCTAAGCTGCTTCTGCTTTCTCCCAATGTTACCTTGATTTCATGGTAAATCTTGCAATGCCAATATAACCAGACTTTGAAATGTAAACATAGGAGATCGTGCCTTTTCTTACCCAGGGCTACACATGACTATGGATTGCAAATCTACAGATGGGAATATGTTAACACTCGGAGTAGGAGATGCTGACAATGAAGGGAGTTTCAGAATCAATTTTCTTGAGGAGGACATTCCAAAAGATGGTATACAGAATGAGGAATGCTTTCTGAAACTCCAAAGTGCATCAGGTGCACCATGTCCTCTACAGAAGTCCAAACAGACCTTTGTTTTGAAGTTCAAGTTCATAAATAACGTCAAACAAACATCGGCAGTAGCAAGAAGGCTAAGACTTTCTTCCAGATCATGTTCTGCAGCTTTCCCATGGTCCAACAAGGACAACCATATACTATCACATTCACCTGGAAAATCACCCAGAGGACAAATGAACGGGTTTCCAGTGCCTCAAACAATATTCAGGGAGCTTTTCCTACATAAAGTCACACTTAATGAAAACTTAGTTGAGCCCCCTGTTTTGGTATCAAGGAAACTGCTTACATTTCCATTCCCATTTTTCCCACCACAATTTCCTCCCTTTGTTCCAAAAATTCAAAATCCACCCTCATCACATCCTCCTGTTGGAAATCCACCTCCTACATCATCTAGAACTTCCACAGCACCCCAAACACCAGATTCACCACCATCTAATTTACCATCCTCATCACCACCTAGCCCAATTTATGCTAAAACAATCCCACCACCCGCTCCAAGTTTTAAGAAGCCTGTCCTAGATCCTCCACTAATTTATCACGCCCCAGGTCCAGATGTGCCAATACCTGATAAACCACATCCACCGCCCCCACCTCCATTACCACCAACCTATAAGAAGTTGAGTCCACCGCCAGTGCATAATGTCAAGAACCCCCTTCAACCACCTACACCTTATATCAAGAAGCCATCACCACCATTGGCCCCATCTTACAAAAATCTGCTTCCACCTCCAGCCCCAACTTTCCATAAACCACCACCTACACCTTATATCAAGAAGCAATCACCTCCATTGGCTCCATCCTACAAGAACCCCCTTCCGCCACCAGTCCCAAGTTTTCAAAAACCACCACCCACACCTTATATCAAGAAGTCATCGCCTCCATTGGCTCCACCTCCAGCCCCAAGTTTCCAGAAACCACCACCTCTGCCTTATATCAAGAAACCATCTCCTCCATTAACTCCTACCTATGCCCTTCCACCACCAGTCCCAAGTGTCCAGAAGCCACCACCTCTACCTTATATGAAGAAACCATCTCCTCCATTGGCTCCTACCTACAAGGATCCCCTTCCACCACCTACTCCAAATTCCAAGAAAACCCTTCCCCCCATGGCATCCCCACCAATGTATAAAAAACCACCAGTTCCTCCACTAGCTCCAACATATCAGAAGGCCAATCCTCCGCATATAAACTCACCAAAGCCTATTATACAGAAACAGTACCCTCCGCCGGATCCAGCATCCAAGAAATCATCACCAAACCCATCTCATGAAAGACCAGCACCGTTACCTGCATCTAAAGTTAAGCCCCCTCCAACAGCTTCACCAAAAGTCCCATTTTCTCCAATTCCCAGAGCACCCCCTATCCCAAAGCTTCCTCCCATCCCCACAGTTCCCAGGAGGTATTTCAACTTACCCAAGCCTGGACACCAAGCTCCAAATCCTCCAACCTAGTTTGATTCTTCTGTTCCTGAAAATACACAAGTGAAAAGAGTCCACATCATCCATGGTTACATATTATACTTATTCGTATACTATTGTATTAACATGAACCATTTGTTACATGTTTTTAAAAGTTGCCAAGGTTAAGGAGTTCAAATGAGAAATGCTTACCCCAAAAAAAAAAAAAAAAGAAGAAAAAGAAGAAGAAGAAGAAGAAAGGAATTAAGGTCCGTGCTGTTATATCATCAGGAACAGTTTTCTCACTTCATTCATTCTTCATTTTCCTTGTTATTTTTCTTCTCGTTCTTTTTAATTTCTGTTTCTTCCTCTCACTACTAGTTGTTAAAGAAAAATATTGGTGTTTTGAATTGTGACTAAGAACGTTCTTGTCCTCCGTGTGTATAAAATATCAGTGCAAGGAATGTATACTATGTTGAGACAACAGAACTCCAACTTATTTTGAATAATATTTATCATGAAGAACACTAGTGCAAATATTGTATTCTTTCAAAACTTAAATCTTTGCTGACATTGAATTAATTCAGTAAATTGATACTTAGATCCAGATAAATCCTATCTTGTATATTTTTTTTCAATCAATATTTCTTTTTATCCTTTATTTCGCATTCCTTAATAACCAATCCGAAAAGAATAATCCAATTTCATAAATGCAAAGGTAAAAAAAAAGATAGAAGAAAATCCTGATTGAAAAAAGGAGGCTGGATGCCTGATAGTTGAAAGTTGAACCCATCTAACTGAAATGCTATGAGCTATGGCCCTCCACTTCAGCTTTTGCTTCATTGGCCACATTTGAATCCTAAACAAAATAAAAATTCGAACTTTACAGAGTCACACTAAAATAACAAAGAAATAAACATCATTCTTTCAAAGAAGAAGATAAGTTCAACATGAAGATCGGATTCTGTATTTTAGTTCTTATGGTTCTGGCATAGGAACGTGCGAAAAACAAAATGATACATGTAAATTATTTAAAAATAACTCATTGAACCCGAAAGAAAAACATGAAAAGAAAACAGGAAACAAACAATTTTCAGCGCAAGAAAATAATTATGACCTGCGATATGAGCGAGCATGCTGTGGCATAAATTTCAGACTCGGGTGGGAATGGCGGGGCTGAAGACGCAGAACGCCGATTAAAGGCGGCAAAATATGAGACAGAGAAAGGGCCTTTGGATAATGATTAAGCCCAACACAGAGAACGCCGATTGGAGGCTTCAGGATAATAATTAGGCCCAATGCCGTTTGTTGTTAGCCGTTATGCACGTAATTCAGTAATCCTTTTATTTTCTAAAATAATAATGCATACTTAAAAGGAAATGCATAATAAAATAATAATATGTTGACCAACTGAACGTAACTAGCAATCCCTCCATTAAAAAAAAATCAATTTTTATTTTTTTCTTCTCTAAACAAATATTTTAAACTAATTTTGCATAATATCCGTAATAAATAATAATAATACATGGGTCGCATTAAAAGCTAATATTAACCACTATAGTTGATATTTAATGTGGTTAATAAGAGCGATCCATAACCCAGTAGATTTGGATGGGCCAACTCAGGGCACAGTGGGCCACAGTTAAAATAACCCAACAACAACAAGGCGATGAGAGGAATTAGCGGTGCGACGTCGTCTATAAATGGACACATTTTGATATAAGTTGCTTATTACTGGACGGAATGAATTTACTGCATTACAGAAGTCTCCAGTACGAAAGCCGCGGAAGAGCGCGGGCTTCTTCTTCCAGACTAGGGTTTGAGTAACATTTCAAATTCCACTTCTTAATCCGACAACGACGATGACTGTAAATGCCGGTGAAGTTAGCACTTCGAACGATGTTAAAACCCTAGATGCTTCGTTTTGGTGGGATTCTTTCAGTGTCTTACTCAGCGAACTCGAAAATGCTTCCCTTTCCACCGACCTCCCTTCTCCTCTGGTAATTACTCCCTGCACTCTCAATGCGATTACATTGGCTTAAATTGACGCCGACATTGTTCGAATTGTTGCAGGCGAAAAAATTGGATGAGAATCATGCTTGGTTCTTGGACACTACAACTATGTTTAAGCCCCCCGACCCAAAATCAAGGGAAGCTTTAGACTCCAAAAAGTTGAAAGTCGGTTCTCATGAGTTGAATATACAACCTGTCCTCAAAGGCGCGGCGCTCAAAATTAGTTGTGTTCTGGTAAATCCTTTCCTTGATATTGGTATTCCTTGCTGTCTAGTTTGACAAATTTTCTTTTTCTAAAAGAAATACGATATTATTTACTTTTTTTTTTCCCGGAGAATCAGTAGGGAACTCTGTTTAATTGAAGGTTTATTGGCTTGTTTCAGTGCTTAAACGAGGTGCAGTCATACATTCTTGTTGAAAGATCAGTTGAGAATAAAGCCCTCGAAATTGATCCTATGCGTGGCGATTTTCTTCATATGGTGAGCGCGCAACCTTTTAATATTTTACTTGACAAATTAGTTCTATATTAGTAATTTATAATGATATTATTTACTATCTGTAATATTGCCTACTATCTGTAATATTGCCTACTATCATTCTTGATCTTATCCTTTTTATGATATTATTTACTATCTGTAATATTACCTACTATCATTCTTGATCTTATCCTTTTTAGTGTTGGTATGACGGACTATTATACTGCTGTTGCACATGTAACTTGGGGCCTACTTAGGGAGAACTGTATCTTTTTTTTTTCCTTCATGCTTCTAATTCTTGGTTTTGGATTGGTTAGCTTATCTTGTTTCCAATCTGTACTTTGGGAAGGGAAATGTTGAATGTCATATCAAACTTTCTTCTTTTTAGCGTTTAAAACAAAGATATATGGCATCACTTGGCAAATCTTTTTCTATTTTGCTGTTTCATCTTCTCTTTCATTTTTTTGATGGTTGGTACTTGTTGGCTGCTGCTTTCTTACTTGTTGGCTGCTGCTAAGTGCTGAAATCAAAGTTTGACCAAAGTGTTCATAAACACCTTAATTTCTGATACCTTATTAAATGGTTTCTGTTTTCTTGAAGGTAATGGTCCAGTATTACATTGAACGACAATGTTTATTGAAGTGTGCAAGGCAGATCATTATGCATGCTTGTAAGTCTGGATTGTGCTTTATGGATATGTGATAAAGTTAAAATCAGATTGTCTATCAATGAGTAGATTTACTTACCAAATTACATGCTATTAATGGTTATCTTCTGGGTGATCAATCATAGATTTCTTTTTTTTTGGCCTTTGCTCGAAGTCTTCATGCATATGTTGCGTATATGAAGCTGTAGATACTTTTTTTTTAACAATATTATGGTGACATTTAATGAAACAGGCAGTATCATAATATTACGATAAACTAAGTTGCAAGTCTTATGAGCTGCCTTGTGAATACTTCAAGTTGGGAGATTGACACCATATGATGTTGCTTCATGGCTGTCCTGATACTTTTTAAATAAATTTGAACAGACACACTTCCAGAACAACATGCTCAGACCTTGTTAATTATAACAAGTGCCAATACACTTAGCTTGTCTTTAGATCTCACACTTGAAGATAGTCAGTTTTATACATTCCACTGGGGCAGTCTACTCTGTTTTATTTTATTGCACTGTGGACATGGTATTTTGCTCATTTTAGTTTTCCTACTCTTCCAAATAGTTGTAGTGATACAGGAATAATTTTTCCTATGGGAAACCTGGTATTCTTTTCATGATTCTAGTTATTGTTATTTTTTTGGTAGAATGATAAGGGGAAATATACTCACTACCTTTGAATGCTGCATTTTTGTGCAGTATTAGTTGGATCCAGATCAAAAGAAGTTCATGCCATGTGGGAAGAGGCTCAAAGTTTGATCTCTGATGGGCTAGAAGGTAGATTACTTCTAGTCCTTGAGCGCCTTTTCTTATCTGACTATCCTGAGCAAATGGTGAGTTGTTTTTCAGATTCAAGTGTCCTCCTTCTGAATTCATTTAAACGTGCCTATCTTTAACCTTTAAGTTTCCTCTCAATTTCGATTTTGTAGTATCATTTTACTTTTCTGACTAGAGCATGCACTCGTGTGTTATTTTTTAGGATGTTGACCTGTACACATTGTGGGCTGAGGAGACACTGATAGAAGACAATCTGATCCTGGATATTCTTTTCCTAGCTTACTATGATTGTTTCTCTGCATGTAATGGCCAGCATTGGAAAAAGTTGCTCTTGCTGTATGAGGTATACCAATATCTATTTCTCTTTTCTTTATTGTCCTAATTGCTTCTGATTTTGGTTGCTGTTCTGCAGGGGGTTTTTTCTGGTTCTTTCAATTTAGGGAAGCTGGCTGTATCAGCAGAGGCTGAGCGCTTGGCTTATTATGTCAAAGTGCAACTGTTACTTGTTCTCATTGAAACTCTGGATTTGGAAAATCTTCTTCAAATGACCCATGACGAAATTCCATTCAGGTCTATAGCATTTGTGTGTTCATATTCTAACATGTAATAAAATATGGGAAGGATATGATTTTGTTTTTATCTGTTCATTTATCTTTTAAATTGTGGAGTTCTAATGTTGGGCAAGTTGTGATTAATTTGACTTGAATGTATAAGATATGAGACAAATCCGGTATGTTATATTTGAGAGTCGCATGTGCATACTATGTTTATTAGTTTCACACACATAAAGCATTGTTTTTTCTTATCGGGACACATAATTTTGCGGTGGGGGAATCTCATTCTTTTGTTGCTGGTGTGTTGTTGATTTCAGAGGCTTGCATAGTGATCGAATCAACAGACGAGTATTAGATTTTTAATTTTAGTGGCTACGTGGTAGAATGTGTAAACAAATTTAGTCAACTGACTGCATTGTTCATCACATGGTCTTGTCTCCTGGTGTGAAGGATATTAAAGCATTAGAAAAATGGAGTGGATATGCGTTGACATTGTTTTTCTGCTCTTAACGCATTAGAAAAATGGAAAATTTAGAAATTTTATATGTATGTGTTGTTAAATGTTGTACATGAACAATGGAGGTTTCTTGAAGGATGCAAAATGTATGTTCTATTTGCATCCAACATTTTCAATGTTTACTGTCCAGTGTTAAGAGTTGGTAATTTCTCATAGAGCTGCAAATGGTTTGGAAGAGGATGCTTATGAAAGAGTAGCAATTGTAGGATAGTTAAATAGAGCTCCTTGTAATGTCAACGTGTATAAATTAAATGACAGTTAATTAAGTTCTTGAATATAGCCTTCACATAAGCAGAAGGCTAAAAATATCCTTACCATGTTTTCCGTTTTATTAAATTTTTAAAACACAATTATTTCAATTTATTAAATTTCTCCTGGAGGAAATTGATGTGCTGGGGTGAAAAAAATGGAATTTAGGCTGTAAATTTGCGAGTGAAAGAATAATAGTTTGGTAGAAAAGGTAATCTAATGTGATTTGATTTTGGTGGAGCTCAAATTACAATCAGGACAATCGGCTGAACTTTAAATTTTACTTGCTTAGCTTATTTTGGAAAAATTGGCATTCATATGCCTGCCTATTGGATTATGATTATACTTGAAAATAGTAAGTTATATTGCTGGAAGGGCCCTTAGGTCAAGATGAAGGCTTTGTCTCATTAACTCGAATTACATAAATAAAATTATGCGGCCATGGAAAATAGAATCTGTTTTTGTCATTTCTTTGATTTATTCATGTTTACTCTTTGGATTCTTTCAGTTCGACAATGCAAGCTGAATTTCGCTCTTTTTTTCTCAGGCAGGGTTCTGTAGCTTTTTCCTTGGTTGATGTTCAAGAAATCGATAAAATAATATCTGGTATAGATGTTTTTCAGGCAAAAGAAGCTGGCCCTATGATTCTGGCTTGGGCAGTATTCCTTTGTCTCATTTCATCTCTTCCAGAAACAGAACACAATCATGTGTTGGTGGTAACTTAATAGTTAAACTGTTGCAATCTTGATTTATTGATCCTTAATGTATCTGCATGCTTGTTATTTTAATGGGACATCATTGCAGGAGATGGACCACGTTAATTATGTTCGTCAAGCCATTGAAGCTGCATCTTTCAGTTGTTTGCTTGAAATTCTGGAAAGCAACATATGGAAGGAATCCGATGCGAGTCTTTGTCTTTGACTATTAAATGTTCCAGTTTGCATAGATGCTTTTTGTTTCTTATTCATCTTTCTTGGTGAGTTGTTTATTTTCCGGAATTTTTTGGTCAGGCCCCTGTTGCTGGTTATCGAAGTGTTTTGAGAACTTTCATATCTGCTTTTGTTGCATCATATGAAATCAGTCTTCAGGTATCAGTTATTCAGCTGTTAATTGACCTCATTATAATTAATGTGTTACTTATATTATCTCTCTGTTCTTTATCTCTGCTACAGTTGGAGGATGACAATTTGAGACTAATATTAGATATCCTCTGCAAGATTTACCGAGGAGAGGTTTGTATCTGCAATCATCAACTGTATTGATCCATTATGACACCTTGACTTCTGGATCATTTATTGTAATATGTTCATTTGATGATGCAGGAATCACTCTGCAATCAGTTTTGGGACCGGGAGAGTTTTGTTGACGGACCTATACGGTGTCTCCTTTGCAATATGGAGGGTGAATTTCCATTCAGGACTGTGGAGTTTGTGCGCTTGCTATCAGTGCTTTGTGAAGGAGCTTGGCCGGCTGAATGTGTGTAAGTGGATTTTGCTATATTTATTTTTGTATCACATATGTTTTTTATTTTCTGCCACAACTTAGATTTCCGACTTTCAAGTCATAAGTTAGTTATTGATATAATATGGTGTGGACAGTAACTTCTTTTTTGAATGAAACATATGCAGTTTTATCTCGAAATTAGTATACTTAAGCTCAATTGGAGATTCATCTGTTTTTCAGTTTCAGCTAATATTGTTGAATAAGTTTCTACCATTTCTTATAAGCTAGATGAGGTTTAATCTTAATGATGCTCATCCAGTATCATCCAATTACTTCAGTTTTAGTTTTGTAGCTGGGCAGCCTTTCCTCATGTTTACTGTTTCTTCTAAGTATGACACTCTGAGGGCATTACAGGTTGTTGAGAGCTATGTTTTGAGTAGATCTGGAGGAGACTGGTCAATTACTTTGACTTTTTCATTTTTCTTCCCTTTCACAGTTGCATGGTGTTGAAGTGTAGAGATGTTGTTTATGGTTATTGAATTTTGTTCTTGCTGCTTCTTCATATGTGATGGAGTATAGATATGACTTAGGTGCCCTCCATATGTGCACAAGCATGTGCGCCCTCTCTATGGGTGTTTCTTGCTAACTATGCATTACTTGCTACCTCCTGACAGATATAATTTCCTGGAAAAGTCTGTTGGATTATCAACTCCATTTGAAATGAGTAGTGACTCTGTGCTGGATAGTAGCCTGAAGATTGTTGAAGCCCGTGTACCTTTGCGTGTTCCTGGCATTGAAGGTTTGAGCATCCCTAGGGGTACCCGAGGTCAGGTTCTGAGAATGATCAATAGGGATAGTGCTTTGGTGCGATGGGAGGTAATTTTCTTTTCCAATTTGTCTTGTAGGATAGTTTTTTTGTTTTTTTGGCTCTTTTTTCTTTTTAATTTTTAATTTCTCCCTCTATGTAAAGATCAAGAACTTGGTCTTAAGTGGCTTTTGATTTGGTTTGGATGCATTTTTAGTTGCATGATGTACATGATAAGAACAATTATCTTGTGTGGATAGAACTTACATGTGTTTTATTGGAGGATCAAACCTTAAGCTTCTATTCTATAAATTCTGAGTTCCTTTGTTTCTTTTTGGTGTCTAATAGCAAGTGCTGCTTTTGTAATTTTGGTTGAATTTTGCTCTTCTCTCATGTTCTGTTTTATGCAGCATGCGCAATCTGGGGTTGTTGTCCTGCTTTTCCGAATGGCCCAAGAGCTGTACTCCGAAAACAATGAGGAAGTTCTTGTAACTTTGGGCTTGCTGAGCCGATTGGTGACTTTTAGCCTGGTAATTGATTTCTTCACCGTTTTAGTAAATTGATTTGTCTATTGCATTATTAATGTTGAGCTTTTTGTTGATGATAATTATAGATGCCATCCATGTGACTGATAATCATGTTTCAGCTAATATTTACATCCACATACTACTACACATTTATGATAGTATTTAATCATTTTTTTATTGATAATGACTTGGGTTTATGGCATCAAAATTTTGCTAAATCGTGTATTGCTTTCTGACATCAATTCATGAACTCTTGACCTCTGGATCTATGATCATTCGGTATGAATATAATCATAATATGCGAGCTTTAAATTGAAAGTTGTAGGTTTGGATTGTGTTTGACATCTGAAAATCTTCTTGGCTTCCACATACCTTTTTATTTGTTATATTATATAACTTCTTCCACCTTATGGAGTTTTGAACTTCTGCCACCTTACTGAAAGGGTGAAAGTTTCATGTGTGTGTAGGCTGTGTGTAATTCTCTTATTCTTATTGGCAAGCGTTCATCACCATGTTTGTCAGAGGAAGGGCAGCAAGAATATAGCTGGTATTTAACGGCATGGCATGTTTCTTTTTCTAATTCCACTTAACTTCAGCACTGGTTATTGTATCCATCATGATCATTCTTCTGCTTTTACTGCAGTGTTAACATTGTTGAGATGATTTGCTCTTTGGTGAAGAATCTGCCTTCAACTTGCTATGGTGTGACAGCTATGTCCATGGGTGTAAATATTTTGACAAAGCTGCTAAAATGGTGATGATACTGAATTCTCTTTGGCTCGCATCTTTTGTGAGTTCACTGCAATGTCATGCCAATTGAGTCGTAATTGAAAACAAATTTGTTCCTGATTTTTATCTAAATTTTGTTCCAGATTTTAAGTGAAGCTTTTATACCAGTTAATTGCTGGATAAAACTTTCTTCTTCCTTCTATATCTGTTCGGTTAACGTGTTGGTCTCTCTCTCTCTCTGGGGGAAAATACTTTTTGAGCACATATTACGGTTGTTTCTCCCTTTTTATCTTAGTAATTTGAGAGTGTAGTTGTTTCCGTTATTGGAGGACCATCCTGATGATCTGGTGATAGTGAGATGATTCTTTTATTATTTTTTTGATACTGGGACTATTGGTTATGGATTCCATTCTTCAGTATATTGTACCAGACCAATTTACCTTTTTGGTTTATCACACTTAAGGCTTTCCCTTGGGGGTTAGTATTACAGTAGTCTCTTGCTGCATTGTTGGTCAAACACCAGTATTACGAGAGTTCCTTTGATTGAGATGCATCATGAACTTAAGTAAAATAAAATGGAAGGGGTTCGGCAGTCACTGTGATTGGTTTTATGCGGACATAGTTAATAGCCCGAAGCAGATTTGTTGCAATTTGATTTTTCATGTAGCCATTTCAGACTGGTCTTTTTATAGTTAAACGAAAGAGTTGTTGAATTGTCATTTGTTGATTTAGACCAGAGTTTAATATGGTTTACGTTTATAATTTGAAGCTGAAAGGAGTATAGACATTGTTCAGTGCAATTATATTTCGTTAACTTTGTTTATTGTCCAATTTTTTGGTTCTAATCCTTTTCCTTTGTTTCTTTTTGCAGCTCACCATATCATGTTGGCATGATGATAGTACAAACCAATATTTTTGATGTCGCCTTGAGGAAGAGTTCTTTTGATGTTACTTCCAGTGGATTATCAAGGTAGTCTGAAAAGCAAGGTTAATTTATCTTAAAAAGAAATTCTCTTTCTCATTTGTGTTAAAAGAATTGCTAAAAGGGAATGAATTTTGAAATGATTTGGAGGGAGGATAGGCATCATTTACCTTTTCATTTCACAATTCATTTGTGCGGTTGATTTTTTTTTTTTTTTGGCTGTTTAGAACTTCATAGTACATGGTTGAGGGAACTAAATTTCATTTCCATGTTGGCCTGTTGAAAACCTTTTTTTTCCTGGGAAAGCTTGTAAAATTTTTAGTTCTCATGGGCTCATTTGAACTATTTTCTAGAATGGATGTGAATTGGAATGTTTGCATTTGCTGAAACATTTTGAACATGTTAAAGGCTCAACTTAAGTTGGACAACTGGAAATGTCTCATAAATTGGGATATGGTGAGTAGTGATCTCATGGCAAGTTAGTAATAAATTATAGTTTCCATGTCATTTCCCTCTACAGTCTTTTCTTCTTTTTAACTTAAGCGATATGAATTCAAGCCCCATCATGCGGCACATTACACAAGGCACTTTATTTGAGTTTATTAGAGTTTAATTTTACTTGTCATCTGAAACCCTCCATGCTTCTTTGTGTGATCGGTTTTGGTGTGTCATCTATTTTTTCATCTGTTCTAGCTTTGAGTTTGGACTGGTACTGATATGTGTAATGGTAATTTGCTAAAACCAATTCGATTGATTTTTTACTAGTTAAATGTTACAGCGAATCATGGTTGCTTTCTGGAAGGCTTGCTAAAATGCTTCTGATTGATTGTGAGCGGAATGACTGTTCATTGACTCTTTCAGGCATGTGATACTGTAAAAGCTTTCCCAGTTTTATTTTTGTTATCCCAAATGTTGAGAAAAATGTTTTTAGTTTGTCTTCTAGGCTACTTCTTCTATTACAGTCTGTTTGAGCTTTAATACAGTATTTACGTTCAGATTGTTAACTTGAGACTTTTTGTTCTCTCCTTTCCTCTATTGTGGGAACATTTGTAACTGTCACTTGTCCAAAGTTTCATTCAAGTGTGTCTATGCATGATGTTTATGTTATGGTACTCTATAAGAAAACTTTTTTGTTGGCATAAATTATTATATGGTTCCATGAAAATCTTGACTCCTAAAAAAATGGCTGTTAGGGGATAACGTAGAGAATATGTGACTGTTGATTAATTTATTTGATAGTTCATTGACCTAAGTTTGTATAACAACATTGTGTTGAAGTTATATTAGTATGTTCTTTGCATAAAGAAGTCTACCTAATTATACATCATCAAGTAAAATTTAAAATGATGATTTCCTTTTAGCTGTTTTTTTGAAAGGAAAATTTTATAAAACAGTCATAAGACTAGCAATGTTTTATGGATCAAAGTGTTGGGGCACTAATTATGAACATGAATGGAAATTGAGGGTAGTAGAAAAGAAAATGTTAGGATAGATGTGTGACCATGCTAGACTAGATAGAATAAGTAATGAATAAATCCGAAAGAAAGCAGGGGTAGTAGCAATAGATGAGAAAATGAGAGAAACACGTTTAAAGTGGTCTGGACATGTGCATAGGAGGCCTTTAGATGCATTAGTGCAGTGTCTAGAAGACTTTAACTCAAGCTAAAAGACTTGGAAAGAAGAAGACGCAAAAAGACTTGGAAAGAAACTATTATAAATGACTTGAATTATCTAAATTTAAACAAAAATGTGTTTAATAGAAAGTGATGGCGTCATGGCGAGATATAATCCATATAGTCAACCCGACATAGTGGGATAGAGGCCTAGTTGTCATACTTTTTGAAAAAAAGAAATATTAGAGAGGAGATTATGTGCAGAACTGAACTTAAAACTAGCACATGATTTAAAACTTTAGTGGACTTAAGAGTTCTAGGTTGCCTCCTTGAAATATGTTTGTTTGAGTACCCACACTCTGTAATTCTTTTCTGCTTCTGGTTTTCTTAACCCACAGAAAGGGGAAAGATTGAGAAGTTTTTTCAAATGATGAGTAATTCATGTGGAAATAGGTTTACCATGTTCGTGACTAAATTCATGATTGCATTCTGACATTGTCCTTTGAACTTTGAAGTTCCATACTATGGTGATATGTTTTTATTAAAGAGTTTTGGTCTTTATCTACCTCACTTATCCTCGTGTGTTTTCCTTCCTCCTCTCTGTGTTCTTCTTCTTTTTTTTTTTTTTGGATGTGTGGGGGTGTTACGTTTGAGGTTCTCCCTTATTGTTCACAATTGGTTGCTCACACAGCGGATCTCTCTATATATAGATAGATATAGGTGTGAAAGTAATAGCCTTATGTTATAGCCGCCCCCCAACTTACAGCTTTTACACTACCACTGTGATGTGAGCGGTTTAAATTGGTTTGATCTTTTCAATCATCCTGACCAGGACTTGTATGGAGATGAAAGTTTGTAACAATTTTCTGGAATTTTGGAGAATCTTTGAAAGCCTGATCCAGCAATTTCTTGTGAATGAAGAAAGTTCTACTATGCTTTATCTTTTACGTCATGTAGTCTTTTTCCCATTCTGACTAAATAAGACTAAGAATAAGAAGAAGATGCCTAAAGGAACTGCATTCCTCTACAATAACCTTGTGGACTGAAAATCCCTTGTTAGTCCTTAGCTTTTCTCCCAGATACTCTTCCAGTGCATTTTGTTTTAACATACTGTACTTGTGCTAATTGGTTTGGATAGTTTTTTTACCGTGGTGGGTACTTTGCAGTGCTGGACTTAACCATTCAGCTTGTACAAATGGGATTTGAAAACGATGTTGTGTTTGGACTTGTGGTTTTCTCCTTTCAGTATGTGCTAGTTAATCATGAGATTTGGAAATATATGGCGAAGCATGCACACTGGGAGGTGATACTAAAGGTACGTCTTTGGCTTGTTTGTGAAATGTGATCTGGGGAGATAAATAAACCTCTGCACCATCCTATTTTGGAGCTCTTTAGTGTGTTTCAATGTTTTTCCTTTTATTTTTGCTAAGCTTTCTTTGCTTGTCACTTGATATCTTATCCTGCTTTTTGGGGCCCTGCTCAGGAAAGTTTACAACCATTATTGTATTGTAACTATAATCTGGACTACATTGAGTTTTTAGTTTCATATATCTCCTTACATGGCTTTGGTCTCTTAGTGCCATGTTTGGAACTTCATATGCAACTGCAGTTTAATATATAGCATTTAATTACCAGTTCTCAATCTTTGATTCCATTGCTAAGGATAACCTTGCCATTGCAGCTTCCAATAAATCTGAGTTCAATTACCAGTTTACTGCCATTGTTCATCTGCAGAAGTTATGTGATAAACAGTGGTTTCTCAGTGTTTATAGCAAGTCATAGGGATGTAGCTGTCTACCTTCATATAGAGTAATTGTAATAATGTTTCACCTCTCAGTCATTACCTGGAGTTCTTTTTCTTTCCTTTTTTTCCCTCTTTTCCTCTTCTCAATCTCACCATTTTACGGTACTGGTTCACATATAATTTGGTTGTCATTTGGAAATTCCTTCAGTGCTTTCTAGTTATTGGATGAATTATTTATTTATTTATTTTTGTTTCTTCAGGTGCTTCAAGTTGTTAAGACTTGCATTTTGTCCACTTCTCACTGCAAGAAACTCGGTGGTGTTATTCATGATATTTTACTTTCTGATTCTTCCATCCACAATGTACTCTTTCAAATTGTTTGTACAACTACACAGGGCTTAGAGGTGATGATTGGTCCTTTTCTTTCCTGCTCTGGCTGCAATTGTTCTTTCTTCTTTTTTGTTTTTTTTAACTTTTTTTTATTATTTTCACATTAACCTTGGAATTGGTCCCCTGCAGCGACTTTATATCAGCCGTCTTTATGAACCTATGGATATTGAACGATTGCAGATGGCGATATCCTCTGGGTTGGATGTTCTTTTCAGTATGCTGTCTTTTTTTTCTAAGGTATGCTTGGGGAAAGTATTCACAAAGACCATTTGCTCATCTTCAAGGATTCCTAAAAAGAACTGCAGATACAGGCTAATTAGTTGATTTCACCTTATTTTGTTTTGCTTAGTAGGCTGTCTGGAGTGATATTTACTGATTGAAAGAGTGAAAGGTTGATACATTTGTAGAGAAATGCATGTAAGTTTGAAGTACAAGAAAATGAGAAGGAAGAAAAATGGGTTGCTGAGTCCTCACTTAGGGATTTGGGTTTGCTGGTCCCTTTCACAAGTTCCTTTTTTTTTTAAATTTTGTTTTTTTTGCGAGTTGAGGGCCTAGTGTATGTCATATCTGAATCGCATGTTTTCTTTGGCACACAAACACCCTACTTTCTTGTTATTGTATATCCTTTTAGCCTTTTCTCCCAGATTTTATTTGTTTAGCCGAGGTGGGTGAGTCACTTTCTTTTCTACTATGAACAATTCCTTCGATCATATAATGATTAATTGAGTTCTAGATTTTATATGTGATTTATAATTTTCTGTTTATTTCATATGTTGGCTACCTTGTTAAGCGTTTTACCGCTACATTTGCAGGACCCGACCCCAAATATGTCAGTATTTCACCAAGCTATTCTATCACCAAAGACAAAACCAATTCCTGTGGTTACTGCATCTATATCCTTGATATCATTCTTTCGAAATTCTGTATGTTTTTAAGTCTTTCTCTTTTAATTTTTCAACTGTTTTGACTTTTTGCATTTTGCCAAAACTAAGTTTGCTATGAATTTTTCACCTTGGTCAGTTATTTTAATTTTACAATGATACTTTCACATTCAGTATCACATGTTTCGTTTTCTGTGGAAAATAATCTTCATGAGCATGGAGGTGGCTTGTCATCTATGTTTTGGAGTGTTGTTCTTTATAGTCTGTGAGTGCATTGTAGGTAATTTTGGTTCATGTAAAATCTTACTATGCAAAAGTCTTGTGGATGAGGTTGAGATTGAAAGTTTTTCCTACAATCTCAATGTTAACATATAGTTTAGTAACCTGGATAAAGTGTTGCAGGTTTTGGTTCACAGATGTGAGCTTTGCTGGAGTATCATTGCCATGTATACAAGTGACATAACATAGGAGGAGTGTGTAAACCAAGTTAAATGGCCAAGGTGTTAGCTATGGTGGTTTTCTTCAGGCGTACGCCTTGAAAACCCATCAATTTTGATTATGCTATAAAAACATAAAATACTACAATCTTTTTAGATACATCAAACCTGATACACAGGTATAAGTGTTGGAATGAACAGGTGATAGTCTGAGAGGAAGCAATCTGGCATAAAAAATTCAAAATTTTGTGTTACTAGAAGTGAAGTTAGTTTTGAGAAGACATGAATAATGCAAGAAAGTTGGTTATATTAAAAAAAATATATATACAATAGTCAAGGGACGATGTAGGAAAATCCGGATGAAGTAGTGGGGTTGACTGGCGCAATTTAAACTAGTATATAGTGGTGGCTAGTTCAAAACCTTGTTGAAGACCAAAGTTGCTGCAACCATTTTGTTCTACACCAACCTTGGCAGATTACTTTTAACTGAAAGTGCTATGATCTTGAGCACAGGTGTTAGTACCGTGATGTTCTACATAAAAACAATGAGTTATCTTTTGAGTTTCTTTCTCATCCATCTCTGGAATTGACATGATTGTTCTGTTATATCCCTTTCTAACAAGGTATATCCATCACTGGGTTGTCCTTTTGTATGTGGATTTTTTTTGTCTTTTCAGTTTTTGACGTAACATGGTCAACCTAATGACTTAGGAATCACTGTATTTCTGAATTTAAGCTTTTCTTTTAACTTTTTTGGGACATATACTGCTGTCATTAATGGCTTTTTAAGGATGTAATGTATTTCATTTTTATTTAGCCCTGGAAAACTTTGGTTTATATTAAGAAGAATGTGTATTTTTTTACTCGGCGTTGGGAACTCTTGAATTAGAGGCTCTGAACATGAATAGAGAAAAATAAAAAACAAAAACAAAAAAAAAGGAAGAAAGTTTTTTATATATATATATCTTTTTCTCAGTACTAAACCCCTTATATATATAGAAAAAAAAAGAAGACTTTGACTGACTTTAAATAAAAAAAAGCCCTAAATTAAGGAGTAGGAAATGCCCTAAATTAAGGAGTAAATTTAGGCTGAATTCTGACCACAATCTAATAAAGAAAAGCCTTAAATTAAGCTAATCCTGTCTAGATACAGTCAGCACCTTCAACAGGAACATTGGTTTATGATAGGATGGGATGTGCCTTGGCTGGATGTTGTCATATTTCATTTTTCCTAGGAAGTGAAAAGGACATGATAGAGTGTCTCTTTCTTGCATGATGTTTTTGTCAGTAACCTTACTTAAGCTTGTCTAGTATTGGACTCAAGAAGTTATTCAAAGAATTTCAGCCTAGCTCTGTATGATGAATAAGGCTTGCTTAGTAGGATGTAATCATGTAGACAATGCTACTCTTGATGGAAAGAGTGAAAGAGTGAAAAATAGACAATTAAAAGTTAAATTAAGTTGGTACCACTTTTGTAGGTTTAACAAATTAGGTGTTTTCTTTTAAATCTTGTGTTCTTGACTATATTTTTAGTTGCTTTGGTAGAGAATGATTAAACTTTTGGCAAATGCTAAGATTCGTCATTTTATTCACAACCTTTTCTAAATGGTAGTTTATCATACATACTTCTTCATGATTAAGTTCACTATTCATGCAGAAGATACAGGTCAATGCTGCAAGGTTACTTTCCATGTTGTTTGCAACTGGGGATTCTTTGCATTCATTTGCATTTGGCAATGCATGTCTTGGTTTGGATGATAAACAGGTCTCTCAGCTTCTAGACTCAGTATTGGTTTCTTTTTTTTTTACCTCAAAATGTGACTGGCTGGACTATAAATTGATTTCTTATCCCTCTCGTGCTTTTGGCAGATTTGTGAGTTCAGGAATTCAATTTGTAGCATAGTTAGTGAGAAATCAGTATGGAATGAAGAACTTGTCATTGCTATTTTTAGATTGCTTACTTCTGCAGCAACTTATCAGGTTTGTTGCATCTCTGAGTTCTATGCAGCTCTTCTTTATATTCGCTTGTCCGTTGTTGTTTAACTTACATTTCCTGGATCTAATTATTTGAGGTTGTTTTCAAAGTATGTGGTTTAGTGTAGAACTCAGCTTAGAATGGTTCGTGTTGGAACTTTATGTTCTTAATTTTAACTGGCTAGTGGGATTTCACTGCATTTACTACTATTGATGTAAATTGTTTAATACTGGTTTATTACTTGCTTAGTGTTTCTTGATTGCAACTAGTAAAGCTCTCCATTTGCTCTGCCCTTTTCTTTTCCTTTTTTGTTTTTGTTTTGTGTGTGTGTGTGTGTATTTTCCCTTTTTTGGGGGTGTGGTGGAGTTTTCCTGTTCTTTTTTATTCTTTCTTGGTTCTATTCATGACTTTCTTTTGCAGCCAGCATTTCTTGCTGCTGTAGTTACTCCAAGCGATACTCCCAGTGAAAAGCATGCAAATAAGGATAATGTTAATTTGATGGAATCAAAGGGAAACTATTTGCTAGATTTAATTCTTCAACATGTAAACAAACCTGATGATCATGTGCAGCGGTATGTATTCTGAAGAAGTTAATTGTTAAAGCTAGATTTCATCTTGAACACTGACTTTTAGAAATGAAAATGACATGTTGAATTCAACTTTCAGAAAGCCTATTATATTGTCGAATGTGCTGAACTTCCTGAAGGCATTGTGGCAAGGTGCACCTCAGTTTACAAATTTCTTGGAGCAACTGAAGAACTCGGAGAATTTCTGGAGACATCTTTCTGACTCTGTCATGCTCAACTCTAATATCTTTGATAATTCATCTCAAAATCTGACAGAAATGGAGTATCGGGACAAAGCCTACAATTATATTTGTCAATCTGACCTGTTAGAAATAATTGCCTGTGAGATTTTCCTGCATAAGAAGCTTTTGCACATTGAGTTAGTTGAGAAACAAACTTCAAAGTCACCAAAGGATCAAGTAGAAAAGGTGGATGGTTCAAAATTAGCTAAAGATGGAAGTATATGTGGTCTGAAAGATTTGGTTTCAACCTGGTTCAAAGGTTCATTATTGGGAGACCTGATTAAGTCATATGCCTCATGCACATACGACTGTGGAATGGATTTTCGTGCAAAAGTAAGCTTACTTTCTGTCTCTTTTTAGTGGCATGTTCTTCTTGTCATAGCACCTAGTGTCAGTTAATCTCCACTAAGTTACTTGTGGCTATTGACTCGTTATCATGTAGAGAATGTAAATTACCAGTTCTTCCAGATGTTTAGTGGTTGATATTAGCATTTCTTGTTATGCTTGGGATCTTTGTGCTTAAGAGTTTCTTTGTTTTTGGTTTTGTTACCTAATGTTTCCTCTCTCTCTCTCTCTCTCTATATATATATATATATACATATATATATTGTTGTTATCAAGGAGTTATAAACACGGATGTTGGTAATTTTCATTCATGATGCCAACATGATAAGAGATTGGACTGGAATAAGTTTTTGGTATTGAAGTTCTATGGGCATCTACAATTGTGTGATATTATGAACTTGAGTTTAACTTCTGGAATTTGTTGCATTCAAATGAGAAGATTTGTATCTTGAAGCTTTTCAATGTTGCAAAATGTAATTTCTGTTAGTGATTTTCCAGCTTATGAAAAGATTCATGTTCCATTACTTCATTTTTTTTCTTCAATATAAGCAGCTGTACACTTACTGATAGGGGACTTTGCAGGTTTCTGCCTGTCTATTTTCCGTACATGCAATGTCGAAACTGAAAAAAGGCGACAGGGGAAGTTTTTCTTTGTATCTAATCGAAAAGATACTCGATTTGTCTGAAAAGGTTGTTGCCTCAAATTTCATTGTATTTGGAATGATTTTATTTTTCTGCAGTCTCCATTCTTTGAAGTTTCTGTAACTTCCTATATGCGCAGGAATTTTGAAATGTTTGTTTCTGGTTGTTAAATTGCTCAATATTTCTCTGACTATGGCATTCAGCTCTATATGTGAGATTTTCAACCTACTTACTCAGGATTTTTTTTTTTTGGGGGTTATCTGCAGCTGATAAATTTGCCAGCTTTCACAGGGTTATTGGCTCTATATTCACAGCATGGTTACAGGTGAAAAACGACCATCATCTTTTTTTAATTTTTGTCCTTTTTGTTTTTGTTTTTTTTGCATGTTGGGGAGTGGGGGTGCAAATGTCATCTGTAATGCAGTTTCTGTACCCCTTGGTTCTGATATATGGCCTAATATAGGGTAATTGAAGTGTGAGTATTTAGTTATATGTGAGGTACCAAAAGTCACCAAGGTTCCAGGGATCTTTATTTTTGAACAATTTTTCCATATCAATTCGTATCGTGGAACATAACCATATTTGTATTAGGGATATCTTTCTCCTGTCATTCTTTTGCTATACTTCTGTTTGCTATGGGTGATATTCGGAACATCCCAAGATTCACCTTTTTGAAGTTTGAAGTAAGAACAACTGTCAACTCTGCATGAAATGTGGCATTTTACAATTTTTCTGAGCAATCTGTTTTTATTTTTCCATTTTTGCCCACTTTCATCCTATCTTATGCTTGGTTATATTTTGCACTTGTTTGTCCTTGTTTATGTAAATTCTTTACTTTTCCCTTGTTTTTCTGTGGGGTTTTAACTGTCATTCTCTTTTATGCTTGTGTTTTGTGTTTTGATTTAGAAAGTCATTTTTTCCTTTCAAATTTATGGGTGTGTTAATGATGGCAACTGATATTTTTTTCCCTTTCATCTTTTTTTCAGTCAAGGAAATGACTTACAACACCTGATACTTAGCGATTTATTTTATCATCTGCAAGGGGAGGTTGAGGGTCGACCAATTGATGACAGATTTGTGAAAGAGTTGTCGCAGTTTCTCCTGCATTCAAAATTTTTACAAACTTATCTTTGCAAGTCTGATGAGGACTTTCAATCACATATGAGGGGTGCTCACCTATATGACTTGTGTCGTCTGCAATCAGATCTAGGATTAGAGTTGTGGGATCTTCTTTCAGAGTGGAACGAATCTAAATCAGTTGCAGAGAAAATGTTGCACTACTTGAATGATGTGAATGGGATGCTTTTGCTTACTAATTCCAAGCATTCTGCTCTGAAAGCATTGGTGGCCATGTTATCCTTGTGTAGTGATGATGTAAGTTTCCACTTAAGTTTTCATTCCTGCATACTTTTTCATGTATATTGCTGCTTTGACTTGAGCTTGCACTAATTGTGTGATTTGATTGTCTGCTGTTTGTTTAAAGACACGTTTACTTGTGAAATGGCTCATTAATAACTTCGGAGACAGACCTGACAGATTAAATTTTGATTTGTAACTTTACCTGCTAATGTAGTCAACTGAGAATGGAGACACCATTGGTGGAAAGATCCCTGAGCAGCTAATGTTGTCTTGCATTGACAATACATGTCAATGCCTACTTGCGACAATAGAATCATTAGCTCCAGGTGTTGATGATAGTCGAGATGTACTTGATATACTTGCTACTCAAGCAGAGCTGCTGGTGTATCTAATCAAATCGATAGGCAAGGATTTCTCTCTTAGCTCGTGTTTTCTTGTGATAAAAGCTTCAGGGCAAGGCCTTAAAGTGTTACGTGGTTTTGGGCCATCAGATACTGGTTTTAATAGAACAATGAAGCTTTTATTAATGTTGGTTCTCTTCTCAGTCAAGTTCAGACTCTTGCAAACACATTTGGATACTGGGACTGCAACAGCCTCTGTTGGTGAGTCTGCTGAGGCATCTAATATATTTTTAGAGTTATTGCCTATTCTTTGTCACTGCACTCAGTCTACTGATCACTATAAGCTGTCCCTAACTACAATTGACATTATACTGAGAGGCTTCTCAACACCTGCTATTTGGTTTCCCATCTTACAAAAACATCTACAGTTGCATTATGTGCTTCAGAAACTTCAAGACAAAAGCTCTATTGCAGCCATTCCAGTAATATTGCAGTTCCTTTTGACCCTTTCCCGTGTAAGAGAAGGTGCAGTGATGTTTGTTAATTCTGGGTTTTTTGCTTTCTTAAGATGGTTCTTTACCGAGTTACCTGATGATCAGCCTTCCTCTTTGATTCTGAGTGAGAGGAGCCTTGTAAATACATTTGACAAAACGGAAAAGCCTAAGCACATCTGGGGACTGAGTTTGGCAGTTGTTACTGCAATTATTCACGCTCTTGAGGGTAGTTCTTCATCTACAAGCATTGTGGATTATGTGATGGCTCACTTATTTGTGGAAAGGTCTTTTTTAATTTCTTATTATCTTAGTGCTCCAGATTTTCCTTCCAGAGATCATGATAAAAAAAGAGCTCGATCTCTGAAAAGAGACACTACATTGAGTTCTCTGAAAGAAACAGAACAGACACTTCTGCTAATTTGTGTGCTAGCAAGACATCGAACTTCATGGAACAAAGCCATGAAAGAGATGGATTCACAGTTAAGGGAGAGAATTATCCATTTGTTAGCCTTCGTTAGTCGGGGAACTCATCGCCATAGTGAGTTATTCAGCAGAGTTGCTCCTCTTTTGTGTCACCCTGTACTTAAAGATGAGTTTGAGTTGTATAAGAAACCATCATTTGTCAATAGCAGAAATGGTTGGTTTCTCCTTTCTCCTCTTGGTTGTGGGCTAGATCCCAAATTTTCTTCTTTGTCATCTACAACTACTGCTCTGGTTCTCAAAGATCAATCAAATGACAACACTGATCAAGCTACTCAAACTTATTTCTCCGATATCACTGCTATTCAAATATACAAAATCACATTTCTTCTTTTGGAATTTTTGTGCATACAAGCTGAAGGTGCTTCTAAAAGGGCTGAGGAGGTGGGTTTTGTTGACCTTGCACATTTTCCGGAGCTTCCAATGCCTGATATCTTGCATGGCTTACAGGTTCATTCTTTTTGCCTCCTCCCTCTGAATGCATTTTTGCAAATGGTTTATAATAGATGATTTATACTGGGAAAGATGGTAGATATACTCATTGTAGTTTCCTTGAATTCTTTATTAAAGTTAAAATGGTTAAATATAATTCTAAATATTAAAGTTAAAATGGAAGGACTTTTTTTCCTCGGTTGGTTTGTTAGAATTGTATTGTTTCTGTTGGTTTAACATGCACATGATTTACTTACAAATACTGGATGGCAGGATCAAGGAATCAGTATTGTCACTGAATTGTGTGAAGGCCACAAGTTGAAGCTGGCTACAGCTGAGATACAGGATCTCTGTATATTGCTTCTGCAAATAACAGAGATGGCATTGTACCTTGAACTTTGCGTAATACAAATCTGTGGAATTCGGCCTGTGCTTGGGCATGCTGAGTATTTCTTGAAAGAATTTAAAGTTTTTATAAAAGGTACTATTCGTACTTTATCCTTGCTCATGGTTTTTTGGGAATTTCTTGGTTATGGTTTTCATCAAAATATTAAATTACTTTTCTTCTGTATTTTTCCAGCAACTGAAGGACTAACATTTTTAAAGGAGGCGATGATGGCCTTGAAACAAATTGTATTGTTAGTATATCCTGAGTTACGAACTGAAGCCTTCATTTGACATGCATATTTATGGTGTTGAAGTTATAAAAGCTTAGTGGGAGAGAACAAATGGGTTATAAGAGGCATCGAAATAGTAATGGTGGTCTCTGTTAGTTGAAGGCTCACCCTCGTTTTGCGGTATCTGATACTGACTCCGAACGTATGTCTAATATGTGAATATTTGAAGTTAAGATGTGTCAATCTCTGCACTACACCATCTTTCTCATCGGGAGTTTGAAAGATGACAAATCAGTATCCTGTAACATATTCCTGCATACTCACCTTTCATCCGAAAATTTATGTATTGGGTTTGATAAGTACTCTCTCTCTCTCTCTCTCTCTCTCTCTCTCTAACAATTTTTGTTTGGTCTCTCTAGTATTTTTTTTTTCCTTGTGATTTAAGTGGTCTTCGAAAACTCGCGTCGTATAAGCCAGGGGCAGGATGGCTGTTACCTTGATTAATGTCAATTTGGAATGGTTGCTGGGTTTATACGGCGGAGTGGTTTTATTTCTGCAATTTGTTTGTTGGCGGTCTTAGAATCGGTGATCTTTCGTTATGTTGAGTGCATATTAGATTAGGGGTCTGGGGTGGAGGAACTAAATTAAGGAAGCATCATCATTACGCTAGATGACCAATCGAGCCACGTTGATACAAGGGGGTTGGTTTACCAAAGCTTGTCTTTACCTGCTGCAATGTGCATAAACTAAAATTTTTTTATGTGCTGTAAAGATCTATAGTCTGACAATTTGGAGCGTTGGTTGTCTTGCACCCTTCTTTAGCGGGGTGTCAGAAATTGCGATGTCATTTTTCGGTCTTCGGAAGCACGTGTATTTGATCTTTGGTCAAACTCTTCAGAGACACTACAATTCATAATAGATGCCCGTCCCCAATAATTCTCCAGCAAAATAACAATAATGATAATAATAATTCTCTTTCATCCATCCAGTATTGGAGAATTTTTTTTATTACATTTGATTGAATTTTATAATTATCTAAACTCATTTATGGTGTTAGTTATATAATGTATTTTAAATTGTTAAAATTTGGTATTACATTCAAATTTAAGCTTATATATAAAGAGTTATATTTAATTTTATATCAATTTCAATTTTAACTAGAAAGCAGATGGACGAATGTAAAGATAACATTGGAAGTGTTGGGTTATAGGGAAAGGACAATGTAATAGTTGGTCCAATGAGGGGTATTTGTTTTTTTTTTAACGGTTAAAAGAATTTTGGTGTTGGTGGATGCTGCTGCAATGAAAATTGATGTGATCATTTACGCATTTAGGGGGTATCCAATGCTTACCTGAAAGCAAATCCATATTGTTAGAGAATTTACAAAATATACGCGTTTTACAAATTAGGAAAAATAGTAAATAATGAAAACATACCCTTTTCCCAAGGTAAAAATAATCATTATGCTGGAAATCAGAGAGGGCAAAGCAATTTTGCACCGCAGTCGTCTTATTTGCTATCCATGTATACTTGTATATATATACATATATATATATATATAGTGGTTCCTTTCTTTTTTTTTTTTGGAAACACTGTTCTCTGGGATTGGTTGGAATAGCAATTTTATTTACTCATTTAAGCAGTTGTTTCATTATTTTAACGGTATTTGATGGAGATGCAGCAGTGGTAAAGAGGATCCGTCGTCCATGGCTTGAGACCATCTGGCCTTCTCTCTATCATCTCTGGTACAAAATTACTGAAAACCCCAAATATCAACACCTAACCTTTTATGATTCACACTGTGGCGGACCCTTGTGGTATTATTATCATCATTATTATTGCTATTATTACTATTATATGATATGATATGATATGAATCATATGATACGATGATAACACTGTATCTCTTGTATCTCTATACCTGTATGGCTACAGCTACGAAATCAAATCCAGAGGAAGGGGAAATTTGAATGTAAAACGAAAGCTTCCGCCAAGAAGACGACATTGGTCTTCCGGTTCGGGGTTTAGGTTTGTGAGATTACTTCTTCAGGAAGGGATGACGGGATGAAGAGGAGAGCTCTCTGAAACAAAATCCACCTTCTTTTTTTTTTTAATTTTTATTTTTAACCCGTTTCAAAATCCTTTCCATTCGCATCCCCTGTTCACTTCCCACATTGACTCGTTGCTTGGTATTCTTTTATTTATTTTTTTTCTTTTATTTTTATCCCCTCAGGGGTTGTACTATAGAGCTAGGCTTGTTTATCTTGGCGGGAAATCAATCAATCCAGATTTGTTAGTACCTTTGTTGTTTTTCATACTTTTACAGTGATTGATAGACAAGTAAAAGAGAAGGGAAGGGAAGGGAAGGGAAGGGAAGGGATAGGAAAGGAAGGGGAGGAAAGATGGGGATGTCGGATAATACGAGGGGGCTTGTGCTAGCTATGTTGTCCAGCTTGTTTATAGGAAGCAGTTTCATTTTGAAGAAGAAGGGTCTTAAGCGTGCAGCTGCTGCCTCTTCGGCTTCTCGGGCAGGTCTCCTTCATTTCTTACTTTCCATTTTTTCGATACATTCTCGCTTAGATCTCTCTGATTTTTAATTTTGTGTTTTGATCTAATAGTTAGTGTATGAACACCTTTCTCATTTCCCTACTAAAACTTTTAACTTGCCGTATTCTTTCAATAAAAATTTGAGTCAAAGGTCAGGAAAATAACTTACTTACAAGATACCACTTTCCGATATTAGCAGATCAATTATGCTCAAGTGTCTTTATTGTGTAGCATTGTCTAGTAAATTATTAGATGAATCTTGGGAACTAGGCTCGGTCTAGGTACATACTTGTTTTGTAATGTTTAGTTTTTTGCAAAAATATTTTGGATATAGTTTCTTAAGTTAAAGTGCTTTGAAATGTCTTTCCTTTGTGAGAATTTGTGGTTTGATAGTGCTAAATTTATACGGAGTTTACATAAATATTAAATGCATTTGATCCTATGTTTTAGCCTGCAGTGCTTCTTAAATGGTGATATTATGTGATAATTGGAAATTTGCTTCACAATGGTCCTCTTTATAGTTTTCACAAGGCAAAACTGTTTTTTAAAAAAAAAAAAAAAATCTAAGCAAATTAAAAAGCATCTGTCAAGATTTCTCAAATGTTTTTCTCTTACCAGAAAGTTTGAAATTGAACAGACTTCATGAAGAGATTGTGAATGAACTGTCAAAATTGCCACTTAAGGTTTTGGAAATGTTGAATATTATTCTCTTTGGATTCCACAGGTTGATTAGATCTTCAGATTCTAGAGCACAATGTAAAATATTTTGTCACATTAATAAGTCACTGATGTTCACATTTCATGCCATGTAATATGTCACACAAAATAGAATGGGAGGAGTCACTGGTCTAGAATTCACAATATTATCTGGCTGGCTTTTGGGCTGATATGGACATGACCTTGTTGTTATGTAATTATGTAAGATTTTTCCTGACTTCTTTGACTCCAGGTGTTGGAGGGTATACTTACTTACTTGAGCCGCTTTGGTGGACAGGCATGATTTCAAGTAAGTAATTGATCTTCCTAGCATGCAATCCATGGAAAGGAAAGAAACTTTTTTTATTGTAATGTATTTAATTCTGGAAAACATCTCTATGTGCAGTGATTGTTGGTGAGGTGGCAAATTTTGTGGCTTATATTTATGCTCCAGCTGTTCTTGTCACTCCTCTAGGTGCACTGAGTATAATTGTTAGGTATATACTTGTACTCTTGTAGATCTGAGATGCTAGGGTTGATATTAGCAACACTAACCTTGATGCATCTGAATAGTGCTGTTTTAGCACACTTTATATTGAAGGAACGGTTGCAAAAAATGGGTGTGGTTGGATGTCTGTCTTGCATTGTGGGATCTGTCGTGATTGTACTCCATGCACCTCAGGAGCAAACTCCAAGCTCTGTACAACAGATCTGGACTTTGGCCACTCAACCAGGTTCTGATTGTATCCCAACTCCATACAACCCTCACTTTGTTTTCGCATTTATCTGACGTTAGACTATTCATGGTTCTTTTATTTTATTAATACTGTGTAACTTGCTGCTTTTTTCTTCAGCATTTCTAATTTACGTAGCTGCAACAATGTCAATTGTGCTGACTCTGGTTTTACATTTTCAACCTCGCTATGGGCAGTCAAACATACTGATTTACTTGGGAATTTGTTCCTTAATGGGTTCGCTTACGGTATGTTCATCATGCTTTTGATGGGTTTCATTGGTTCCTTAGTCATCTCAGCTGTTGGTTTCCTCATTCGTTCTGTATTTTTTTATCTCACTTGATATTCATAGGTTGTCAGCATCAAGGCCATTGGAATTGCAATAAAACTCACTCTTGAGGGTATAAGTCAGGTTGCATATCCTCAGACCTGGGTTTTTCTTACAGTTGCTATAGTTTGTATCATCACACAGTTAAATTACCTAAACAAGGTGAGTTGTAATTTGATGAATTGGCCTCATGTTTTTCAAACTTATTTCCATTTCTTCATTCACATACATTTTCACTCTTGACTTAGCTATGAGATATTTGTTTCTTTCTTCAGGCACTGGATACCTTCAATGCAGCTATTGTTTCTCCTATATATTATGTGATGTTCACAACTCTTACTATCACTGCTAGTGCAATTATGTTCAAGGTATATATCCAAACCCACTATTTCTTGACTTGCACCTATCCAAAAGCCAATTTTTCTTTTTCAATTTGTGTTCTTTCCATCGCATTCCATGCTTAGATGGAAATATGCACTGATTCTCTTTATGTTACTTTGCAGGATTGGTCAGGACTAGATGCCAGCAGTGTAGCTTCTGAAATTTGTGGCTTCATCACGGTGATTTCAGGAACTGTGATACTTCATGCTACAAAAGAACAGGAAACATCCAGTGTGACAGGTATGAACTTGAACTTGGACTCTGTTGGAGAATTCATTGACTGATCTACATGCATATTTTGACAAATGCGTCACATTTTTGTACTGTATAAGTGAGTATGGGGAAGAGTATGACCCAGATCTTGTGAAATCCTTTTAATACCTTGTGAGGTTTATTTGAAGTGCCATGAGAAACCATCTCCTTTGAATATATAAAATACCGCACCACCTTGAGCCAAAATATAAGGATGAGGAAGAAAATCAGGGTATTACTTTCTTTCTGAGAATATGATTTACTTTGGATGCGAGTCAATTAAACCTAAGCATTCATTCTGCTTTGATACTGCAGAAGAAAATTATATCCAGTTGCTTCGCCTGGAGGCCTAGGGGATGGAAATCATAACTATGTAGTTTAGAATAGCTGTATTTTAGTTTCTGAGGTTGATATATATCACCAGCCATTAGAATGACATGCCTTTTTTTGTTGTTGAAAGATGAGCATTTTCACTAGCATTCATTCTTACATGTGACTAACCAGGTACATTTTCTAAATACACAGGGGGCATAACGTGGTACAACGGAGATCCAATAGATGGTAGGGAGCATGCACATTTTATTTTAATGCACGGTGGAGATTACTGCGAATGAGTTATGTGATATTAATAGGAGGACATAATTCTTTGGCAATGAAGCTGCATCTGTGTGGCGTTTTGTTGAGATTGGAGAGTGTACATCCTTCCTTGGTGCCATTATTCTGCCTTACAATTGTGCTGACGGAAACTCGATGCATCAGTCCCATAACATGATTGGGCTATAACATACAAATGGCAAGGAACGCTAGAGCAGAGGATTGATTGTATGAAAAGTGTAGGATGACATGGACAAAAAGAGTCCCAGCGATGGCAAGATGAACTAGTTTGTACTGGTCTGAATATGGTATAACCCATGGAAAAATTCCCAAATTTTGAGTGTAAGGCCGCTGGGGCTTATTAGAATAGCAGTGGAGGGTGTGTATTCTTGTCTTGCGGACTGACCGAAAGATTCCATGTTCAGTAACCCGGGGGGACATGTCAATCGAACAACGCAAAGTAGAAACGACAATTGGAGAAAGAACATATCAACAATGAAAAATGCAAGTAACTAATTATTGATTGATAACAGACACTGTGGATTCCAACCAATCAAATCTTAAGGCAGACGACTTTTTATTCCTTTGCTATCAATGAGCACGACTTTTTATTCCATGTCTCTACGAGGAAATCTCTTGAGTCTGGGGAGGGACAATTTATACATAAGAGTAGGCAAAATGAAAAAAAATGAAAAATAAAAAAAAGGTTTCTTTTCGAGGCTAATCTGGGCCTTTTATATATGTCAAATATATATGTATATGTATATAATAGAAAATGTGAGATTCATAATTAAAAAATAATGACAAAAATAAAACATTATACATTTAAAATATACTTTATAATTGAAAATATGTTGTACCAATTGGAAAGTAAATATTTTTATAGAACCTAATGAATATAAAATTTGTGCATCTAACAAAAAATAGATTGTATTTCGAAGAATGTGTTTTGGATTTTTTGATACGATAATTATGAAATAGAAGTTGGGTCAGAAATATAAAAAGTTATTTTATAAATATATTTTAGGTAATGGTCGTATAATAAATATTTTAAATTATCGCTGCAAATATCAAAATAGTATTAGAGTAAATAAAAATTCCATAACTTTCAAAGGAAAAAATTTATTTGTTTATTTGAACAAGTTACTAATAAATCTTTACCTCTTATTTGGAGGGTCGTGCATGCAAAAGGAAAAGAGAACGAGGCTAAAGCTTTGTTTAAATTGTTCTTATTTGAGAAAAGTTGTATTAGAATGTGTAAAAATACGTTTTTATTTTTTTTAAAAGCCATTCATTCCTTGCTTTTTGTCAACCTTCAACTTAAAATCATAGTTCTCATAATCTCCATTCCATTCTATTAATTGTACGATTTAAATTTATTAAAATAATTTTGATTATATTTACGATTCTATATTTATTATGTAAATAAAATATAAATAAATTTATTTAAAAAAACTTTCATATTTAAATAAAATTAAAATTTATCATTATATAAATAACTTAATTAGTTTAATAATACTTTTATTAACTGTTAATAATAAATAAATTAATTAAACATAAATACTTTTTTATGACGATAATAACTAAAATATTAATAAAATTATATAAAATATTATAATATACAAAAATTAAAATAAGATCATTTAATTATAAATTATATATAAATTTTTACATAGTTATTCATATATTAATTAATAACTTATTTAAAAATTATATATATTTTATTTTTTTAAAATCTCACAATTTTACTACCAATTCGATTTTGTTATCTAAATCAATTTTATATAAACTACCAATCTTATAAACTATGCTTAAAATACTAAAATAAAAAGGTTATTAGTAAAAGGGAACGAGGGAGATTTGACGGACGCCATATCCACTTATCCACCATCCTATGCCGAACTGTTCCAAAAGGAATTGGAAATCCCATTTTAATCCGGATATTAAATCCTGACCGTCCGATCAGAATCTATTCCCCTTCTCAGACCTTCGAATTTATAGCTTCGTACCAACGCAAAAACAAACCAAAGAACAGACGCTTGAAATTGAAAGGCTTATCGTTGGATTAGAGAGCACGAAGAAACCCACCATGGCGGCAACCGTGAGCGCGTGGGCTAAACCCGGCGCGTGGGCTCTCGATTCCGAAGAACATGAAGCCGAACTTGTACAACAAAAAAGTAATGACTCCCTTAACGACAATCTTCACTCCAACGCCAACGCCAACGCCGACGGTGACTACCCAACCCTAGCTGCAGCCGCCGCCACCAAAACCAAGAAGAAGTCCAAGGGTCAAACCCTTTCTCTCCAGGAGTTCGCGGCTTCTGGGACCACGGTTAAGCAGCCACCTTATCAAGCAAACAGGGGACTTACACATGATGAACTACTGTCCCTCCCGACTGGCCCCCGCGAGCGCTCCGCCGAGGAGCTCGAGCGCTCCAAAGGCTTCAGATCCTATGGCACCCGGGACGAACAGCCGCGCCGACAGAGGGAGCCTTCCAATAGAGATTTTGCGCCGCCTTCTCGTGCCGATGAGATTGATGACTGGGGGGCGGCTAAGAAATCTACGGCTCCCAACGGTTTTGAGCGGAGAGAAAGGAGAGAAGGGGGAGGCTTTTTCTCGGATTCACTGTCTCGAGCTGATGAAGTGGATAATTGGGCTTCCAATAAGACGTTTGTTCCTTCAGATGGTCGGAGGAATGAAAGAAGAGGAGGCTTTGATTCGAATGACAGCAGCGGAGCTGACTCGGATAACTGGGTTAAGAGAAAGGAAGAAGAGGGGCGGAAGTTTGGATCTTTGGGCGGCTCTTTTGATAGTCTGAGAGAGAGAAGAGGAGGGGGTTTTGAGTCGTCGAATGGGGGAAGCGGGGTTGATTCCGACAACTGGGGGAAGAAGAGAGAGGAGAGTGGTGGAAGACCCAGGTTGAATTTGCAGCCGAGGACACTGCCATTAGGTGATGGGCAGCAGCAGAATAATGAGAGTTTAATGAAGCCCAAAGGGTCGAGCCCGTTTGGGGAGGCGCGGCCTAGAGAGGAGGTTTTGAAGGAGAAAGGCCAGGACTGGAAAGAAATTGATGGAAAGCTCGAGTCTGGGAGGATTAAAGAACCCAGAGAGGAAAGGCCGCCGGCTTTTGGGAAGAGAGGTTTTGGAAGTGGTAATTGGAGGAGCAGTTTGCAGGAGGATAGAAACGAGCAAATTTGGGGGAAACATGTTGAGAGTGTGGATACTCGTCCTTCACGGTCAGTGGAGTTAATTTAATTGCTCTTTTACTTATTTCTACTATTCAATGATTTTTGCTTGTTAGTTTTTGTAAATTGTGTTACTAAACTGATGTAGTCCTGCGAATAGTACTTTTCAGTCTTTAGAATTTATGTTTAGCAACCATGGCACTTAGGAGTCTTTTCCGGACTTTCTGACCATTAACGTAAATAGAATTTAAGTGAATTTGTTTAATATATTGTTACTGTGAACTTAATAGTTTAAGCCTATGTTTCTTGAAAGATATATGTGATTTCGTTTAGTTAGTGTGCTGTGGTTCAGATGGCTTGTGCGTAATCTTCAGTTTTTATCTGCCATGTGATTTCTCGAATGCCTTTTTTTCACCTTGATATGGTGTTCCCTCCTAAAACTGCTGTAGAATTGGTTGGTTCCTAATCCCTGCATGATAACCATCACACCTGTCCAACACGTCCATGCGTGTTGGCATTGATCTTTTTTGTAGTCTCCCTTTTTTTGTATGTTTTTGCTCCCTCATTTTTCGTTTGGAAGTATTTGCGCAACAGTTATGAATTCTTTTTTATTTATTTCAATGTTCATAGTTATGATTAGGATATCATGTCACTGATGCCTGTATGGCACAGACTAGAGGTTGTGAATCCATTCCTGCTACTTTCTTACTATTTTTAGCTTTCAGATCCTTATATGCATAGTGGATTGAAGCAGTACTCACTTCTATCTAATTGACTGCCAAATGCCATGCGATATAAATGCAAAGCTTGGTATTTTTACGCCCAGATTTTTGATGTGTTATTTGGTCCTTCACCTGCTTCAACGTTCTTTTGGGTCGCTTTATTTTCTAATGCCCCTTTTTCTTTCATATCCCTTAAACTTCGTCGTATTCCCTTTTTTGGTAGTCATTTTTGTTTTGCTTTTTAGTTATCTTGTTTGTTTTGGTGCACATTCTGCTGGAGAGGCCTTGATTTGAGGGACTTTTGGGGCTTCTAGTGTTTGGGGGCTGCATTGCTTGTGAAGAAGATAGCAAATGAATAGTTCTTTTGCATTAAGATGACATTTTATCTGGCATTGTGTTACTAATTTTTTCATCAGCCTTTCATTTCCAACCTTTTTTGTGCTGTTTTTTCCAGTGCTGAGAACACAGAAGGGGGACATGAGGAAGAAGCTGAAGATAAAGATAAACAAATATAATGCTGAATATTGAAAGGAAATGTCAGAGGACACTGGTGGAAAGTTTTTGGAGAGTTGGAGTATGTGTCTTTATTTTGTGGTTTGGTTTTGTTGATGTCATTTAGAGGAACATACTTGAGGCAGTTTTGGTAGAAGTCTGAGTAGATTATAATTTAAGTCCCATATGGCTGCTTTGTAGTAGCAGGCGTGGTTTTGTTTAGGATTTAAAGTGTTGTTATTTATTTCCTCTCCAATGATTTTGATTGGGATTGTGGTGATTGGATTATTATTGTTGCAAACTTGTAGTACATAAATGATGAAAGTTTACAATTTTGTTTTCTATTATGATAATTTCCTTATTGGGGTTTTGGTTTTTGGTTTTTGGTTTTTGGTTTTTGGTTTTTGTAGTGATAGATTATTGTTTTTTGGGGAAATATTAAGGCCTTACATTTCTTCTGTTATGCATTATGGGGCTGAATATTTGGTCCTCTTTCCCGGAGCATTTTGACTTGAATTTTGCCATTGTTAGATATAGATTTTCTTCCCATTCTTTCGTGTAGAAATTTGGAAAGAGGAATACAGAAATGATATTCTAAATTTCTAATGCTATTATTAAGATTTTCATTCTTTCAACTATTCCTTTAATTGGAACTCAAAGTGTTAGGACCTGTTTAGATTGTATTTTAAAATTTATTTTTATTTTTATTTTAAATGCACTTTTTAATACATATTTTATTTTATAATTATTATTCAAAAAATATATAAACAACTTTTTAGATACACCCCTTAAGGGCCTTAACAATCCCACTACAGCAGTCAAAGTCCCGCTGCTGTATTGTGTGCTCTGGTATCTGATACTACCCAGTTCGAACTGTAATCAGTCGCTAACTGTGCACGAATCATTTCATTCTCGCTTTCCCAAAAAGAAAAATTCTAGGGGTGGGTCGTGTTGTGTGTGTGAAATTTACAATGCATGATTAACTGCGGCGTGTGTCTCATGATGTCAATCCAAGAGCAGCAGCTGAGCAGGTCTATGTTAAGTAAACAGGCCTTAATGTTTTCTGACTGAGCCATGTTAATGCAAAGACAAATCAACCAAGATTCCTTGATCTCCTGGGTTCCATGTTGAAATCAACTTGCAAACTACCCTTCCACTATTGATTCTGAGTCTTTAACGGCAGTGCATTAAACGATTCTACCTGCTATCTAATTCCTTCGGCTCCAATTAATTTGGGATAATTGTAGTGGTAAAAAAACATTCCACGTCTTGATGTTCTGATGTGGACAGAGATCAACTTCACATTACCATGGCTTAGTTGATGAAGCAAGACTCCATCTCAAGATTTAGTCACTTTTTCTAGAAGGGGTGGCGAGAATATTAATTCCTGCTTGTAATCCTTCTCCCCTTTGTGGGGTTTTGGACATGAGGTGAGACGTGGAAGTAGAACTCGTTTTCACATTTGGCTAGTCAAACTCGATATAGGCATTTTGAAGCTGTATAGTACAAGAGCATTTACATTTTGTTGTAAATTGTCGGTAGGAAAAGCCAGACAGAAGGTGAAGGACATGCTTTGAATCCAGAAAAATACCCGCCCTCCCTCTATGAGCATCCCGTGCCGCTAGCAGGGTTAGATTCAAATAATGGACAGACAAAGAAAATTTCCCAGAATTCTCCTAAAACCAACCTTTTCTATTTGGGAAAGAGCCAGTGACATAGCGGTAAAGCTTTAAAGTGCCTATGCGAGAAGACACATGTTTAAATCCCACCAGTAACATTTGTTACAAAAAAATTCTTACAATAGTATAAGGTCTTCACTTTGTAATAGTATAAGTATTTCACATTCCCCCTTTCTCCTTGTAACAGTGTAGGGTTTCAAAAAAAACCTTTTCTATCTATCTTTAGAAGTAGAGGGAGAGAGTAAATATGATATTTACATTGATTTTTCCAACCAAACTAAGGACTTTTTCTTTCTCATTCAGAAAGACTCAGTCCCACACTCTGAATCCGTTTCTCTTTTCTCTTTTTACCTTAATTGCATTGTAGATTCACCAAAGTGAATGTCCTCGGATAACTTAGTAATACTAATATAGAATGTACATGTCATCCATTTACAGCCATTTTGCCCTGCGTGGTAACATTTGGTCATGCTTAAACATTTAATGCAATGACTGCATCTTTTTCATTGTAGCTGGGATCATGATAATTCACCACTCATAAATGACTCCGTATCACCTCAATTTCGAAGACTTACTTTTTTCAACACCCCATAAATGAAGACTGTTGAGTGTTGAGGTAATGCAACTCCTTTATTAATTTCTGATTGTCATCTCGTTTACTTATAGGGTAAGGGCTTGCTCACAGATTCACACCACTACCACAATTTTATTAGTTAGCGTTACTACCACTTCTATATTACTACTAGTTGCTCAGTGCAGAGTTCTCAAGTATCCAAATCCCATGGATTGGTCAACCAAGCTATGCTTTGCAGCTTTTCTCGCTGCTGCTGCAGCCATTCTTGGTGTAAACGGAGATACAATGGTTACTGGTACTGTCTTCTGTGACCAATGCAAAGACGGCCGAGTGTCTCTCTTCGATTATCCCCTGCACGGTAAGTTCATTAAATGAATTCTGTCTCAGTGCATATACCTGTTTACATTCCCCCATCAGATATAATTTATGCATGTTTAGCATAATGTGTATCTTCAGTAAACGAAATTGGGCTGCCGTTCCGAACATTGGTAAGAATTTTCAGATTTTATATATGAATAATCTACCTCTTGCAAAAGGCCAGGGAATAAATCTTCTGTTTTAACTTTCAAAGGTCAGCAGACTTTCTGTGTTTTCAAGCTTACTGAAGACAGACAACTACAGTACAGACGATGGCAGATGATTCAGTGTTGATACCAAGCTCTTCTTTTTTCGTGATTACATCTTGCATCTTATTCTGGGTTGCAGTGTTTCTGTTCAAGAATACTGAGCAAGTCCATTTAAAGATGAGACAGAAAATTAGAGCAACCTTCTTTGTATGCTTGACTGCCAAATTTGTCTGCAGGAACTAAGGTAACAATGGCCTGCCCTGGTAGTGATGGACAACTCACGTCATGGAGCGAAGTAACAACAAACTGGGTAGGGGGTTTCGCAATGAGATTCCAGGGAACTCCTGATTTGAGGTCTTGTTCTGCACAGATTTCGGGCGGCGAAGGTTCATCAAGCTGTGCGGCAGCGGCAGGTCCAGCACGATCCCTAAAATTGATGTTCAACATGTTTGATATGGCAATGTACACTGTGGATCCGCTGCTTTCTCAGCCTGCGGAACCCATGTCCTTCTGCCCCAAGTCCAGTTCTCCTGTGCCAGCTCCCGTTAAACCTGTTCAATCTCCACCTACAATCCCAATGCCGTCACCACCAGTGACACGATCAGCTCCATTGCCACCAATTCCATTTGTAGAAGCTTCAGTCTGTCCATATCAGTAAGTACTATTTCATTAATGAATGCATCAGTGGTATTGTAGGACCAAGTCTCTCCTAGATTTTGAAGTCCATGAATTTCTTCTTTGAAGATACATAACTTACATAAGTATCCATCTATTCACTTGCAATTTTTCTGGGGCAAGTGTCCCTCTCAGCATTTACTCTTTTACAAGTTCTGTTTACTTCATGATCTTTACAACCGTGTCCAGTGGCTTTGTTTTGCATGCTTATTTATAATAACTCTTTTGCCAAGTGAATATCCTTGGGAATAGTTTGATGTTTATTCTGAAAATTAATCTTCAACGAATTCATTAACATTTTGTGGAATAGTTTCATAAATTCACTTTGTTTAATATGCAGAAAGTGGTTAATGCCAGAATACAGATGCCACTGGAAGGTTGTGACGCCAGACACAAAAGTGGCAGTTGCATTTGGACTAATAGCTGCTGAGAGATACGGGACAGACTTGACTCTGTGGAAAGGGATGCAAGGGAAAGGGGAAGCTTATAAAACTCTTCTGAGAGAAGGGACTACGGCCCTGCTTAATTCCTACAATAGCATTGAGTTTGCTTATCAACCCCTTGCCGTAATTGAAAGCATGAATTGGGCATTGACAGCATCTACTGAGCGAGTCCTACACACTGCGCTCAAATTCATGAGGGCCAATTCTGGCCACTCTCATCTTTTCTGCAAATTTTCACCTTGCAAGTCATGAATGGAGTATTAATAGTATTAATTTCCTCTATGCATCCATATTCGATGGATAATCATATATTTCTATAGTTCTATTCTTGTGTGGTTCCTTTTGAACTTATAACATACTTATAACGAGCTTGTTCCTTGTGGGATGAATCATTGAATGCATATTTGTGTATTTTAAGGAACTTTAAAGTTTGGTCTTCAGCAGTCATTTAGCTACTGATTGATACACCCCCACACTATAATTCAATCAAAAAGGCCGCGGCCAACTAAATTTGATATGGTCATACATAGATTGGTAGATTGACGAAGATGAAGATGACCAACTGATAATAAGAATTATTAATTTACTAATATGTAATTCAATAAAATACTAAATGCGTCTCCATTGACTGTAAAAGGCAACAGTTTGCAGCCCCCACAATCCAATCCCAGATTTCCAAGCCATTCATCCTCCCTCAATAGTGATTTGAACATTCAATCAGTGATTTCCCATTTTCCCAGTAAGTTCTACTCTCAGTCCAGTAGTAACGTTATACGCTTGGTGGAGGGGATGTCATGAATTCAATGCATCCATTTTAGCTCCTACAAATTCAAGTAAATGATAATCAAACGCCCCTTAATCTTCCTTGTACTTTACCTCATCCTAGGAACAACAGGGGTTTGCCTCTGTTTCAACGACTGCGATGTCGTCCTATGTTCATCCCAGTTAGAAGGGGAAGAATCGTTAAACTTCAAGATTGAAGAAGCGACCATCAAAGTCATACAGCAAGCCTTCGCGTTGAAAAAGCTTACTTCAAGAGAACTCGTCGACTTTTACTTAAATCGAATCGAGACCCTTATTCCGGTGCTTCGTGGCGTGATAGAAGTCAACCCGGACGCACGGGACCAAGCCGACGAGGCCAATCGAATTCAAGAATCATCATCGTCCTTGTCAATATCACTCAGTGATATGCATGGTATTCCGGTGCTCCTCAAGGACAGCATAAACACTTATGATAAGCTCAACACTACGGCTGGTTCTTACGCTCTTTTGGGATCAAAGGTGGCGCGAGATGCTGAGTTGGTGGAGCGGCTGAGGAAGGCCGGGGCTGTGATTATGGGCAAGTCTAGCATGAGTGAATGGTATCATCTTAGAGACTTCAATCTACCCAATGGATGGTGTGCTAGAAGTGGCCAGGGTGTGGTGAGTTCCTGATTGCTTCCCCTTCCTTTTTTAGTCCTTTGGACTAGTTAAATCATCAGATTTTATTACACCCTTTTAGCTTGTAACTGATTTCCAATGAATTAAGTTATGTAGTACGTTATGAATTGAAGTTAGTTCGTATCATTTTTTAACTTCTTGATGAAAATGTTGGTTTAACTAAACTGACAATCTTAGTTTTATAACTGAGCTTTTGGTTCCTGGTAATAACAGGTGTTCTATTTTGTTTATTAGATTTCATTTGTTACTAAACACTATAGTGTTTGTATGAAGTACCCAAAATTATTACTGGGACATACTTATTGTTTGTTGGTATAATGTGGTTGTTTTTGTGGGATGTGCAGAATCCATACGTGCAAGGGGGACATCCATGTGGATCAAGCAGCGGATCTGCAATGTCAGTCGCTGCAAATATGGTGGCTGTATCTCTGGGTACCGAAACTGATGGCTCTAGCCTCTATCATCTGTCCTGCAGATTCCAACTCTGTTGTAGGCTTCAAGCCCACTGTGGGGTTAACTAGCCGTGCTGGAGTTATAATGGTTTCACCACGGCAGGACACAAGTGGGTAGTTAGTACATAATTTGTATTCCCACATTACCATGAGATAATGCATGGGTATAATAATTGTTCACTCGTACCTTTGATTTTAGCAACTAACCTGTCAAACATAATTCTGGAAACTTAGCATTCAAAAATGTAAAGGAAATTACATATGCCATAAACAATTTATAGGTAGCGGAATTAAAAAAAATAATTTTCATCAGAATCAATTTCAATATACGTATAAAACAAAACCTTTTTTGATGACTGAAAATTGTATCGTTGAAAGAAATTCTGTCAACCATAGTCGCACAAATGTCCGGCTTCTAAGGTATCCATACGAACTTATCTTAGGATCTTCTTGAGATTGATTGACACCAAATCAATATGCTAGTTTCTTCAATGAATGTACAACACTGCAAAATTTAGAGTTCAAGAGAACTCTAACAAAACAAAAGAAATCTTTTTTCCTTTGCAGTAAAATTTTTCTCCTATGAAAAACCTGTACACACACCATCAACTTGGCGTCTGTCTCATGATCTCATCTTTAAAAGTTTTTCTATCTGTTTGAAAACCTAACAGACACATCTGATATTATATCGTGATAGAGTTTATCTTATCAAATTTTTTTCAAAAAGAAATTTGAACCAAATTAAAACTTATTTTATAGGAGATCCTTAGGTTAATTATTTTACAAATGATTCCTAATAATTATCATATAATTATTTAATCATTTTAACCTAAGAACAAATTTTTTATGTGTGTGACCCTTTAGGTTCTTAATCACTTGGCAATAAATAAAATTATAATCTTAGAATTAATTGGCTTTAGTACAAAACCTAGTACAAAACCAACAAAGTCACTTGGACTAAAGTCAATTTAGTCAAGAGTATTCTAAGATCAAATAAATTAAACAACTTTAATTTATCATTAATTCAATAATTAATTAGCTTATATTTATATATCAAGATTGGCCTTTAGCCAAGCATCATGACCACCCAAGAGTTAAGAAAAGTCAAGTGGTTGACTTCACCTTTTCATGAACTAGAATCCGTGTAATTAATATCCTTTCACCATACTATATTCCTAATTAGTACAAGAGTAAGGTATAAGTGCCAACTCTTAATGTACTAATTATTATAATTTCTTATTCCGAAAATTCAACTCATTTAAAATAAATTTAGAACTCTTCCAAATTTATTTACTCGTTTGCAAACATTTTGAGTTGATATTTCAACAAGTGGCCATTAGTGGGATATACTCTTTTGTTGACAAAGGATCCCGCAGCCGCTACCCAAGGGTGCGCACTAGGTAAACCCCACTCCTGTGGAATAGTCCGCAAACCCTTACAAGAAAATTAAATAGTGTTGCGGATTTTACACGCAAGTGCACGTGATCGTTAACAAGTAATATAAAGTGAATATAAATTATCGATCCCACAAGGACTAATTGTTTATCAATTACCGAAATTTAGTTAATTCTACATTTATTTGAATGATAAAAAGATATTTTATGAATAAACTAAATTAAAACTAAATTTAAAACTTGAATTAAAACTAAATTTAAAACTAAGCAAAGCAAAGTAATGAATTAAGTTGGCGAAAGCTCTAGGGTTTTCGATTTCACCATAACTAATCCATCTTGATATTACTCTATTTCTATAGTTTAATTTAATTTCCTGGTTGATAGTCGAGATTCCCTAATTTATTTACTAGTCCCTCCCAATATCTAATAAAAATCTCCCTAATTGCTAATTCACTATATTCCTATGTGAATTACAACAATTATGAAGTCATTATGTTCTATGGATTCCCATGTAGCGACTACACAAACTATGCAGGTATATTCCTATCCTACATGCAATTCATGGTATTTATCTCAATGAACTTGACACATAACTCCCCTTCCAGTTCGTTATGATTAACATATCATCTAATTAGTGATCAAGTAATTAGAAGCATTAAGCATAGAGATAAACACTCAACCATGGAAAATTAAATCAAACTATATTAATAAAAAAAATAAAAAGACTTCATAATTAGGCTACATCGTAGCCCTAGAAAAATGAATTAGTTCATATTAAAATAAAAGAATAACACTAATTTCTTAAACATAATTGCAAAAAGAAAAAAAATAAATAAATAAATAAAAATAAACTCCAAACAAAACCCGTAGGTGGTAGCCACTCCACTCTTTGTTCTTTGACTTTTGTCTTCTCTGCATTGGCGACTGAAATTTCTAAGCTTACAGAACTAATTCAAGACGACGAAAAGAAAGGACTGGACGTGAAGTCCAGGAAGAAGAATAAGAGAACTGACTGATATTTCTCTAAGAACACTGAGAATAGAAAATCAAGAAGAAAAATAGGAAGAAAAGCGGGACGGCCAGGAAGAAAAAGAACAATCTGCTGCTAAACTAAAGGACGAAAAGGAGAACAAAGATGGGTTCTTCTCAAGGCAGTAGACTCCTTCTTCTTATAGGTGCAGTTGTTTCCAATTTTCCTCTGTTTTCCAATTGCCTCTTGGCTTGCTTTGTTTCCAAATTTGCTTTGTTTCCTTGTTTCGGCCCTCGTGTTTCCCTTGAGTTTGGCAGCTTCTTTTCTTGTTTCCTTTTCCGAATTCTGTTATCAAATTCAGTTGTATGTTGTTTCCAAATTCCTTTGCAGCTCGGTTTCTTCTTGTTTTGTTTTTTTCTTGCCCGAATTGTAGCAGACTTTTGTTTCTTATTTGCGCTAAGCTTTCCTTTCTGCAGTTGTCTTCTATTTCCAATTTGCTGCAGCTTAATGCTAAGGAAGTCTCCTTTTGTTTTCCGTTGTGCAGCTTGTGTCTTTGTTCCCAAATTCAGTTGCCCACTTTCTCTGTTTCCAAATTTAGCTTTTTTGTCTTCTCTCCAATTTCAGTTGTCTTCTGTCTCTCATCTTCTGCACGATTTCTGTTTGCTTAAAGTTGCAGCTGAAGAAGATTTTTCTTCTTTTGTTGTTGCTGTCTTCAGAAATCAAGAGGTGGGGTGCGGCTGCCTGAAGCTTCAAATTGCAGCAGTATTTTGTCCTTGTGTTTGTTGTGTTCTTATGGATTGAATTGCACGTAGATGAAGAGGTTGTCCCAGCTGCCAGCTTTGATTAATCAATCCATGGGTTTGCTGCATATGGCTTTATTATGATTCTATCAACTTCAATGTTTGATCCTCTAAGGGCTTGAAGAGTTGGCTAATCTGGATCATAGATTAGCGTTCTTCTAATGTTGATCTGTTTGCACAGGGCTATAACACTTGCTGGAGATGGCAATCCATTCTCTTTTCTTCCATAACAAACTCCAGTTAGAGCTCCTGTAACAATTGAGCACGTGTTCAAAAGATGCATCAGTCATGGTAAATAAATTGATGAAAATAATTGTTTCTTTCTCAGATTGCAGTTTGCATATCAGCATAAAAAGTGCAACTTCATGTAACCATATTTTTCGAGATTGGCCAGTATTCAACTAGCATAATTAGATTGATCATATTGTGCATTTTCATCAGGCTTACTGTAACAAATAATATCCTACCAATATGGCTCCACAAAGAGATGTTTGTCTTAAACAACAGAATAGAAGGCCAGAGAGTGTTTCAGACTAATATTCTGTGTAGAGTATTTAGAAGCTACATTGAAATTGTAATTCAGGGGAAAGGGCAAGACCTGTAAAATCAAAGGTTGCTATGATAAATCTAGAAATTATTTCCCTTGTTTTCCAGGTCTCACGCCTAAGGAAAAAAAAAATAAAATAAAAAGAAACCTTGAAGATTTTGCCAAGAAAAATTAATATTTCTGTTTATTTATTAAATTTTTCCTAAAAACTCCAATCCAGCCATCAATAATAAAAACATTTAATATTCATATAAACAAGCATTTTAATCACTTAAACACAAGGGAATTAACCTAATAAATATGCAATTATACATTCTATCAAACAACACTAGGCAATCCTTGTGCGATGGGCTCAACCAAGAAGGTGTTAGCAGGGGGATTTGAACTCGTGACCTTACGGTTACGTGCTCACCTGCCACACTAATTTGGCTACCCCCAAGGGGGATTTGCATTCGTAACCTTACGGTTTAGTGAGATATACTTTTTTTACTACTAGAAATGGTGAATCCTTTATTGATTGTAAATCATCTATCAATGTCTCATGTTATACCCAACTTCTATGGCACACACAACTAGCTACAGTTATGGATTTATAGGGTTAAAGTATAACAATTCACAGTATAGATACTCTTATGATCTCAAGTCTGTAGATTACTTACATTACTGTCACGTAGAGATTATGCCATTGGCACTCAAAAAGTTAATGTCATGGGAATTTCTAAGCGGATCAATCCAATGAATTATTCTCTAACAATTCATTCATATATCAATATATATACTAATCTATTGTATTAACAACGTCCTTAATTTTGTTAATACTATGATTAGGGATATTTAAGAATAATAAGTATTATTCTAAGGACTTTATCATCAATATATAAATATGTATAATCCAAGATGATAAAACGCCATATATCTTTATTGCATAAAAAATGTCAAAATACAACCAAATATGATGATTTTAAATTACATGACAAATCTCTTACTAAAACCAATCATTCATGTACTTTAAACCGAATAAAGATACATGACAATCATGTTTCTTTTGTGATAAAGGTTTAGTCAATGGATCTGCTATGTTTTCCTTTGTAGGAATCTTGTTTATCTTTACTTTATTTTTACCAATGATTTCTCTAATCAAATAATAGTGCCTTAGTACATGTTTGGACCATCGATGAGACCTAAGTTCCTTGGCTTGAGCAATAGCCCATTTATTATCACAATACAAAGGTATTGGGTTGGCTATTGAAGGAACCACTTCAAGTTCAGAAATGAACTTTTTTATCCAAACAGCCTTTTTAGCAGCTTCTGAAACAGTAATATATTTAGCCTCTGTCGTAGAATCTACAATAGTTTTTTGTTTGGAACTTTTCCAACTCACAACACCACCATTGAGGGTAAAAATGTACCCAAACAAAGACTTGCTATCATCTTTATCAAATTGAAAGCTAGCATCAATGAACCCATGTACTTTAAGCTCTGCCTCTCCATATATCAAGAATAAATCCTTAGTTTTTCTTAAGTACTTAAGGATATTCTTGACAGCTTTCCAGTAACCATCACTGGGATTAACCCGATATCTGCTCGTAACACTTAGAGCATAGGAGATATCTGGTCTTGTACATAATATAGCATACATAATTGATCTTACAGCAGAAGCATAAGGAACATTTTGCGTGCTATGTTTTTCAACATCAATTTTTGAACACATATCTTTAAAAAGGTAAATCCCATGAAATATGGGAACATAACCTCTCTTTGATTGATTCATGCTAAACTTCTTTAGCATTTTATCTATGTATGTTGACTGTGAAAGACCAAGCAACTTATTGGATCTATCATGATAGAACTTTATTCCCAAAATATAAGTTGCTTCACCCAAATCTTTCATTGAGAATTTTTAGGACAACCATACCTTAACTGACTGTAGAGAATGTATGTCATTTCCCATCAATAATATGACATCCACATATAGTATCTGGAAACTATAGCACTCTCACTAATCCTTTTGTATACACAAGGTTCATTTTCGTTTTTGATAAAACCAAACTTTTTGATTGTATCATCAAAATGAATATTCCAACCCCTTAAAGCTTGCTTAAGTCCATAAATAGACTTTTGTGGCTTACATACTTTATTAGGGTCTTCGGATACAAAACCCTTAAATTGTATCATATACACCTCTTCTTGCAAATGACCGTTAAAAAAAATCTGTCTTAACATCTATTTGCTAGATTTCATAATCATAGTATCCAGTTATAGCAAGTAAAACTCTAATGGATTTCAGCATAACAACTGGTGAAAATGTTTCATCATAGTTAATACCATGTTTTTGTGTGTAACCTTTTGCAACCAGTCTAACTTTATAAGTAGTCACATTACCATTCAAGTCAGTCTTCCTTTTGAAAACACCAACTTACACCTTATGGGTTCCCTTCAGGTGAATTGACTACGGTCCATACCTTATTGTCATAGATGGAATCCATTTCAGATTTCATGGTTTGAAACCACTTCTTAGAGTCCTTATCAGATAAGGATTCATTGTAAGTAGTAGGTTCATCATTACCAATGATAAACACATCATCATACCTTTTGAGTGCATGACGTGTCCTACTTGACCTACGTACAGCTTGTGTATTTTGAGTTTCTATTTCTACCACATCATTATGAAGTTCAAGCTATTGTTCCATATTCCTATTTTTGCTAATTTGTGATTCCAGAACTTCTTCAAGTTCTATATTTCTCCCTCTTGCTCTTTCTAGAATAAACTCTTTTTCTAGAAATGTGGCATGTTTTGAAATAAACACCTTTTGTTCAATGGAGTTATAAAATTGATACCCAAAAGTTTCTTTTGGATATCTTACAAAATAGCATTTTTCATATTTTGGATCGAGCTTATCTGATTATACCTTTTTAACAAATGCGGGACATCCTCAAATTCTTAAATGTTTAAGATTTGGTTTTTTCCCATATCATATCTCATATGGAGTAGTATCAACAGCTTTATATGGAACATGATTTAATAGGTAGGAGGCAATATTTAAGGCATATTCCCAAAACAATTTAGGGAGAGTTGCATGACTCATCATGGATCGAACCATATCTAATAATGTTCGATTTCTCCTCTTAGATACACCATTTAGTTGCAGTGTATATGGAGGAGTCCATTGTGAAAGAATCTCATTCTCTTTTAAATAATTTTGAAATTCTTTGTTTAGGTATTCTTCACCCCGATCTAATCAAAGTATTTTAATACTTTTCCTAAGTTGTTTTTCTGCTTCATATCCATATTCTTTGAACTTTTCAAAGACTTCAAATTTATACTTCAATAAGTATACATGACCATATCTACAATGATCATCAGTAAATGTTAGGAACTATGAAAAATCTCCTCTAGCTTGAATTGACATAGGTCCACATACATTGGTGTGTATGAGAACTAATAATTCAGTAGATTTTTCACCTTTTCCAATAAAATGTGTTTTAGTCATTTTTTCTAATAAACAAGATTGGGATGTTTCATATGATTCATAATCAAATAAGCCCAAATAACCATCATTATGCAATTTGGTTATGTGTTTCTCATTATGTGACCTAGTCTACAATACCAGAGATAAAAATTTCTAAAATTGTCAAATTTGGGTTTCTTTGTATTTATGTTGAAAATTGGGTTTTCAAGATCTAATATATAAAGACCATTATTTTGATAACTAACACCATAAAAAATACTTTTACGCTAAATAGAACAACATTTATTCTTAGTATTTATTTCAAAACCATCATTGTCTAAACAAGAAATTGAAATAATATTCTTTGTAAGTACTAATACAAAATAACAATCTTTCAAATCAAGAATCAATCCACTAGGTAGAGGAAGACCATACGTTCCTACGGTTAAAGCAGCAACTTTTGCTCCATTGCCCACGTGTAAGTCCAAATCTCCCTTTGCCAGCTTTCTACTTATTTTTAGACCCTACATATTTGTACAAACATGAGAGCCAGATCCAGTATCTAATACCCAAGAATTTAATTTTGAAATAGAAAGGTTTATTTCAATCATAAACAAACATGAAGTAGAAGTTTCAATACGCTTCTTCTATTTCACGGTTTCTAGATAAACCTTGCAATTTTTCTTCCAATGCCCATCTTGTTCACAGTGGAAATAAGTGCCCTTTTCTTTCTTGTCCCTTTTGGCTTTCTGTGTTGCCTTGGATCTAGCTTTCTTCTTGGTCTTCTTAATACCAGCTTTACGCTTTCTTTTCTTGGACCCCTCAACCAACAATACAGTAGCCTTCTCTCTCTTCGTGGTATCCTCAGCTTCCTTAAGTAGGTTCAATAACTCAGCAAAGTAAAAGTCTCAACTTTGTTCATATTAAAGTTCATCACAAATTGAGAAAAGCTTGGAGGAAGGGATAGTAGTATCAAGTCTACACTTAACTCATAATACATTACAAATCCTAGTTTCTTCATTTTCTCAATGAGACCAATCATCTTCAGTACATGAGTTGAAATTGAAGATCCTTCAACTAGCCTGCTTTGGAAGAGTTCCTTTGAGGTATCATATCGCTCACTTCTAACCCTTTTATCATACAATGCTTTCAAGTGTTGAAGCATTGAAAAGGCATTTATCTCCTCTTACTGCTTTTGTAGCTCGGGACTCATGGAAGCGAACACAATACAACATGCACTTTCAGAATCATCTAAATGCTTCACATATGCATTTCTTACTGCTTGATCAACATCAGCAACAGGCTCATCAAGAACAGGACCATCAAGGACATAAAACAACTTCTCATTCCTAAGGGCAATTCTTAGGTTTCAAACCTAGTCCAAATAGTTTGGGCCAATAAGTTTATTGTTAAGTAAAATAGTATGCAAGTTCATGTTGTTATTCATTTTCTACAACAAGAAAATGAAGATAGAATAAGAATTTAAATTTATGCAATATACAAAACCAAAATACATAAATATATGGACTTAATAAAATCTTGGTTTTGCTCCCACTATTTTATCCAAATCAATATCCCTCAAATTGATTCAAGAATTTTCTCAAAATTTTTTAGCAGGCTAGGATCCCATTTCAATTATTTTTAATTTTGAGTTAGCTCAAAAAATAAAAATTAATTTCAATGAGTAGGTATTAATTACCAACTACAACTTATTTGCAACTCCTAGATAGTTAGGTTGTCAACTTTGATACACATTTTTAAATCATATCCATTATTCAGATATCTTATCTCATAGTTTAAACACATTTTTAGTAAGACAACCTTGAGTTAGCTCAACAAGTTACCCTAACAAACACTGTTTAAACTATAATAATGGAAGGCATTTAAATTGATTTAATATTTAATTAAGAGATTAAAACATGGTCTCATCATTTATATATATCATATGTAATAAATATTTCATTTTATTAAACATACAATATGCAATTAAATAATCTAATTATTTAATCAAATGTTAAATCACATATGACATGACAATTGAATAAACACATTAAACAATTATAAACAAATTTCAGTTATAAACCTATATGTATTACATTTCCAATCATATTAGAAATATTTTTGAATTAATTGAGAAGTTTTATGGGTTAAGACAAAAAATTTCAAATTTTGGGCCAAAATTAATAACTAACAAAAAAGCAAAGGACCTTAACATAAATAAATACTTTATAACGAAAACTGCCCCACCAATGACGTCATCTGATGTCACTCTAGGGCTGACTCGATGTTGACGTCATTTGATGATGTCACTAGTGACGTCATTGATGTCACCCTAGGCTGACTCGATTATGACGTCACCAGTGATGTCATTGATGTCACTCTAAGGCAGACTTGATGTGACGTCATCTGATGATGTCACCAGCTTCTTCAGCCTTCTACCACCTCTGTTTTCTTTTTTTAAAAAAAAAATCTTTTCTTTTCTTTTCAGTCTTCTGCCATCTCTAATTTCTTAAAAAAAAATTCAGCCTTTTGTTGCTGCTGTTGCTTTCTAAAAAAAATTTTAAAAACTTTTTTATTTTTTTTCAATCTGTGTTCTGGCACACCGGCTTTCCAGAACATTATCACAAGTAGCGATCAAGAATTCGACAAACAACTTTGACAAGCATTTCAGTAATAAATCAGAAAATTTTTCAAGCAAAATTTTCAACTTGTTTCTTTAGATTTTGCATAGCAGAACTCAAAATTTTCCTTTGTTTACTAAAAAAAAAACTTTCGTGTGTGAAAAACAATTTTCACTCAACAGAACAATTTTTCTCAATCAATCAATATAATACATATATGTAAATATAAACAATTTATATTCAGATAAACTTATACGCAAAATTAAACCCTCATGCTCTGATACCACTGTAAAGGAAATCACATATGCCATAAACAATTTATAGGCAGCGAAATTTAAAAAAATGATTTCCACCAAAATCAATTTCAATATACGTATAAAACAAAATCTCTTTTGATGACTGAAAATTGTGTCGTTGAAAGAAATTATGTCAACCACAGTCGCACAAATGTCCAACCTCTATGGTATCCACATGAACTTGTCTTAGGATCCTCCTGGGAGTGATTGACACCAAGCCAATGTATTAGTTCCTTCAATGAACGTGCAACACTGCAAAATTTAGAGTTCAAGAGAACTCTAACAAAACAAAAGAAATTTTTTTTCCTTCGCAGTAAAATTTTTCTTTTATGAAAAACCTGTACACACACCCATCAACTTGGCGTCTGTCTCCTCTTTAAAACTTTTTGTCTGTTTGAAACCTAACAGACACATCTGATACTCTATCGTGATAGAGTTTATTTTATCAAATTTCTTTCAAAAAGAAATTTGAACCAAATTAAAACTTATTTTATAGGACATCCTTCAGGTTAATTATTTTACAAATTAACCCTAATAATTATCATATAATTATTTAATCATTTTAACCTAAGAACAAATTCTTTATGTGTGTGACCATTTAGGTTTTTAATCACTTGATAATAAATAAAATTATAATTTTAGAATTAATTGGCTTTAGCTTTAGTACAAAACCTAGTACAAAACCAACAAAAAAATCTTGGAAAATGAATGTAGTTTTCTTTTAGTTAGTTTGAGATCATCTGTGCCTGACCAGTGAGTAGTTTTTAGTTAACCATGCAGTAATTCCCAATACTAGTCAATATTCATGCATTGATGAGCAATTCAAGTGGAACTGACTTATGGATTTCAATACTCGGAAATTATCCAATCAACTAGCTTTAGAAATTTTTACGCTTTCAACTTTGTTTCAGTTTAGTGTTGATATATGTTTATGCTGTTGGGCTAGAGCTTACTACTACTAATAAATTGCAGGCCAATCTGCAGAACAATTTCAGATGCAGTCTATGTACTTGATGCAATCGTTGGCTTTGATCCAAGAGATCTTGAAGCGACAAAGGAGGCAACCAAGTTTATTCCTGTTGGTGGCTATAAACAATTCCTCAAATTGAATGGGCTCAAGGGTAAGAGATTGGGTGTGGTAAGAAATCCATTTGTGCACCTTTCCAATCTGTCCAGTGCTGCTGTTGCCATTCTTGAGAGCCATCTGCACAGATTATTAAGGTGAAGAAGTAATGACTGAACACGGATACAATTCTTAATCTATTCCAGTCTCTTACGTAAATGCATAATATTGTTCTCACTTGTCTTTGCAAATTGAAGCCATGAAGGTGCAATTATTATAGATGATTTGGAGATATTTGACATCGATACCATTTGATACCCCTTTCAAAGTGGTGAGGCAGTGGCAATGCTGGCTGAATTTAAGCTGCATTCAATGAATATTCACCATTTTCTGATATATGATGGCAGGTGAGCTTTGGAGACTGATGGTCAAGATGTTTTTATCGCAGCAGACTTCACAAAAGGGGTTGGTGAAGAAGAAAGGCAAGCAATGGGGTTAATGGAAAAGCTGTCAAGGGATGGCTTTGAGAAATTGATTTTGGAGAATGAATTACATGCAATGGTGACAATAGGTTCATCTGCATCACCAGTTTTGGCGATTGGTGGATATCCCGCAATCACGGTACCTGAAGGCTATGATAAGGATGGTATGCCTTTTGGAATGTTGTTCGCAGGGTTGAAGGGCACGGAGCCTAAGCTAATTGAGATATCCTTTGCTTTTGAACAAGCTACCATGGTCCGCAGACCTCCCATTTCAAAATCAGTTGAATCAATCTGAACAATTTTTTGCCATTGCTGGGAAATCATGCCGTAATTCCAAATCATTTTCGTTCTTCTGGGGGTAATATTTTTAGTTAAAATATGTGTGAAATGAGTAAGAATCTTTGACATCTCTTTTTTTGGCAGACAAAGGGATTCAGTCCGAGTCAACTTTGGGATAAGATTCAAAAATTCAAGTCTGCGAGTGCATCGATCTTGCTAGATAGTAGGTAGCATTTGAATTTGTGAAAGTTTGTCCGTTAAAAACTATTATAGAAAAAAGGGCCCCTTCCCTAATATAATTCGTAAGATAACTTAAAAAATTGGCATCCACCAATCATGCATGCTTTTTTTGGTCCTTCTCAAGAAGCCCACCACTAGTCCACGAGTTAGCTTTTTCTGCTTTGTTTTTGCCTCTTCTTTCAATTGTTCAAAGAGTTTGTCAATTGTTTTAGGAAACACATTGCCCAAGTAAACATAATAACTGATGCAGCGTTCAAGAGATATTTGGAGAAAATTAATTCTGAAAAAACTGAATAATAATAATAAATTGTATTTGTCAAAAAAATTCTAAACAACCTTATATAGGTCTAAAACACAACTCGACTATAGTTAGGATACTAAAACATAATTCTACTAAGTTTAGAATACTAAAACACAATTCTGCTAGATTTAGGATACTCCAAATAAAAATTCTAAAATATATTAAAAATCAAAAAGAATAAGAAAATACTAAAAACTAGAAAAATCCAGGTAAACGATCCTCATCATTCTCCTCCACTTGAAGAAAACTCGTCCTCAAGTTAGAAGCAAAATCTGGATACATCGATTCTGTGGACTCATGGAACGGCGACAAATCAGCAACATTGAAAGTGTTGGAAATGCCCATGCTACGTGGGAGGTCAATCACATAAGCATTGTCATTAATCTTCTTGCTGACAGTGTAAAGTCCATACTTCTTTGGCTGCAATTTGCTGTAAGATCCCACTGGGACCCGCTTCTTTCGAAGAAATACCATAACCTGATCCCCCACTCCAAACACTTGCTTTCGACGGTGCTTATCCGCGGCTACTTTGTACTTCTTATTAGCCTCCTTTAGCTTCTGCTTGACTTCATGATGCACCTCTACGACCTGTTTAGCCATATAACCGGCTGCTATACTCTTGTCCATTTGTTTAGGCAACTGTACCAAATCCAGAGTATGTTGAGGCGCCTTTGTATACACAACAGAAAAAGGCGACATACCAATAGAACTATGAACCGCATTATTATAATCAAACTCTGCCTGCGATAAAGCCACGTCCCACTGCTTTGGCTTATCCTTGCAAATACACCAAATTAAGTTGCCCAGAGTTCTATTGACCACCTCCGTTTGGCCATCAGTTTGTGGGTGAGCTGTACTACTGAAATTCAAAGACGAATCAAACAGCTTCTACTAAGTCCGCCAAAAATGTCCTAGGAATTTGCTATCCCTATTAGAAGTAATAGATTTAGGAACGCCATGCAAGCGAACCACCTCCTTAAAGAACAATCTGGCCACACTTAAGGCATCAGAAGTCTTTTTACAAAGAATGAAATGTGCCATTTTGGAAAACCTATCAACCACAACGAAAACCGAATCTACTCCCCATTGGGTCCTTGGCAAACCAAGCACAAAATTCATGGACAGATCTTCCCATATATTGTCAGTAATAGGTAAAAGCATATATAAACCCGTATTATTAGATTGCCCCTGAGCAGTCTGGCAAATATAACACTTCTGCACATACCTGCTGACATCTCTACGTAACTAAGGCCAATAGAATCGCTCCTTAACAGCAGCAATAGTTTTGTCACGGCCCAGATGTGCAGCTAGTCCTCCCTCATGTAAATCACGAACTACCTTCTCTCTCAACGAGGTCTGAGGAAGGCAAAGCTGATTGCCACACATCAAATACCCATCATGCACATAAAATTCTCGCACAGGTTGACCAGCAACACATGACTCCCAAATCTGTCCAAAGTCAAGATCACCGCATAACATTCTTTTATTTGCTCAAACCCCAGAATGTCTTGGGTCAAGATAGTTAATAATCCAGCTCTCTCCGCTTCACGATCACCACCACATTATGCACACTGATTTGTCAGAATCAAAAGAAAACTTCTGCAAAAATTGACACCAACGTGCATGCATATCTTTGCTAATTCTCTTCTGGCTATTCAGATATTTCAAAGCTTCATGATCCGAATATAGCACAAACTCCTTTCCAATCAGATAATGTTCCCAGGTCTTTAAAGCCCTTACAACAGAATAAAATTCCTTGTCATAAGTACTCCATTTTTGCCTGGCGCCACTAAGCTTCTCACTGAAATAGCAAATAGGCTTATGCTCTTGAGATAAAACAGCCCCTACGCCCACACCACTAGCATCACAATCAACCTCAAGCAGTTTATTAAAGTCAGGTAATGCAAGAATAGGTGCAATACATAACTTCTCTTCTCTCGCTGCCATGTTCACGGTTTTCCTTTGAGGGCACTCATTAGATCGATGCCCTGGCTGATTGCACCGATAACATTTAAACCCCGCCGATTTAGCATACGGGTTGGGATTGGCAGATTTTTGTGCTTGCACCCCTTTCACTTCGGTCATAAGACGCTTGTCTACTGCCTTATCTTCTTGATTTCGCCCCACGTTATAGCGATTATTGGAACCGCTCTTTTCTATATAACCAGCCGAACTACTACCTCTATAATTCTCGTAGCCCCTTTTATTCCGCTCTTGATGCATCAATTCGGCCTTCATAGCCATATTCTTCGCTTCAGAGAGATTTCGCAAAAATTGTACTCCAATTTTGTCTCTGATGAAAGGCTTCAGTCTCTCAAGATAACTCGCCACCTGTTGTCCCTCTGTTTCTGACAGATTATTCTGTTCAGCCAACCTCATAAATTCTGCTGTATATTCATGTATACGGTCAAGTACCTTGTTGTGACGTTGGTATTCTTTGGAACATAATCTGCTTATAATCTGGTGGAAGGAATTCCTGTTTCAACAACCTCTTCATCCTATCCCAAGTTCGAACTCTCTCCTTTCCTTCTCGCTCCCTCCTATTCTGCAATCTTTCCCACCATGCAGACGCACCCCCCTTTAGTCTACAGGCTACTAATCGCACTTTTTTCTTACTTGGGGTCTCCATGTAATCAAAGAATTTATCTATGTCGGCAACTGAATCTAAAAACTCTTCTATTCCTAGACTTCCATTAAAATAAGGAATATCGACTTTTAATTTAAAGTCGTTACCTTTATAATCTCCCTGGCGCCAATGTTCGTTTCTTCCATCACGTCCCCTTTGAAATCCTCCATGACGATTTCTGTCGCCACTTTCGTCATTGGAAAATTCGCTTTCTTCCGAACTTTCTGAAAAAATTGGGTTATTCTGCCTGTGAACAGGAACAAGTATATCGACAAGTTCACCGCGAGAAACATATGCACCCGGTCTTCTGCCGTTCCGCCGATTCCGGTTCACATCAACGCCAAGATCATCGAACCGATCTTTTAGTTCACCGAGTCGTTCTTCAATACGATGAAGGCCCTGATCAATTCGCTGATCAATGCGTTCCATTAAACGCTGCTCCAATCGTTGCAGCACGTCGTCCCCAAGGATTGGGGCTCCAGTCTCCTGAACATCGTCATGAAGACCACCGCCAGTCGCCATGGGCTCTGATTCCAACTGACGCAGCGTTCAGCGTAGAGAGATATTTGGGGAAAATTAATTCCGAAAAAACTGAATAATAATAATGAATTATATCTGTCAAAGAAATCCTAAACAACTTTATATATGCCTAAAACACAACTCGACTATGATTATGATACTAAAACATAATTCTACTAAGTTTAGGATACTAAAACATAATTCTACTAAGTTTAGGATACTAAAACACAATTCTGCTAGATTTAGAATATTCCAAATAAAAATTTTAAAATATATTAAAAATAAAAAAAAATTAAAAAAATACTAAAAATTAGAAAAATTCAGGTAACGATCCTCATCAATAACATGCAGGAATAATTCATCCCACTTTGGATTATTGTTATGATATTGTCAGGAAACATAAACATATGGGCCCAAAGTAAACATGATAATATGTGGATTATTCCCACTTTGGATTATTGTTATGATGTTGTCAGGAAACATAAACATATGGGCCCAAAGTAAACATGATAATATGTGGGAATAATTCATCCCACTTTGGATTATTGTTATGATGTTGTCAGGAAACATAAACATATGGCCCCAAGTAAACATGATAATATGTGGGAATAATTCATCCCACGTTGGATCATGCTAGTGATCCGGAGTAATAGCATACAACTCCAGGGCAATTACTACTTAAAGAGTTTGTTAGTTCAAAATTACATGCCAAAATTAGAAAGCGTTTCTCTCACTGATCCTACAGTATGGCAATCCGTGTCGTAATGCTTATTTCTATAGTTGCCAGTCTTTTTAGCCCCAGTCATTATGCTGAAGCTGGTTTATTCCCATTCAGAGAAGCTACTCTGAGTGATATCAGGATTGCTCTGGAGCAAAACAGACTGACATCAAGGAAATTAGTTGAATTCTACCTTGAAGAGATTAAGAGACTCAATCCTGTTCTTAAAGGAGTCATAGAAGTGAATCCAGATGTGCTGAATTTAAGCGATGAGGCTGACAAGGAACGAAAAGCTAAGAAACCAGGCTCTCTGTCTGGGTTGGCTGGTATCCCAATTCTGCTCAAGGACAACATTGCTACCAAGGACAAGCTCAACACGACTGCTGGTTCTTATGCGCTTCTAAGATCTGTTGTACCTCAGGATGCAGGGGTGGTGAAGAAGCTAAGGAAAGCTGGTGCAATCATACTAGGAAAAGCGAGCATAACAGAGTGGGCTGCTTACAGGTCAAATAATGTGCCTAATGGTTGGAATGCTAGACGTGGCCAAACAGTGGTTAGCAACTTATTTCTTTAGTTTGGTTTCCGAATAATATAGTACATACTTATGCTTACTCTGTGTACGGAGAACAAAAGCTGGGTAAATTAGAAACTAAATTTTGTGATTCTGATTCAATGTAGAATCCATACGTCAAATCTGCTGATCCCTGCGGATCAAGCACTGGTTCAGCAGTATCAGTAGCAGCAAACATGGCTGCAGTTTCCCTGGGAACAGAAACAGCAGGATCCATCTTATGTCCTTCCAGTTCTAATTCGGTGGTTGGAATCAAACCAACATTAGGCCTCACAAGTCGAGCTGGTGTGGTCCCGATTTCACCTCGACAGGATACTGTTGGGTAAGTAAAGATACTTTGCATGTTACCCATTTTGAATGATTGTAGATAGAATACAACGGCATAATTTCATGGGAACAACAGGCCAATATGCAGGACTGTATCCGATGCCGTGCACGTTCTTGACGCTATTGTTGGATTTGATCCTGATGATGCAGTAGCAACCAAAAAAGCTTCCAAGTATATTCCACGAGGAGGCTACTTGCAATTTCTCAAACCTGACGGACTCCGGGGAAAAAGGCTGGGGATCGCGAGGTACTCCTTTGTGGGATTTGGCAACAACTCTGATTTACTAGAAGCTTTTGAGCCTCATTTCAAAGTACTACGGTAAGTTTTACGTTTCAGAATTGAAGGAAGTGCTATGATATATACTTTTGATTTGCACGAGTTTAGATATACAATTGTGGAACTTTGGGCAAAAACAGGCAACGAGGGGCAGTATTAGTGGACATTGTGGACACCGCCGACTTCGACAAAATTGTAAGTGCTATGGTAAATGACCAGTTCACAGTCATGAATGTGGAATTCAAGTTAGCTCTAAATGCTTATCTAAACCAATTGATCGCCTCACCTGTTCGTTCACTATCTGACGCAATAGCCTTCAACAACAAACACTCAAAGCTGGTGAATAATAGAAACTTTGGTCTTCTTTTTTCAGTGGGTTCCATTCATCAACAGGCATATAGCCTTTTGCGCAAAAATTGTTCTGAGAATACATGTTTGATGTTTATCTAGGAGAAGATTAAAGAATACGGGCAAGACATTTTTGAAGCAGCTGAGAAAACCCATGGTTTTGGCAAAGTAGAAAGGGAACTATTGCTTAATTTAAGTAAAGCATCCAAAAATGGCTTCGAGAAGTTGATGGAGTTGCATAGATTGGACGCATGGGTCACACCAGCAGTCGATTTTGTTTATGTTCTGGCGCCCGGAGGATACCCGGGAATAAATGTTCCAGCAGGTTACGATGGTAACGGAATCCCATATGGTATTACCTTCGGAGGGGTGAAGGGGTCGGAGCCAAAATTGATAGAGATTGCATATGACTTCGAACAATCTACCAAGATCAGGAAGCCACCTCCTCTTTAAGTTTTATTAATGTCTTTGGGACTCTTTAAGGATTTAGGACAACGTTACTGTTTTTCCATGCCAACGTTTGGTGCGTACTGTGTAGTATACACCCAGAATAAAAACCTTCATAAACAATCTACTTTCACGCTCGTGCATGCTTTCACAGAAGTATATCTAATCAAAGGAAAAAAAACAAATCCCTAATGAATTTTTAGGATACATCCTGTGTTGGCTCTATCAATCCCACTGAAAAAGACACTCATCTTTCATTTCATTAAAACAAAAAGAAAAGTTTACTCTCAAAAATTTTCTTCCTTAAAAAAAAATTACTTTTATCAATAATAATTATGTATAATTTCATAATTAAAAATACAAAATTATGTATTTAATAATACACTAAATATGTTATATTTAATAATTTAAAAAAATTACTCAATTTAAAATGAATTTTTTTTTTTTAGGGAGCAAAGGGAGTAAGCATTATTTGGATAGTGAGGCATAAAGGGGGAAAATAGGGCCGAGATTAATTGCATACGTTAGGCATGTGCATATGGTTATTTTCCATTTGTGCTTTCCTATGGACTGTCAAATAATTCTTCACATTCGTACTACTCTGATGAAGACATCACCGAATTTTTCAATCACCTACCAATTTTTGCCAAATGTTCCCCACAGCAGCAGATTGCGAGCTTTTCATCTGCCTGGCAGTACTGCTACATTTTCTATTTCATACTCTACGTACCAACAACCCATTAATAAAAATACCGGCACACGCGCACACATATATGAACAATAAATTGGTTGGTGTTTACCCCAGACAAATTGGCCGAACAGAGTTGGAAAAGCTGATGCCCAAAGATGGATCACCAACTATGAAAGAATTCGCCAGCAGCAACCACAACCGGTGCAGGCCACTCCGCCACTCCTTCAGACTTCCATAGACTAAAGCCACTGATTCAGGAATGACTCCAGAAAATCTATCTTTAGCTCGAGAAGACTGCAACCAACTCCTCAAGCTAGGTCTCATCGAGCCCACTAAATCTAGTTGGGCTTGCAGCGGTTCCTAAGGTTTCAGAGTACGATTACCATATATTGTATTTTATATCTTTGAGATTTGATGCTCGCTTTTCCATGGATGAAGTAAGAAATATATTAATGTAGCCCATGTGAGTTCTGCATCTTTCTCTTCTATCTTTTCCCAATACGTTAACTCATCACCATGAAATGAATAATGTAGCCAATGTCCTTTTTTTTTTTTCTGAAACTTATTTAATTTTTAAAAAATTGGCATTTATAAGATTGTCAAATAGTAATAACCTCTTTAGAACTCTAAATGAACCTAAATTACAAAATAAATTATTCTAATTGTTGTATTAAAATGTCAAAAATTAGCAACTCTAGGTTATAGAAATTGCCTCATCTCCTGAACAATCTGAAATTCTCTCCACTCAAACACTATGAGGTCCACGACGAACTTCCCTCCAACCACTCATTTTAAAAATTCAGAGATTTCGAAACTTCCACATCATCCAAAGTATACATACGGTCAATTGAGTTCAATCCTACCAATTACTCCCATTTGTCCCCATGCATATGTGCGGCCACTAAACCGTGAAAGTCTGCTCTTGTGAATGCAAAGTCACCCACTGCATGGGAGCAATTTTTTACACAAACGTTGCTCTTTTACAATATAGTAAGGCATGTCCTAAGGTTTCATTTTGCTCCCCACACATATTGCATATAGAATCCTCTGGAAGGCCTCACTTAAGAAGTTCTTTCTTAGTGGTAGAATTCCATTCCTCACTTAAGAAGTCATGAATGGAGTATTAATAGTATTAATTTCCTCTATGCATCCATATTCGATGGATAATCATCTTGTTATATTTCTATAGCTCTATTCTTGTGTGGTTCCTTTTGAACTTATAACGAGCTTGTTCCTTGTGCGATGAATCATTGAATGCATATTTGTGTACTTTAAGGCTTTTAAAGTTTGGTCTTCAGCAGTCATTTAGCTAGTGATTGATACATCCCCACACTATAATTCAATCAAAAAGGCCGCTGATACTAGGATTGGTAGATTGACGAAGATGAAGATGACCAACTACATTTGACATGGTCATACATAGATTGGTAGATTGACGAAGATGAAGATGACCAACTGATACTAGGAATTATTAATTTACTAATATGTAATTCAATAAAATACTAAATGCGTCTCCTTTGACTGTAAAAGGCAACAGTTTGCAGCCCCCATAATCCAATCCCAGATTTCCAAGCCATTTATCCTCCCTCAATAGTGATTTGAACAATCAATCAGTGATTTCCCATTTTCCCAGTAAGTTCTACTCTCAGTCCAGTAGTAACGTTATACGCTTGGTGGAGGGGATGTCATGAATTCAATGCATCCATTTTAGCTCCTACAAATTCAAGTAAATGATAATCAAACGCCCCTTAATCTTCCTTGTACTTTACCTCATCCTAGGAACAACAGGGGTTTGCCTCTGTTTCAACAACTGCGATGTCGTCCTATGTTCATCCCAGTTAGAAGGGGAAGAAGCGTTAAACTTCAAAATTGAAGAAGCGACCATCAAAGTCATACAGCAAGCCTTCGCGTTGAAAAAGCTTACTTCAAGAGAACTCGTCGACTTTTACTTAAATCGAATCGAGACCCTTAATCCGGTGCTTCGTGGCGTGATTGAAGTCAACCCGGACGCACGGGACCAAGCCGACGAGGCCGATCGAATTCGAGAATCATCATCGTCCTTGTCAATATCACTAAGTGATATGCATGGTATTCCGGTGCTCCTCAAGGACAGCATAAATACTTATGATAAGCTCAACACTACGGCTGGTTCTTACGCTCTTTTGGGATCAAAGGTGGCGCGAGATGCTGAGGTGGTGGAGCGGCTGAGGAAGGCCGGGGCTGTGATTATGGGCAAGTCTAGCATGAGTGAATGGTATCGTCTTAGAGACTTCAATCTACCCAATGGATGGTGTGCTAGAAATGGCCAGGGTGTGGTGAGTTCCTGATTGCTTCCCCTTCCTTTTTTAGTCCTTTGGACTAGTTAAATCATCAGATTTTATTACACCCTTTTAGCTTGTAACTGATTTCTAATGAATTAAGTTATGTAGTACGTTATGAATTGAAGTTAGTTCGTATCAGTTTTTAACTTCTCGATGAAAATGTTGGTTTAACTAAACTGACAATTTTATTATTTAACTGAGCTTTTTGGTTCCTGGTAATATCGGGTGTTCTATTTTGTTTATTAGATTTCATTGGTTACTAAACACTATAGTGTTTGTATGAAGTACCCAAAATTATTACTGGGACATACTTATTGTTTGTTGATATAATGTGGTTACTGTTGTGGGATGTGCAGAATCCATACGTGCAAGGGGGAGATCCATGTGGATCCAGCAGCGGATCTGCAATATCAGTTGCTGCAAATATGGTGGCTGTATCTCTGGGTACCGAAACAGATGGCTCTATCATCTGTCCTGCAGATTCCAACTCTGTTGTAGGCTTCAAGCCCACTGTGGGATTAACTAGCCGTGCTGGAGTTATAATGGTTTCACCACGGCAAGACACAATTGGGTACTTAATATATAATTTGTATTCCCACATTACCATGAGATAATGCATGGGTATAATAATTGTTCACTCCTACCCTTGATTTTAGCAACTAACCTGTCAAACATAATTCTGGAAACTTAGCATTCAAAAAATCTTGGAAAATGAATGTAGTTTTCTTTTAGTTAGTTTGAGATCATCTGTGCCTGACCAGTGACTAGTTTTTAGTTAACCATGCAGTAATTCCCAAGACTTGTCAATATTCATGCATTGATGAGCAATTCAAGTGGAACTGACCTATGGATTTCAATACTCGGAAATTATCCAATCAACTAGCTTTAGAAATTTTTACGCTTTCAACTTTGTTTCAGTTTAGTGTTGATATATGTTTATGCTGTTGAGCTAGAGCTTACTACTACTAATAAATTGCAGGCCAATATGCAGAACAGTTTCAGATGCAGTCTATGTACTTGATGCAATCGTTGGCTTTGATCCAAGAGATCTTGAAGCGACAAAGGAGGCAACCAAGTTTATTCCTGTTGGTGGCTATAAACAATTCCTCAAATTGAATGGGCTCAAGGGTAAGAGATTGGGTGTGGTAAGAAATCCATTTGTGCCCCTTTCCAATCTGTCCAGTGCTGCTGTTGCCATTCTTGAGAGCCATCTGCACACATTAAGGTGAAGAAGTAATGACTGAACACAGATACAATTCTTAATCTACTCCAGTCTCTTATGTAAATGCATAATATTGTTCTCACTTTTCTTTGCAAATTGAAGCCATGAAGGTGCAATTATTATAGATGATTTGGAGATATCAAATATCGAAACCATTTTATACCCCTTTCGAAGTGGTGAGGCAGTGGCAATGCTGGCTGAATTTAAGCTGTTCCTCAATGACTATCTACAAGAATTAACTGAATCTCCAGTGCGATCACTAACTGATGTTATAGCATTCAACGAAAATCACCCTGAATTGGTATGTTACTTCGTGTAGTAATATTCTGCTAACTACTCCAACCGTTAGCTGCATTCAATGAATATTCAGCCATTTTCTGATATATGATGGCAGGAGAGCTTTGGAGACTTTGATGGTCAAGATGTTCTTATTGCAGCAGACTTCACAAATGGGATTGGTGAAGAAGAAAGGCAAGCAATGGGGTTGATGGAAAAGCTGTCAAGGGATGGCTTTGAGAAATTGATTTTGGAGAATGAATTAGATGCAATGGTGACAATAGGTTCATCTGCATCACCAGTTTTGGCGATTGGTGGATATCCCGCAGTCACGGTACCTGCAGGCTATGATAAGGATGATATGCCTTTTGGAATGTTGTTCGCAGGGTTGAAGGGCATGGAGCCTACGCTAATTGAGATATCCTTTGCTTTTGAACAAGCTACCATGGTCCGCAGACCTCCCATTTCAAGATCAGTTGAATCAATCTGAACAATTTTTTGCCATTGCTGGGAAATCATGCTGTAATTCCAAACCATTTTCGTTCTTCTGGGGTAATATTTTTAGTTAAAATGTGTGTGAAATGAGTAAGAATCTTAGACATCTCTTTTTTTGACAGACAAAGGGATTCAGTCCGAGTCAACTTTGGGATAAGATTAAAAAATCCAGGTCTGCGAGTGCATCGATCTTGCTAGATAGTAGATAGCATTTGAATTTGTGAAAGTTTATCCGTTGGCATCCACCAATCATGTATGCTTTTTTTCGTCCTTCTCAAGAAGCCCACCACTGGTGCACGAGTTAGCTTTTTCTGCTTTGTTTTTTTCCTCTTCTTCCACAAGTTTAAAAGTCCGTCCATTGTTGTTATGATGTTCTTGAAGAAACACATTGCCTACGTAAACGTAATAATAGTGGCATTTGAATTTGTGAAAGTTATTCGTTGGCATCCACCAATCATGTATGCTTTTTTTCGTCCTTCTCAAGAAGCCCACCATTGGTGCACGAGTTAGCTTTTTCCTCTTCTTCCACAAGTTTAAAGGTTCGTCCATTGTTGTTATGATTTTGTTGTAGGAAACACATTGCCTAAGTAAACGTAATAATAGTGGGCATCCCACTTTGGATTATTGTTATGGTGTTGTCTGGAAAAATATGGCCCAATGTAAACATGATAGTATGTGGGAATAATTCATCCCACGTTGGATCATGCTAGTGATCCGGAGTGATAACACACAGGCACACAGCTCCAACCCAATTACTACTTAAAGAGTTAGTTAGTTCAAAATTACATGCCAAAAATTAGAAAGCGTTTATCTCACTGATCCTACAGTATGGCAATCCGCATCGTAATGCTTATTTCTATGGTTGCCAGTCTTTTTAGCCCCGGTCATTATGCTGAAGCTGGTTTATTCCCATTCAGAGAAGCTACTCTGAGTGATATCAGGATTTCTCTGGAGCAAAACAGACTGACATCAAGGAAAATAGTTGAATTCTACCTTGAAGGCTGGGGATCGCGAGGTACTCCTTAGTGGGATTTGGCAACAACTCTGATTTACTAGAAGCTTTTGCGCCTCAATTCAAAGTACTACGGTAAGTTTTACGTTTCAGAAATGAAGGAAGTGCTATGATATATACTTTGACTTGCACGAGTTTAGATATACAATTGTTGAACTTTGGGCAAAAACAGGCAACGAGGGGCAGTATTAGTGGACATTGTGGACACCGCCGACTTGGACAAAATTGTAAGTGCTATGGTAAATGACGAGTTCAGAGTCACGAATGTGGAATTCAAGCTGGTTCTAAATGCTTACCTAAACCAATTGATCGCCTCACCTAGGTGTTCGTTCACTTGCTGACACAATAGCCTTCAATAACAAACACCCAAAGCTGGTAAGTAATAGAAACTTTGTTCTTCTCTTTCCAGTGGGTTCCATTCATCAGTAGGCATATAGCCTTTTGAGTAAAAATTGTTCTGAGAGTACATGTCTTATGTTTATCTAGGAGAAGCTTAAAGAATACGGGCAAGACATTTTTGAAGCAGCTGAGAAAACCAATGGTTTTGGCAAAGTAGAAATGGAACTATTGCTTAATTTGAGCAGAGCATCCAAAATTGGTTTCGAGAAGTTGATGAAGGAAAATAAGTTGGATGCATTGGTGACGCCGTTCTCCCGTATTGCTTCTGTTCTATCAACCGGAGGATACCCGGGAATAAATGTTCCAGCAGGTTACGATGGTGATGGAATCCCATATGGTATTTAGCTTTGGAGGGCTTAAGGGGTCGGAGCCAAAATTGATTGAGATTGCATTTGACTTTGAGCATTCTACCAATATCAGGAAGCCACCTCCTCTTAATTCTTATCATATGTAATCTCTTTATGAGTTACGGATTTAGGACAACGTTACTGTTTATCCATGCCATTGTTTGGTATGTACTGTGTAGTATACACCCAGAATAAAAACCTTAATAAATAATCTACTTTCCCGCTCGTGCATGCTTTCACAGAAGTATATCTAATGAAAGGAAAAAAAACAAATCCCTAATTAATTTTTAGGATACATGCAATGTTGGCTCTATTAATCCCACTGAAAAAGACACTCATCTTTCATTTCAAAAAAACAAAAAGAAAAAATTTTCTTCCCTTTAAAAAAAAATTTACTTTTAAATTAAAAATTATTTATTAATAATAATTATGTACAATTTTATAATTAAAAATAGATAAAAATATAAAATTATATATTTAATAGTGCATTAAATATGTTGTATTTAATAATTAAAAAAAATTACTCAATTTAAAATAAATTTTTTTTTTTAGGGAGTAGAGGGAGTAAGCATTATTTGGATAGTGAGGCGTAAAGGGGGGGAAAATGGGAAAATAGGGACGAGATTAATTGCATACGTTAGGCATATGCATAACGAATTAATCTGATGAAGATAAGGGCATCACTCCAATCATCTACCAATATTGCCAAACGTTCCCACTGCCAGCAGCAGCAGATTGCGAGCTTTTCATCTGCCCGGTAGTACTGCTACATTTTCTATTTCATACTCTACATACCAACCCAATAATAAAAATACACGAACACACACATAAATGAACAAGAAATTGGTTGGTGTTTACCAGCAGCTGTTCCCAAGGTTTCAGAGTACTACTACCATAAATTGTATTTTATATCTTTGAGATTTGATGCTCGCTTTTCCATGGTTTCAGAAAGAAATATATTAATATAGCCCATTTGAGCTATGCATCTTTAATTTCTTCTTTTCCCAATACATTAACTCATCACCATGAAATGAATAATGTAGTCAATGTTCTTTGGATGCGGGAATCCGCACATGTTTTCAGAAACCCGATAGCCGAGTGGAGTTCTTCCCGGCTGCTGAACTGCTGCTCATTCATTTGATTAATCAAATCAATGGAGTCCTTGTCATAACTTTGTTGATAAGTCAAAGTGGTCCCTTTGGAGATAACAACTATGATAAACTAGTGCAATGCCAACCGACTAGTATTATTAAATCAATCGTCTGCATTTTTTGCAAACCATGGCCGGGAGATTTGGTAATCAGCTCGTGTTTACTACTCGTTTATATGGTGAGGCAGGTCTGATCAAGGATTTGGAAATCACAAAAAATTTAAATAATCAGCACATGTTCTTGTGCTCCATTATTTAGCAAAAGGAATCTTCAGTAGTTTGTCATGCTTTCATTGAGTCAAAGTACTATTGGTGCAGTGAGCACCTTAATCACGTTAATTAGCCCTTATAAATACATGCGAGGAACACGGATGAGCCAAACTCGAACAAGTATGAAAATGGAGATATCAAGAACGAAAATGGTGATGAGAGTGGCAATGCTTTGCTGCATCATGGCCATGGCAGCTGCCGCGCCTCTGCCTCTCGCCACTTTTGGTGAGAGTCGCCTTCGCACTGTCGATGAGAGTCCCGAAGCAGTGGAAACATGGTTCCGTTACTACCTCCCGTTTGCAAGGCCCAGACTGACCAAGTTCCGTTTCTATTATCACGAGAACAGAGTTAGCGACCACCCCACGGCGGTAGAAATTGCCAGGGCCAACATGACTAGCCAGTCGCCCACCAGTTTTGGATCGACCTTCGCAATCGATGATCCATTGACTGTTAGCCCAGATCCCAATTCCCAGCTCGTTGGTCGAGCTCAGGGCATTTATACTTCCGCAAGCCAAACGGAAATGGCTCTACTACTGGAGATGAATTTGGTGTTTACGGAAGGAGACTTTGAAGGTAGCACTCTCAGCATTTTGGGCAGGGACCCAATAGCAAATGAACACAGGGAGTTGCCAATATTGGGTGGGTCTGGTGTCTTTCGATTGGCCCGTGGAACCATCATTACGCATACTTACTCCCTCGACCCTGAAACTCTTAGTGCTATTGTTGAGTACAACGTTTTCGTCGAACATTACTTCTAAATTGACTATGCTATGCCATGCTATGCTTAGATATTCCACATTCTGTTTACTTTGGGCGAGGGTGGGTGTGTGCACCTTCATGTTTTTGAATAAAAGAAGGGGGCGTCGGAAATAAGAATGTGCTCACTTTGTAATGCCACTTCAAGTTTCTTTAATGAAGGCTTTTTCTTTCATTCTTCTATGTACTGAAGGACCCAATTTAGCAGAAGACAATATCAAACACAGCCCTGTGCAGCTAGCTTCAGAGAACGATGAAAATGAATGGGTAATTAAGCTACACTTTTAACATAAAACTGGAGGCTTTCAATTCCGTATCTCGCTCCAATACGCTTAAATCACAATCTAATAACTCTTCATATTAGCATCAAATTGCCTAAAAAATTACATTGTTGATTAGTTCCTTTGTATAATGTGCACAAGTAAGAAAGCAAACTAACAGGGCGTACTGGAAGCTTATGGAAACACGGGAAGAAAAAGGGCCAACAAAAACACCCATTAATACTCAACTGATTGTTAGATTGTGGCCGTAGAATTTTTACAAAACACTCCATAACCAAGTTGGGGAGTCAACTCGTGCATTCATTAACCATTTAAGTTTGTAAAGGAAGATTTACTGCCAATAAAGTGCATGGCAGATGGCAGGCAAATTTTTACAGCAACCATTATGAAGGGAAAACCCAATAGTTCTTCAGGAACTCAATCAAAACAAACAACTTCACACGAAGGGCAGATTTTTTATCGATTTACTCTTGTTATTATCCATATTGCGCAGGACCCAGTTTTCAATCAAAGTTGGCACAAAGACAATTTTTAATCAATGACCTATAAAAGACGACATAAAACAGAACCCATGACCGGAGTGATTGAAAAGGGCAGGAAATTGAGTGTGTGTGATTAACGTGGGATATATTTTTATGTTTTTCAAAAAAATTTAATATTTTTTTATTCTACAAATATTATTTTTATTTTAAAAAATATAAAACGGACTTTGAATGGCTGTCAGTACATTTTTGTTTGATAATATAAGTATATAACCCAACAGCGTAGACTGAAAGAGAAAGGGCGACCCAACGTGATACCGTTTTAGTTACCGTCGGAAACTTACCGAAACTCGAAAGGATAACGATGGAAGCATAACCCTCAGGGCCTTGGTTCAGCCTTGTAAGAAAATTTATAATGAAAATTTAAACAAGTGAAAGGACGAGTCCAGTAAGTGGGGTCCAGCCCAACGATCATCTTAAATTCACAAAACGAAAGAGAACAATTTCCAGCCATGCATTGGAAAGTGAAACAAGAAACACGTGCATTGGAGACTGCATGATTGATCGGTAAAAATGATAATCCACATGATAGCATTGTCCTGCCTCAACGTGTTGCACAGTTCAAAGAGCCCATAAATACACTTGGAAGTTTTGCCGAAGCCAAGCATCGAGCTTAGCGTCAGTCGCAAAATAAGTTTGCAAAAGCTCGAAAATGGAGAAATCAAGTATGAAAATGATGGTGGCACTTGCCATGCTTTGCTGCACCATGGCCATGGCCATGGCCGCGCCCCTCCCCGTGCCTCTGTCTTTTAGCAGGGCTGATCAGAGTCCGGGGGCAGTGGAAAGATGGTACAGTTATTACCTCCCGTTTGCGAAAACCAGATTGACCAAGTTTCGTTTCTATTATCACGAGAACAGAGTTGCCAACAACCCCACGGCGGTAGAAATTGCCAGGGCCAACATTACCAGCACGTCGCCCACCAGTTTCGGATCGACCTTCGCAATCGATAACCCATTGACTGTTGGCCCAGATCCCAATTCCAGGATTATTGGTCGAGCCCAGGGCATTTATAGTTCTGCAAGCCAAACGGAAATGGCTCTAATACTGGAGATGAATTTGGTGTTTACGGCAGGATACTATAAAGGTAGCACTCTCAGCATTTTGGGCAGGGATCCAATAGCAAATGAACACAGGGAGTTGCCAATATTGGGTGGTTCTGGCATCTTTCGATTGGCCCGTGGAACAATCATTACGCATACTTACTCTCTCAACCCTCAGACTCTCAATGCTGTTGTTGAGTACAACGCTTTCATCCAACATTACTACTAAATTAACTTCGGTATGCTATCAGTTCCCCACTCTATTTCCCTCTACGTTTGTTGGGAAGGTAGTTACCACTTTCGTGTATTGAATAATAGACGGGTAACGAATAAGAATGTGCTCACTTTGTGATGCCGCTTCAAATTTCTAAATGAAGGTTTTTCCGTTCTTTTTTCTCTCTTTAAACCAATTTTCCTGTGATCTTTATATATTGGTGCCCTTAATTAAATCAAAGTTGACTACATATCTTAATATAACCAGAAGGTTATATTAGCAAGCAGATGGAACGTTAACATTGACAATTGCACCAAAATTCAAAACGGCAGTCATATGTCTTGCTCCCTAAAACTACCATTCATGCATCAAATGCTATAACACTACCTAACTTCAGTACTAGTTTGCCAAATTTATTGTAAGACTCAATGTCCACAATATGGCGCATCGACGGACATTTGGGGACTCGGAGTGATCTAATTACAGCGCTAAATTACTCCCCCTTAGAGTTTAACTATCACTGCCCCAAGTGCATTACTCACAGATGAAAGTAAAGATAAACTGCATAACAAAACAAAGTCCAGGGCCTCCTCCTTTACATGCTAGAACTGAAAGTTTTATAATAATGATGACTACCGTCCATTAATAGGGCATTGCAATGGTCATGCTCACATCTTCATTATGCAATGTCCCATTACTATCCGAATAGAAAACCTGCTGCAGGCTTGTTTCTCTTCGAAGAATCCAAGCTTCCATTTCTACCTTTCTTGACAAAATATGCATCTGCAGCATCATCTACACATTTACGAATGTCAGCAAAACATTAACCACTCGTTACATCAAATGCAAAACTAGTAACAAACATCATCTCGACAAGACCATCATCATTCAAAAAGTACCACTCTTCAAATTCTAGAGCAAAGATTAAAGCAAAAACCAATTCCTTCTATTACTGGAAAAAGCAAATGATCTGGTGACTTTTCCAGAAACCAAAGCAAGCCACTTTCTGCAGCACATGCATGTAGGGCACCAATTGTGACATTACAGTGGAGATTGCAAAAAATAAAGATACACGTGAGATTCTGTAGTGATAAAGTATGAGCAATGAATTAATATAGATTCTCCCATCTCACAAGACACCCTGCCAAGAATTAGACAGTCGCCCAGCCCCTCATGTTCCTCCAATTCCCAAGATAATACCCAAGAAATCCAACAGTAATAAAGCCAATAAAAAGGAACAAAGATAACACATGAAGGTGAGGGTCCAAACCAGGAATACTGCCCCAAAACCATTGCAAGTAATCCAATATATAAAAAGGTAGAGTAAATCATAAATGAAACTGACATACATAAAACAGAGCCCCAAAATCAAGATTTATAATATACGCAAATGCATGACTGCTGAGCTGATTGCCCTCATTGTATAACACCTAATTTGGAAACTGAAACACAGAAAAAGATATCTATGGAAACAAATCAGTAACTTCATCAAAAACCAAGGGACCAAAATCTATATAATCAACAGATTAATACAATCCATGACTCGCAAGCATCAATTCCACAAACAGAACAAAGTGATAATAACTATATATTACTGGACAAGAAAAAACTAGTTAAAAAAGCAGTTCCAAGTATAAACAGACACCAAGCTCACGAGATGAAAAAGAAACCTTAACATAAGCTTAAATTACTCACATTTACTGCTCATCAAAATATAATTGCCATTTTAAAGTAATCAGCTACATCCAACTGGCTGCGTCACCAATATCTCCAAAATTTCATCCACCTAACTGCACAGGCTGAAAATGGGACAACAGCTTTTTGACCAAAGGAACACAGCCAACCAATACAATTTGAAGATATTCTGAGCTATTGAAACGGACACTGACTTGTCCAGACCCCCTGTTATTAACACTAACCCGACCAATTAAGTTTGAGTTTCGCCCAATGGGTAGTTGGCTCTGCAAATTACATCCAATAGCAAGATCACCGTGCCAATCCATCACAGAGAGCCCAAGTGTTGACAGAAAACGACCCAGCGGATGATCTTTGTCTCTTAGTGTAGCCTCCAAACTTCCACCATAAGCAACATCACCACGTCCAACAACAGCACCCGCAGAAACAACCAATTGAGCTTGTTTATTCACAATCAATTTGTCCTCAACTTTCAGTCCACCGGTCAATGTATCACCCAAGAGAGTTACTGAGAGACCAGTTAATGCTTTATTTTTTCTCCAATTGATAAATCTTGCCTCACTGCGTAGTGTATAAGCAATATCCCGGCCCATTGACTGTAAGTCAAATCCTACAGACGTTGACTTCCCTGTCCCATGCTTGATTGTACTTGCCATCTCCATTTGCAGATGGGCGTCCTTTTTATCCTTTGAAAATTGACCAGAGAAAGAAATTGGTATCTTCTCTTTGAATGTAAACAATCTCTCTATGTTTATTCCCTCATAACCAACATCATGGTCCCAGCTGTTAGGGTCCAGGACAGGCCTCACAAGCCACTGGTTTGAGGAATCAAGACAGCGGTATCTATGAGTTGGATTATCAGAATCAAAAGAAGCAGGTAGAGCCAAATCTGGCATGGGGACTGGCACTGATGCGGCACCAGTATTCTCTTCTTCCACATTCTCACGGTATTCAGTTGGCAAATCATCAGCAATTGCTTGCATTTTCTTCATCATCTTTCGCCGCTTCCTCTCTTCTTTCAACTGCTGCTTCATGAAAAGTCTTTCCCGGTATTCTAGTTCATCATAATATGCCTTCCTTTGGGCTCTGGGAAGCTTTGCCAACTGGGCCTTGGTCAACCGTTTGAATGGTGGTAATTCATCATATTCAGATTCATCTTCCGAGTCTGATGACTCATCCAAGTCATCATCTAAAGCATCGTCCTCACCAGCGTATTGTTCCACTGGAAGTTTTACAGGTGGTCTTGATTGAAGGAGAGATGAAAGTAGAAAAGGCAGAGATGGTGCTCTTGATCTAGGAGCAAAAGGCTTTCCAGGTGGACTATCTTGTAACTTCAAAAGTGTATTTGCTTCTGCCAAAATTTTTGATGCAAAGGATAACAGTAATAGATGAGGTTTCCAAATCTGACCATTTGGCAAAACTCTCTGTCCAGCTCGATTGGTCCGGCATGCTGAGTGATTCTCCACCAAAGAAACAGGGTTCATCAGGCGCATGTCTCCAGCTGCCAGGCGAATTGCTTGCTGGACAACATGAGAACGCTGAGTTACAAACATATCATAACTTGTTGTGCCGTTGGGGCCTTCAGGAGGAGCAGATGCAGCATGAGTCAAAACAACTATGGCATTAAACCATATCGATGGTCCAAAAATTTCAGTAATGGTCCGCAACAATGGCATGTCACCAAACTCCCTGCTTGGCATATCCAACCTATCAAGATACAATATTATATCCGGGGGTGTCTTCTTAATATACTGTCGGACTGACTGGAGGATTTTCTCATTCTTGCGTTGGTCTGACCAAGATGGCAGTAGGCCAGGCGTGTCAATAACCCGGACCTTGATCCCCTGTACAGTACCTACAACATCTTGAACCTTTTTTGTACCAGATTGGAAAGCATCTGTGCCAAACTTAACTTCATCAAATATGGAATTAATGGTTGCACTTTTACCAACCCCTGTTTTCCCAAGAACCATTATTGTGCAGGAGAAATCTAGAGGTTCCTGACCAGAAGCTTCCAGCTGCTCTGCCATGGAACTTGCACGATCAAAGCTAAAGCCAGCAACCCGACCACCACTTCTGCCCCGTAGCTGTTCAGCCAAACCAAGTCTGTATAAAACCTGGGCCACAACCACATTATGTGGAGTCTGCCCAAGTCTATGAGCAAGACGAAGAAATTTCACACGTATCATCTGAAGTTTTTCCCGGGTCTCATCAGTTTCCTCAGCCTCACCATTTGTTGGGTCTTCAACCAACTGGTTTTCCAATTGAGAAACAGTTCCATTCACTCGGGCCTGCTGCACATGACGAGAAGCAGGTTCCGGTAGTGGAGCAGCCCGTCCAAGACCAGCTGGACGTGGTGGTGTAGAAGCAGAAGTTGCAGGCCCGTTGGAGGATGGTGAAACATCATTTGCAGGTGTGACTTGATCCTGTCTATTGCCGGAAATACTTTCCTGTCCTCTGGTCCCCAAGGCAGAATTAGCAAGTCCAGCAGGATGGGTAGGAATTCCACCTATGCCAGTGGTTGATGAATCACAAGTTGCAGGTCTCACGTCCTGGTCAGTATTTTGTGGACCAGATCCATTCACTTCCATAAATTTGTCATCTTTGCTCTCAGCTTCAGAATAAAGATGACAACTCACTGCATGAAGTTCCTTAACCAGAGGTTCGGAGGTTTCAGCATTTGCATCAGTGAGGACAACTTTAGAATCACTGGAACTTACAGCTGAGAAATCAACCATACTCTGTGGAGTAGCTTGATTAACTTTATCAACCATATCTTTTTTGTCCATTTCCTTCCCAACAACGACAGATTCATCAATACTGGCCTCACGAAGAGGTTCAGATCCTTCAGAACTTTCTGCTATCAAGCCAATGGAACCAGCACCAATCTTCTCTGCGGAATCTTCTAAAGGAAGTAAATTCTCACCCTCTACAGCTTTTGATCTTTCTACCAATGGAGAATGCACATTGATTCCGTGTCCGGGTATTGTCTCATGATTACCAATAGATGAACCAATATTAGCTTGAACAGCCTCATTTTCAGCTGCCATGCTTGGTGAGTCTGTATCTTTCAGTTTGGAATCAAGGCTAGATGAAACATTTTCAAGCTCTTTCAACTTTTCATCTTGGCGCCTCTCACTTATCACACCATCAGCTTCACTCACCTGATCTTGTTGGAAACCATCCGCACTGTAATCAACCTCCAAGTTTGAACCCTTATCACCTCCTTTGACCTCATTAGCATTTTGACTTCCCAAAGGTTCATGGCCCCCATCTCTCGGCTGGTCAGTTACAACATTAGCCACCACATCATGATCCAATCGTTCTAGAACACCATTATCAAGCTTCTTATGATCTTGACCCAAGTCATTGATTTCATCCCCATCTTCCAAATTCTCTGCCACTCCAGTAGCATCTGTGAACTGCTTTTCTTCACTCTCCAAAATCCCATTATCCTCATCTGGCTTGTTCTTCTCATGTTGATCAGAACTAGTCCTCTCTTCTCTCACCGAACCAACTTCCTTCCCATCCACTTGAGCATCACTTGTTCCCCCAAATGCCTCCTCAAAGTTGTCAACCTCATTTCCAGCATCCAAACTCTCAATCTCTTCAGCATTCCCATCATTGTTAATAACTCTCTCCCCACTATCACTCCTTGGGGTATCTCCCGCAATGGCCTCCACATACACTTCATCATCCCCTTCTGATTCATTTAATTCATTAGAAACAGGCATTTCCGCTGCTCTTGACTGCACAACCCCCTCTTCCACACCATTCCTCTCTCCCAACTGAGCCTCCTCAACCGCAACAACACCGTTCTCCATAACCACCCTAACCAAAAAAAAAAACCCTAGTTTCAGTAGGAGTATTAAAAAAAGACAAACACGAATTCACAAGTGGCTAAACATCCCTAACACTTAACAAATAGCAATACGACAATAGAGATTAAAAACAGGTTACCACGAGCATACTAAACATAATAAAAATCCCCAAAAAGAACAAATATATAGTCAAATCACGTCAGTGAAAACATACCGTTCAAATACAACTATCCAATTATGCACATACGCGCACCACTGCTCGGATTAGATCTTGCTAGGGTTCAAATTTTCAATTAGGGTTTACCAACTGAATTATATCAAAAATTGATAATAACAATAAAAAAATCATAGCCATACCGTAAGTTAAATGAGTAAGAGGATAGAACAAACGACATACCAAACTAGGAAATGGCGGAGGTATCTTTTCCTTGCTCTGAGAAAAAGTAATAATAAAATGAAGGGCGGTCTTTAGTTTCAGGCCTTGAATAAAAGAGTGTGGGCTGGGGGAGCTGAAAGCCTATGGATGGAGGGAGGGAGGGAGAAACAAAGGCAAAGATTGGGAGTGAAATTGAGAGGATAAGAGAAGATCGACGGACCAAGGATTTTGGGGTGCGAGATCCAACGGTGGAATGGTGATGCCTTGGTTTTATCGGGAAAACTTTTGCTCAAAAAAATATATATAGTCGTCGTGATGACGTCGACGTAAGGATGGGAAAGTCCGGGTGCTCTACGGAGCATGGTAATGACCATACATCAACCCTCCTCACCTCACGTGGATTATTATGAATAGCAAAGGCTATGTTTGGATAAGTTATTTTTGTTTTTAAATGAATAAAAAGTTAAAATTTTAAAATAAAAATAAATTACTTAAATATATTTTTATTTTAAATTTTAAATTTTAAATTTTCTTACTAAAATTTATTTTATATAATTTTAAAAAAGATTCTTTTTATTTTTTCTTTTAAAATAATTTTTCTATTAAAAAAATACCTATCAATATTTTTATATATTTCAATACAATATTTTTCTGAAATACATCACACTCCAAACGGAGCATGTCATATTGAAAATCACAAAATAAAGTTTGAAGATCCAACCAAATACACTCTAAGGTGATGTTTGATATAAACGGTGGGTTTATATTAGGAATGAAATGGATTGATAGAATGAAAGGTTTGGAATGAAATAAAATGATAGTAATTATGTTATTTAATATTATTTTATAATGAAATGGAATATATTTTATATTAAAATTAAATTTTAATATTAATATTATAATAAAAATATTATTATTTTACATTACATTATATTTAAAAAAATCATATCTTGTTTAAAAAATAGTCAAAGTATATGTTAATTTATAGAGAAAAATATTTTCTACAAGTTAGTGAATTTTGTTTTTAAAAAAAGAAAAAAAATGAGTGAAATAATTGCAAACCATCAGTGGGTTTTGAAATCACCATTTGTCAATTGCTAAAAAAAATTATTATTTTTTTAAAAATAAACTCAAAACGATATCGTTTTGAGTTCTTTTTAAAATCTTTCCCACCCAAAAATAGATTTAAACAAAACCCACCTCTCTCTAACAGTTTCCCCAAACCTAACACCCCCAACTAAATAATTTTTTTTACCTCATTTCATTCCATTTCCTCTCCAAACCCACCCATGTACCACCCTCCCCCTAAATGATTTTTCTCTTATGGACAAAGTAGATAATGTGTTCCAAAATTTAGGATACTAGGTGGTTGTGACTTCCACCTGTGATTAAGCAAAAATTGATATGACAAATGTACCCCCAAGACGTCCCACCAAATTGCAGCTAGCAACCCTCTACTCCAGTCATCCTTCTCCAGTCAAAGAGTCCGCTCCCCCACGATAGATCTGATGGTCAAACAAAAGTCGTCGGCTACACCCGACCGTCGGATTTCCTCGAGAGATGACAGCCGTCGGTCTGAGTCCCAGAAGAAGCAAAGCAAAGGGCGTGGAGCCCACTAAATAGAAACTGGTTTCATTTCCAAGACCCATCTTGGGAAATGACGTGGCCTGGCATCTTCTTTTCATGCTTATCGAATTCATTCTGCATAAATAAAGGAAGGACGCGGAAGGCTCCCCCACAGTGCTCGCACACACAAAAGTGGGTGAGGGTTAGAGAGAGAGAGTGCGTGTTACTGTGTGTTTTGGGTTTTCTCTGAAATTCGAAAATGGCTTCCGAAGATGATCAGGTGATGAATGAGACCGAGAAGGCCAAGGGTCGAGTCAAGTGGTTTAATGACCAGAAGGGATTTGGGTTCATCACTCCGGACGACGGCGGGGAAGATCTATTCGTCCACCACTCTGGAATCAAGGATAACGGTGGCGGCTTTCGTAGCCTTGGTGAAGGGGAGGCAGTAGAGTTTGAGATTGAACACGGCAACGACGGCCGTACTAAGGCTGTAAATGTCACCGGCCCAGATGGGGGATCCGTTCAGGGAGCCAGCCGTGGAGGGGGTTACGGTGGCGGCGGCGGTGGCGGTGGCGGAGGTAGGAGTGGCAACCGTGGTGGCGGTGGATACGGAGGAGGTTACGGCGGCGGCGGCGGCGGCGGATACGGAGGAGGTTACGGCGGCGGCGGCGGCGGAGGTAGCGGGTGTTTCAAGTGCGGTGAGTCTGGACACCTCGCTCGGGACTGCTACCAGGGTGGCGGCGGCGGCGGCGGTGCCGGAAGGCATGGTGGTGGAGGCGGCTGCTTCAAATGTGGAGAGGATGGTCATTTCGCCCGCGATTGCCCCAACAGTGGGCGTTAATCTGGGAGTTGAAACAGACTGAACGGGACATAATAAAGTGTGTTAATCACATTCAGCTTCTGGTTTTATTTAGTATTTACTTTGACCGTCCTTTGGAAAAAAGAATTAAAAGTCTGATTTGGTGAACCATTTGATAGTTGGGTTTATGTTTTGGGTGTTATTTTGTGGTCGCCTTATCAAGTAGTAGTAGGCTAGCAAGCAATAGTAGATCTCTAATGTCTGCCCTGTTAGTTAATTTTGAGGTCTGGGTTTTTGGTTTTCAAAACAATGTGATCATATGATAAGTGTATGCTCTTTGCATTGCAGCGGCTAGTATTCCATGGATTATTTCTCAGTAGCTGTTTGTTCGGGTTAATCAATGTTGAATTGAACTTGTACATGCAATAGATGCTGCAGATTGGAATGTTGATCTTACTGGATGGATGACTATGATGATGATGATTTCATTTTAGTTCTGCTTAGTGATGTGATTGTTGCTGTCCTGATGCCTCAATTTAATTTCCGTGGTCCTTTCCTTGGTAAAACTCAAGTCAGATCCTACTAGCAAATAAAGCTTCTTCCTATCAGATCCAAATGGATGGAGCTTTTAGATCTGTAAGTAATAAATGGATGCTTGCTTGCTTGCTTCTTGACTGCCTACTGCAGGACAGAGACAGACTCTTATTATTTAGTAGATCTACTTTTGTGAACAGAATCCTCGTTCTTTTACAAAATTGTCTTGTCACTATTTGAGAATTAGAATCGACGACTGCCCAATTGAGAGCCCATGATTGAATTTGAACCAAATTTATGAATATTAACATAGCATGTGCAAAAATTTGAACTTACGTATCATGGTTGAGATACACTGCTAACATAAGTTCTCTGACACTGCATGGTACTCATTAGATTTTTCAAATACGAGCAAATCAAACATCAACTAGTCTAACCAATACTTTAGAAAAGTGTTGAATGGAAGCCAGTTTTGACGATGAGACTACAAGATATCATCCAATCTGCTAAATTCTTCTGCCGGCCAATTTCTTTGGTCCGAAAGGCTTTCAAATTCATGGCAACTAAATTAAGCAAGTCAACATCTCAAGTACAGAACGGCACTTCAGAAAGATGCTGCCTTGAATCAGCTGATTGATACAATAGGGAGGGCTGCTTCTCAAAGGCGGTGAATGATGTGATGGGGGTGACTAATGTTGGCCGGAGGAGGAGGAGGAGGAGGAGCTACGGGAGCGGTGGCGTTTATGAGATTGGGTGATGGCGGCGGTGGAAATTGTTGAGGAGGGCATTGGTAGCACTTGGTGAAAAGCCCAAATGTGTCGATCTGGTGTATGAAGTTTACCAAGCTAGCCCAACCGCCGAATCCGAACCCAACAATGAGGACCCAGACAACCACAAAGATGTTGATCACAAAGGTCCCAACCCATCTTCCCACAAATCTTGGAGGTGGCTCCACCGCGTTCTGTGTCGCAATTAAGAATCCAATTCAGTGTCATAATGATGACGATCAAGAATTTCACATGATGCATTCATAACATAACACAAAGATCAAGGCGCGCTGATCATTGTAGGTAGGAAAATATACATAACACACATGTAATGCCAATTATATTTATATTATATTAAATGATAGATACCTCGCGGGCAGCAGCAGATTTGAAAGTGAAAATGTGAGCGAGAGCTGGGATGATGTAGACAGTGAAGCTAACAAGAAGGGATCCAACGGTGGAGTTGATCGGTCCAAAGAAAGGGAAAATGATGGCCAGAAACCAAATGGGAATGACAACAGGCAATCTTGCTGCGGCACGCTTGCACAGGCTCTTGCATTCGTGCAAGCCTATTGCCTTTTCCCACACGAAATACAGCGGGGTGCTTGCAAATCCAAATGTTATGAACTGCACCAGGGACAAGTACACAAACATCATCATTTGTTGAAAAACCAATTAATATGATCATCATTTGTTGAAAAACCAATTAATATGATCACTTTAGAGGAAAACAAATTAAAAGTAGCAGTAGCAAATAGTGGTAGTATTTAATAGTAGTATTAATCATCTATGGTAGGCAAGGTGGCTTAGGCATACCTGGTGAATGAGCATGAGGATAACAGCCATGTCTCTAAAGGGTGATCTTGGGAGGAGAGCAAACGCATTAGAGTGATTCAGAAGCAAGTCTCCAAATGCCCAGTACACTGCTGCTGCTGACGGAAGCGTCAGTGTCAACACATAGAGGGTTGCCAACAAGTAAATGGCTTTGAATTTTTGTGGCTTCCACATTGCGTGCATTATTTCTCTGTTCACGATCAAAAACAGTACAAAAGCTTTAATTAGTTACAATTCAACAAAAATTCGCATTAATTGAAGCCATCCATTTCATATCAGATGTTTCCATGATGATTGGGCTACACTAATTAAAGTGAAAACATTCATAATCCTTTTTTTGGGTGGGTGAGTGTTAAAAGGCTCTTTATGGATTGGAAATTATTTGTTGTTGCTTTTGGAAGGGAATCGTGTTTCGGAGGGAGACCCTGAACAGAGTTTGGCTTTTTTTAACTTGAAAAGGTATACTGTAAGTACTGATGAAAGGGTTCTTTTTGGGTGGCACGCTCTGAGAAGGCCAATTTCGATTGAAACTTTATCAAAAGGCGCAGGGTCCTGAATCATGAAATCATGCACGCTTTTATTGTCATAGCTGTAAAAAAAAAAAAAATGACTCTTGCATAAAAGAAAGGATTCTGGAAAACGATGGGTCAATATCCAGAGGGTCTTATTTCTGCCTTTCTGGGGAGAGAAAATTAATTCAAGTGTTTTTAACTTATACTGGTACTCTTGCATGCCAACTAGTTTGTACTTTGAATATACTAGTGTGTACAAAGATGGGTCAGTCAAAAGAATCAGAACATGTCGAAGTGTGCAAGGATGAGTCGTTTTCAAAATGACGTCCAAAACAATTCATACTGTACAGTAGTAATATAAACTCATCGCATATGCAGTGCTGTGGTACATAGGACGAATTGAATCAGGACTGACTAAGAAGGAAGGATTTGTAATTTGTGAGACGCAAAAGACGGTAACAAAGAATATATAAATATGAAGAGTTGTCTTACACTGTAACGGCATGCCCGCCGAATGTGTAGAGAATGTTTGTGGCCCCTGTGAAGTATAGCACCAGCTTGCTAGGCCCCGAATGCTTCACCCCTTCCACCTGTATGCATTAATTTGTAGTCTCAGACACATTAGTATTATATCTTAAGTGACTGTAAAAGTATGTAACTACTTCATAAATAAATTAGTGTGTAGACCTGGCCATGGAGTAGAGATGCAATGGCAAGGTACCAAGCTGTATAGGTGGTCATTAACAAGCCCAGAAAAGACCAGATTCGGTAGTTGTGAAAAGAAGGTATGAATACGGTGGTGGCACAGCAAGCTCCGAAGATGTAAGTCCAGGTTCTCTTGTCCAGATTGTCATTTATGTAGTATATATTGCTGCAAAATTTTGCATTAAAAGATGGATTGGCCCCCCAGTTTTTAGCAGGGATGCTCAGGGTTAGAACATTATTTTAAAAATCCAGACACATGCATGTAATTTAGATACTCCACAAAATGCCAGCCATATCATGGATGGTTGAGTAGATATGAATATTCACCTTGCACAAGCAATGAGCTGAATCACGGATCCAAACAGAAGAAATGTGCAATTAAACGCCAAACCCACGTTCCTCCAATGCTTGCCCAGCAGCCCATCAAGAACTTCAAACCACTGAAAAACCAAATATAATGACTATAATAAACACATTCTGACACACAAAATCATGTGAGAAATGGATTAGTACTGTTGTCTTTTCTTTGACTAACATTATCATATCGGCCAATTAAAGCTCTCTTCTCGTAAAGTATGGACTTAAAGGAGTGCGAGTAGTATGTAATACTAGATATGGAGGAAGAGGGAGATGAGGCTTGGAACCTGAATGACGTGGCTTCTGAAATCTACTTTTTCTCTTTCTTTCCTGGTTCTGTACTCAATGTACAGAATGCTGATGAGATAAGCTGTCCAGCTTCCCATCAAACCATAAAAGAGCTGAAACATGATGCCAGACATCATTCCCAGCTGGGAAAATGAGTATGGCAGGGTAAGTAACACCTGAGCCACCTGTACGAATCGAAACAATCAAATCAACAATCCAACATTCTTCATTCAACTATCTATAAGCAAAACATATGAACATCAAACTGATGACTATTGCAATTTCATCTCAGAGCTTCAAGTAACATCTTCAGCATCAACTCTAGCAGATAAGAGATTTGCTAGTACTGTCCTTGATTATAAATGAGTATACACACAGAAAGAAAAGGGTTTAAGAAGAAATATCATATATATGTGTGTGTATGAACCTGATTTGAAGCGCAGCTAAACCAGGCATCATAAGCAGAGCCACCGTGCCAGAAGAACTTTGAAATCCTTGTTTTCACGTCTTTGGGCTGCCCTTCAGTCTCCATCTCTACGTAATTTCCTACCATTACCGTCTCCACCACCTTGTCGGACGAGGCCATCGATCCTTCCACCTTCACGCAGCTCTATCTCCTCTCCTGTTCTTGTTATGAATCCCAATACACTTGCAGTAGCAGTGCTTGGATATATAGTTGAGAGAATGAATTAATGCAAGAGCATGAATTGAATGAAGTGTATGTACCAAATTGGGCTAGCTAAAGATGGACACATAAATGAGTTTATGCATATGCATAGAGGGGGAAGTTATGGATGGTTGTATTTATATTTAGGAAGGGTGGACAAAAGGGACATGAAGAGGAGGGGGTGGTCATTGCCTCATTGGAGGGTGGGAAAGACTCTGGCTGAAAGGTATAACAGGGAGAGATTTTGGGAAGTGCATAAATCCGCTTTTGGAGCTTTCACGAATAACAGCGGTTTTCGTGCACAAATCTTGTTGGTTTTTTTATTAATAATCCTACCTTTTTAGATTTGAGCTAATAATAGTATACGATTAAGCATCGTTGTTTTGTTTTAAAAAATCATTTTAAGTATATGGGCGGGAGTGGCTAGTCCGCACGAGTGGGTTCTCTATTTCCCACCCTTATTTATATATATTCCTAATAATCATAATAATATCACGCACTAAAATCATAAAAAAATATATATATTTGCCAAACAAGAAAAAAATAAAAAATAAAGTGTTTGCGAAATTCTTCTTGTTATGCAATATTTGATTAAGTAGTTATCTCAAAAACCTCCAACTCAAAACCAATCAATGAATATGTCAACAACTTACCAAAAAAACATACGTGAGAAGGTATCATGCTATGTGGCATTTACACATTTATAAGTAGTGAATATTTAGAGTGATTTATATATATATTGTGTAAGTCACTAGTTATATTGTTTGTCAATTTGAAATATGCTTTCAATGTAGTTCTATAATTCATTTAGAAAGAGACCTTAACTTTTAAACCACTATGATGTTTAAATTAGTTTATTGTTCCAAAGTATAAATTGTTTAAAATGAATAGTGTATTCAGAATAACAGCTCATTTACCTTTATATATATTTATTGATTTTAAAACCATTTATTACTAAACATTATCATGTTCAACACGTTTTTATATTTTTTTTCTGAAATTAGACACGTTTGATTCACGTATGTCAAACTTTTAACACTAACATATGATAGTTCAAAATAATTTTCGATCACGTAAGTGGATAATGAGTTTGATTTGTGCAAAAACTATACTAATATTGGAGTTGGCACAACCATGATGCTTTTTATTTTCTAAGATGCAATCAAATAAGTTTTCATGTCATGTTCACCCTATATACAAAAAACCCTTTTCAAAAAAGGGGGAAATATCCACGCCCAAATAATGTTTTTGGAAGACGGGGTCAGAATGTGGTAGTTTAGGACAAACAAAAAGTCTATAAAGGAAAAAGAAAATAAAGCTCCGCCAGACTTAGGAGGAAACCAAACAATAAAAAAGAGATGTGTTTTTTGAGAGGAGGAGGAGGTGGGAATTATAGCAAAGTCGACCGCATGATTACAGCCAAAACGGGCGTGGTCGCTTTATAAGTTGAAAATAATAATAATAAAAAAAGTTGCCTTTTTATTACTATTTTTATTTTTATTTTTTTAAAAAATACCTATCAGGCTATCACATTTCACATGGCAAAAGGAGAATCCCTCTGTGGACTCGAGAGACCCCAGCCCCATCATCCCTGGCCCCAAAGCCCAAACCCAAAACACTCCTTCCCCTTAATTACAAAGTTTTTTCCGGGAGTTGTACCTTTTAATTTTTATTTTGTTTGTAAGGTACACCTTTCATAGATGTTACAACTTACACTACAGACTACAGTAGCATGTGCATTTATGCTTGGCTACCATTTTATTTATTGCTTCAAATAAACTTCTAACTTTTGCTTTGGATTTAGTACTTTTAATTTTTCTACCTATATATGTTTTCACTATTTGGATTTTTCTACTCCCTTGTCTACATTCCCTTCAATTTTTAATTTAAGTTATGCATTATTATTATTATTATTATTAAAAATAATATAAAAATTTTACACAAAAAATAAATTCTTGTTGAAATAAACAAATTTTTTGAAATTAAACTTTTTCCTTCTGTAAGACCAAAATAGTACTTTTAGTGATTAGGGTCATGTATGAATAATATTTCAAAATGTATTTTTATATTTTTAAAATAATAATTATAAAATATAAAAAAAAAACACTGAAAAAATGTATTAAAAAATATCTGACCATACACTCATACAGTCTTAGTTAATTTCCTTTGGAGGACCACCAATCTCTTTCGTACGTTTCCCTTACGTAGACAATGATAATTTAAAAAAAAAAAAAAGCCTCTTCCTTTTTATTTTGGGTTAATTAAACTGGGAAGAGTGATGATTGATCATGCTTAGAATCATGATGAGAAAACATGATGAGCTGTTTTTTACTGTAATAAACTAGGGATACAAAGAAGCAGCAGCAAGCTAAGGTACCAAGGTAGCATGGAGAATTATTAAGTTGAAAGCAACCCTTGGAAGAAGCCCCGCTCGCCTCCCTGAAAAAGCTTGAGGTTTGCCATGCTGCGGTGCAACACATTCATGGGGATTTTGTTGGGGAACTCATCCACTCCCTCGTTTTGTCATGCTTTCTAGCGACTGGGACCAGCAACATTCTCTGATAATTTTGTCCCCTTTGACCACCCCTCCTCCTGTATTCCAGTCAACACCAACACTCCTCCTCCAGTTCCAACCCCAACCCCAACCCCAATATTGGTTTTTATTCATTCATTCATGTTGCTTAATCAAACGTTCTTATCTTGCATGCTCCCCCACCTTAATTCTAGGCGTATTGATTGCAGCCCCGGATAATTATCATCATTTCTTTTCGTTTGATTAACAGGATGTTAATGTATATACATATTCAAAGAATGGTAACTGACAAAACGAAATAATAATAATACTCCCAATTGGGTGGGCTGAAGTTTCTAGACAATAATTCCTTTTGGCAGAGGCAGAGACAGTGAAGCATGTTTGAAGTTTGTAGCAAATCCGATGAATACTTATTTGGAATTCCCTAGCCCGATGATGGTTCATTTGTCTTCACTTGATTTGTTTAATTTTTGTCTCTCTTTGGATATAATAATTATTCTCTCAAATTACTACACACTGCAACTTGGTCTCAATGCTTAAAAAAAAAAAAACAAAATATTATCTCCAGCATCAGATCTGCCTATTGCGAGAGACAAGTTGATTTTGTAGGAAATGGGAAGAGGGGTTATTGTCCAAGATTTTTAGGTGTACTTGTTAGAAGCTGTCTCCGTCCAGGGTTAGGCTTAACCCAACAAAAATCATGAGAAAGGATCCAGTTCTTGTTTTTGTTTATGTAAGATTTTATGCATGTATTTGGAGTGTTTAAGGTGTAATCTATTCCTTAACTGAATCTTTTTGGCTCGCAATTGGATCCATACACCATGTTTTGATGCCAACATATATTGCAGCACAATGACCCAACTAATAATAATTCAGCGTGCCTAAAATGCGGCCATGCATGCCAAGTCAACCTATTATGATCAATTATTCACAAGGTGACTCCAAAACGTTAGCAGTCATGACTTCGTTGTAACTCCACTCTCAATCATATGAATTCTCTGCAACAAAGCAAATGGAACTCACGGCCTCCTGCTGGCTGGACTCTGGAGCTTCTGCTTTATACCTTTTATCTTTTTTCGTTGAACACTTTTAAGACAAAACATGGTGATAGATTTGGTGGGTGAGCATGAGGGTAATAGTTTATTGGGGTTGGAAATGATTGAGTTAGTTGAACCTTCAATAGGTTATCAATATTAATCTCCACTCCTTTATCAACATCGACTACATTTTTTTTTTTTTTGTCTGAATAAATACACACTCAAAGATGCATGTTTGATCGCATAATATGGACTGTCATTTTTTTAAATTTCTAATATAACCAAGTTCAAAAAATGTAAAAATTCGAAACGCATGCGATCACAATCTACATTAACTCTAAAAGGTTTAGTTACATATACACTTTTTATTTTTAATCTAACTAAATTATAAAAATGTAAAAATTCGATATTGGATCACAATCCACATCGACATGGAAAAGGTCATGATCAATGCATGCATGTTAAACTGCATTCACAAGAAAACATGGGTTAATAATGGGAAATTTCTTTTTATAGCATAGCATGAGGAGTTGAATCCAAAAAATCCATAAGCAAAATCTTGGACTGTTTGTTTTTATCAGTGCATGAATAATCCACCCAAATCATCTGTGTTCAAACACTATGATGCTGAATTCCCTTTCTGGCCGCAGTTTTGGGAGGCCATATGCAATGGGAATGTCGTGAAGATATCCTCCCATAAAGCAAGGGGTGGTGAAAAACCAACAGACTACCCATATAAATGGGCTTTCCAATATATTGCTGCTCCCAAACAGCTTCATTGGCATCTCCAAAGGATTTGGGGGTCGCAATGATTGATGTGTTAATTGATGAGGGAACAATGTGACTTTAAACCGTATTTGCATCTTTATTTTTCTTATGAATTTCTTGCTGATAGGTAACTTTGAATTTTGAAAGCCTTTTTTGGAGTTTATCATGCTATGCCGCTTTCTGATAACGAAAGGCGTTAGGAATGTTGGACCCTTCCCGCCTTTTAATGTGGTCGAATGGTCAAAGGAGTTCGACCAGGAATGGGGCCGAGGAGTTCCTAAGGGACCAGGAAACCAGGGCCGAGGAGTTCGACAGGGAATGGGCCAAGCTTTTGCAGCCAAATTTCGGTCATTATTATTTTTTGGGCTGTGTCTCAGAAACTCACTAAAAGCTGCTCCGCGATCAGAGAAATGTATTGTGCTTTTGGGCTACATATGTTTCTGAGCTAGCCCACTAAAAAAAATCCATCACAAATATGAGAATAAAAAGGTCGAATTAACAATGGAGAATTTTGCGCATGATTAAACTTTTTATAAAATCAGAAGAAAAAAATCAATCATAATAATTTGTTTGCCCCAACAATGATGTTTTCTTTTCTTTAAGTTTTGTGTTTATGCAACATTTCAAAAATGTATAATTTTATAATTTTATTATTATTTTTTAATTATAATTATGTAAAATTATTAAAGATATTAAAAGATTTTTTTTTAATTTTTTTTGGTGAGTGGAGATGGCGGGAGTGAAAAATGGCAAAACCATTAGGAAAGGGGAATAAAAACAAAAAATGGAAAAAGGGTCAAAACCCCCCAATGCAAGTAAGAGACTCCACTCGAGGGAAACTTCTGGCGTATATTGTCTATTGGATATTCACATGTCTTCTTCACTTTCACTTTCACTTTCACTTTCCTCTCTATGTCAACTTTTCTTCTTCTTCTTCTTCGTTGCGGGGTGGGTTTTAATTGAAAGGCCTCCCTGCTGAAACTGAAAGGAAATGGATCGCCTGGTCCTTTCTTTTAGCTCAGTCTTTGTGTCTATTCTTATCTTCACCTCCACCCATCACTCTGGTAATTAACTTCTATTCCCAAATTCCTCTTTCTTAATATTATATTGCTTCTCCAATTGGATTGAATTAGCTTGTCTTCTTTGTTTAGTGGTGCAGTCAACCAAGTTCAAGATCGTCAACAAGTGCCGCCGCACGATATGGCCCGGAATACTAACCGGCGCCGACAGGACTCTACTCACCCCCACCGGGTTCACTCTCAAGAGCGGCAAATCCGTCACTCTCTCAGTGCCCAAGTCATGGTCGGGCCGGCTTTGGGGCCGAACCGATTGCTCCACCGACCCATCGACAGGGAAATTCTCCTGTCTCACAGCCGACTGCGGCTCCGGCAAGATAGAATGCGCTGGTGCCGGGGCTGTGCCCCCAGCCACCCTGGTCGAGTTCACTTTAAATGGGGACCAGGGATTGGATTTCTACGACGTCAGCCTGGTAGACGGTTACAACTTGCCCATGCTGGTGGTGGCCAAGGGAGGTAAGAGAGGGAGATGCAGTGCCACAGGGTGCTTGGTGGACTTGAACGGTGCGTGTCCTTCGGCGCTGAGGGTGACGGCCGGTGGGAATGGGAGTAAGGTGGAGAGCGTGGCGTGTAAGAGCGCTTGCGAGGCGTTTGGGGATCCGGCGTATTGCTGTAGCCAGGAGCATAATACGCCGGAGACGTGTCAGCCATCTGAGTACTCACTGTTTTTCAAGTACGCTTGCCCGCGTGCTTATAGTTATGCGTATGATGACAAGACTAGCACTTTCACTTGTGCCTCTGCTGACTACCTAATCATCTTCTGCCCGTCGCCTTACACCAGGTGAATTTACTATCATCACCCCCCTCAGGTCCTCCTTTTTTCTGGGTTAGGCTCAACTGGTATTGGTCTCAATGGAATGCTAGCTAGTATTATAGTCTGTTGATGAGAATTATGGATGGCATTATATCATTTATGTGTGGAACAAGTTATTTGTGTGCCTATATTATCGATGATTTTTCATCTGCCTTATATTGTAATGCAAGATTATGAATTTTATACTATTTTTCGGCAAGAGTAGCTTAGAGAATTTGTTTATTCATGATTGAGATGAGTTTTCATCTCGGCTGTATCATAAGTAAAATGTTCATTATGGAACCATGACTAGTTCGTGCATATGTTGCCAGAGATTCTTTTTGCCCAAGAATTAATAAATTGATATAATTTCTCCTATTGCAGTGTCAAGCATCATATGTGTCCTTGTTTGTAATGGGATTTAGGAAATGGAAACTAAACTGATATTGGTACTACAGAAGAATCAAAATCAATTCTTTCATATTTTGCATGAATGAGGCAGCTCTAGATAGGTAAACATAAATTGCAAGATCAATATGGTAGGAGGATATGTTAGACTGGAACATAGAATTTGGAATCATACCTGCAAGACCGTAAGCAGATTGCAATTGAGGATTGACATACACCTGATCCATCTACCCTCTAATATTTTCCTGTTTATTTACATTTTGCTCTGTAAAAATTTTCTTTTTTTGTTTTTCAGTAATAGTCCTTACTCTACTAAATTTAGCTCAACTTTCAGTAATAGTCCTTACTCTCCATAAAGTGCCTGCAGACACATAATTAACGAGGGAAATTTCTACATATGCATGGATTCTATGTACTTCTTAATTTGTGTTATTCCATGTAAGCATGTCTTGAAGCGTGTGGTATACTCTTCCAAACAGCTTGATGCTAAAAAAGAATTAATACTGTATTACACTTGCGGCTAATGGAAATAATGCAGCATGAAATTGCTGGGAGCAATAAGAGTGGCTGGAGAGTTACCCTTGGTCAACAAATCAACGATGTACATTGGAAGGATACATGCTAGTGGCATGTCATCACCAGGTTTGGCTTTGAGGCAAATTATGCCGTCTGTGATTTCTGTCTTAGCTGCAGTTTTGCTGTTTTAGCCATTGTTATGAATCTTGTCACTAACAGTGGTGGACCCTTTCAGGCTGATTTAAATATAACTGCAACAGAAGACCAGGTTTTTATGCCTGCATTGCTGCACTACCTCCCTTGTTTACCCTTTTCAACCTGGGTTCAATGGAGGATCTGAATGTCACGGACAACAAATTCACTAGTACTTCTGTAAATAGGTGCTTCCCCTGTCAGTTTCCTCCTTCACTAAATGTTGGGGTTGTCTGTTTTCTGCTTGTAGCATCGAGTAACTTTCAATTTTCAGAGTCAGTGTAGTTATAATACTACTTCAGATGCTTTGGTAAAAGAGATTGTAGACTTGTTGAGTTGTGAAGAATTACATTTCTCAAAGGTGATTGAGCAAGGAAGGACTGCTTGCCGGCTTTTTCTAGGCACTAAGTTTTGCCATTACATGCTGACATTAGGCTGGGGGGGGGGGGGGGGGTGTTCTTCATATGACGTTGCCCTATAGGAAATGTTGAATAGGGTTGAATTTACCTTTGATTCCTTGCATCCTGTCGCTTCAATTTTGTAAAGCTATGTTGTGCTGCATTTAATCCGGGAAAGTGTAGGTATATTTTCTTTGGTTTTCCTGGATTGTTGTCCTACTTAGCCTTTTGTAAATAACCGGTTCTCTTTTGGTACAGGATAACTGTGCCCTTTGACATCGATTTCCTTCTACCCCCATGCATGTTAGGTTGTAAGCATTTAGGATTTTTTTTGATCTTCTGTCGGAGGAGCTGCGCTGATGCATTTCAGGAAATATTTTAGCCACAACTTCAACTCAAAGTATATGGAAAATTAGTGGAAACATGCAGCCGTACTTTATCGTTTATGTTGGATTAAAGACACGAAAGAAATCACTTTGTGAAGGAAAAGAAGTTTCAGGGATTGAGTGGATAAGAAATATAAGAACATTCGGCGGGAAAGAAGGAAGTATTCGATCGATAAAGAAGTGATATTTGGCGTGGTATAGAGTGTATCTTCATTCAACTCCAATCATTGCAGTACCCAAAGTCAAAGATGGAGAAAGGAGGAGGAAGTGGATTAGAGAGATAACGACGCATAGTTTATTTGGCTCAATCTGCAATGGATTAGAAGAGGAAGAGGCCATTACTAGCCAATACACAAATTTATAATATTTGGTCCAAAAGTTTGATAGTGAGGGGAACTTTTTAGATATGCCACGGGCAACTCTAGATTTGTAACAGAGAAGAGAAGAAGAGTAAAATAGAACTTTCGACGTTGGCAAAGTCCAAAGTTATAGCAAATCCCACTATTTTACTCATTCTTCTCTTCTCTGTTACAAATCTAAAGTTGTCCATGAACAATATTTCAAAACTCATTTTTATATCTTTTAAAATTGTGATTGTCAAATAAAAAATATATTAAAAAGTGTAAAAATATGTTTTAAAATATTATTTATACGCATTTTGAGAGCACAAATTAGTGCATACAAATTCAGGGTGTTAGAAAGAATTATCCAAATAAAAAATCATATGCGGCCCAGTTTTGGATAGTCTTAGCCCAACGTTACGTGGGCCTTTGGAATTAATGCGAGGGACCAAGTATTTATTTTTTTTAAAAAAAAAGTAATTCATTTTTATTCATTTATTTGTGATGGGTGAATGAAGCTTAAGACGTATAAAGAGGAAGGAAAAGCAGATTATGGAAAAAGTTGTAAAAGTCGAAAGAGACAGAAAAGCGGAGAATATGTATGAGATGAGAGGCGCATCGCGCATATGATGATATGCTAATACGGTCAGGACGAAATAGTGTGGGCCGTAGAGTACGACTTGGGAAGCAAATTAGGAGACCAAAAGGATTTAAAAAAAAAAAAAAAGAAAAAAAAAGGGCATTATTGTTGAATCTCGCAGATCACGAGACGAGAGAGGCTAATCGTGTTATTATCTCCTTCAAGTAGGATGTCTTTGTTTACGTGGCGGTGGATGTTCAAAATTAATCATTCAATTTAAATTCGATTCCAATCAAATATTTCTTTTTGCTTAATAAATAAAATTGGCTTACATTTCAATTATAATATTTTAAGTAAAAATTTATTAATTTTAATTTAAAAAACTTATTTGAATTATCAAAAATAATAATATTTTTATATTTTATAATTAATTATTTTAAAATAATTTAAAAAATTATATATGTTTTTTTAATTTAAATCGAAACAGATTAGATCAAATCTTTCTAATTCAGCCTAATTCAAAATAAATTGATATCGAATTGGTTTATCAATACCAATTAGATCTAAAAAAATAAATTAATTTGATCTTATTCTTTTTTTATGCAATTCAATTTGTAATTTCAGATTGATTCGACAAATCATTCTATTCATGAATTGAAATGAACAATCACATTTGTTTTCTACAGTACTAGTGTATTAATTTCGCCTTGGAATTAAAGTATGCAATATATATATATATATATATAAATGCGATTTGGGACCCCTAACTACAAAAGAAGTTATTATTTTTTACAACTGTGAAAAGGATGGAGGGTAGTATTACAGTATTACTAAACACATGGTTGTTTCGTCATAAGAGAATAGTGTTATCAATTATGATGCATGCAGCAAAACTCTCCCATCAATTCAAGACATAGTTCATCTGCCTAGTTGTTTTTGTTACCGTAAAACATCAAAAGTCAGAAGGCGTCATGTCTCTAAAGCGCACCTCTTAACGCACAATGCCACAATCTACTGTGTTCTTAAATTTTAATATATTCTATCTTTCTTCTTAATAAAATTTATGATGCAATAGAGGGGATAGATAGAGCGTGTGGGCACTGTGGATTGCGTATTGTGAAATGATTGGGGTAAATATACGGGAACTTTGGCTTCCTTTTTTTTGTCACGCCCAGGACCTGAGGGGAAAGGAAAGTGTCAACAATGACTGCAAAATTGTTTGGCAGAAACATAAAAAGACGAGACATGATGGAATCCAAGGCAATTCGGGACTTCTCTCACTACTTTACCCATTAATTTAAGTCTGTAACGTCATTCATCAAGTTAACAAAACACCTTGGTTAATGGTAAATGTTCCACAAAAACCCTTTTCTTTCCGTTTTCTATGGCCACCTAATCTGGCAATGGCATTGTCTCTTGACCACGACTTCAATCAAAGGGAAGTCAGCAATTTTGGAAGTACATTTTCATGGAAGAGAATAATTTATTGCATGGTTAATGTCCTCATTGTCAAAAATTAAACCCAAAACATTGATGATTAGTGACAAACAGAATAATACAAACAGTTAGCAATTAAAAAAATGTATTGAAATCATTTAATTTTATCGAGTGCTATAAGAGTACATATTTTGGCTTTTAGGCCTACTAACAATCTCTGGAGGTACTTCGTCGAATCGTCGCTCAGTTTAGCTTGCTAGAAAGTGCAGCAAGATTCTTAAACTCAGGAGAAATTTATGTCAATAAAAACAGCAAACAATGAATTAAAAAGGACATATTTGCATGTGCTGGTTCTTATCTGCTACTGACTTTTTTTTCTCGATTGACTAATGAATTTCACTTTTATGATCACCCAGAGCCCAATGTGAGATGACAATGATATATTATCACAAATGTCGTAGCAAATTAAGGTAACCTTGTCTCCCATGTTTACCTTTATTAGCTTCTTGTCAATTGGAGCAAAAATGAATACATGACCTGAATATTCAATTCTTACCACAGTGAATATTCATTCATCCCTCACAAAAACAACATAATATTTACAGTAAAACTTTTACGGAATTAACCTGACATGTACATGACAAACAATGAATGAATGACTCTGGGTAGTAAATTTTTTCACCAAGGAGGGTCCATTTGTACAGAGGGATGAGCAGAGCACGTTCTGGGTTACAACTTTCTTTGGTCAGAATTCATTCATTCAATAATCAGTACTACTACGAGTTTACAAGCACAGTGTCGCAAGCTCCAATACAACAAAGTTCAACGGGGTCCCATGGCACTCCAGCCCTGCCAAATCAAAACATTGCATTAATAGTACAGTACCCCACTACAGAATACATCTTCTCCTAAATCTCGGCCATAATCTTTTATTAAATGCGACAGCGGAAGCATATTGAAAAGCGAGATTCTGTTTATTTTTTTACACTCCATACGAGTATGTACTTCTCTCTTTTTGCAGCTGCCCCAGAGCCCTGGGGACCTAATTACCACTTTAAATTTTAATATTTTTTTCCCAAAAAAAAATTTCACTTTTCTTTGTTTGTTTTCATATTATATTACTCGCACGTAACATCCCTAATGCCATTCCTCATCCATTCTCTCCCGCTTCACTCCTTTCTTGTACCTTCATCAGCAGAGGAGGGGTTTTGTTTGATTTACTTATTTGTTCTGTTAACATTTAACAAAGCCCTGCTGCTGTTGTGCTAGCTGCATTGCACCAGTATTCTATCAGCCCCACCACACCAATTTCCCGTCCTTTTCTTTTGTTGCGGCTCTAGTGTCCCCTCCCTCTCTTGCATTCTGTTCTGGACTAACTTCATCACCTTTTCAGCATCCAAAACAAACACAAAACTCCATTTCACATAAGCCCAACCTAAAAAACCTCCTACTTTCTTCACCTTTCCTCACCAGCTCATTCACCCTCAACACAAAAGAACATCAAAAGATACAAATCAATCCCACATGGATCTTCCCTCCTTACCTTCTTCCACCACCCTCGTCTTCACCATTTCCCTCTCTTTTCTCGTCCTTTCCAGAGGTAAACTCACATTTCTTTACTGCAAGTTTTCTGCACATTGCCAACCATTGTCCACAAAAGTACCATTTTTTTTCTTAATAACATGACGTAAATTTCTTTTACTTCTCTATCAATTTATAATGCCAAAGATGACATTTTTACTTATGTTTTAGAATAATTATATGTTTATTGTACTTATTAACAATGGGCTGAAATAAAGCAATGTTTTTTTAAAGGATTTCTCTTGTTTACTCTTCAGGGGTTTATGGGACTACGTTCACATTTGTCAACAAATGTGAGTACACAGTATGGCCGGGGATTTTAGCAAATGCCGGAAGTCCAAGTCTCGATAGCACCGGATTCGAGCTCGCCAGTGACTCTTCACGTTCCTTCGTTGCTCCTACAGGATGGTCCGGCCGCTTCTGGGGTCGAACCGGGTGCAACTTTGACGGATCAGGGCCAGGCACTTGCGACACAGGGGACTGCGGGGCAGGCCAGGTGGAATGCAACGGCGCAGGGGCTGCTCCTCCGGCCACTCTCGCCGAGTTCTCCTTGGGAACCGGCGGCCAGGACTTCTATGACGTCAGTCTGGTGGACGGGTACAATTTGCCCCTGATAGTTGAAGGGACTGGTGGGATGGGTATGTGTGCTTCAACTGGTTGTGTGACGGATCTGAACAAGATCTGCCCGTCCGAGCTGCGGTTTGGTAGTGGGAATGCATGCAAGAGCGCTTGTGAGGCGTTCGAAAGACCAGAATACTGCTGCAGCGGCGAGTACAACTCACCATCATCGTGTAAGCCGTCAGTTTACTCGCAAATGTTCAAGTCTGCTTGCCCCAGATCCTATAGCTACGCTTATGATGACCCGACTAGTACTTTCACTTGCACCGGTGCTGACTACACGATCACATTTTGCCCCTCCATGTCAAGGTAAAAATTAACGTAATCACTATTTCGCACATGCTTGGGGATATTTGTGGGTTTTTTTGTTACTGAGTTGCTATCAATGGAGATTATAATTGATTTTTAACCAAACTAATGTGCAGGGTAGTTACGTTACTGCAGAAGATGATAAATGTGCATGTTCTAATGGTTAATGGCTCATTTAATGAATGTGTCTAATTTTATCCCCGTGAACTCTGTGCAGTCAGAAATCTTCAAAAGATCCCACACCAACGGCGACAAACAACGGTGATGGGTCAATGTCAGAAGCAGGCAATGCTATGGGGTCCCAAAGCGGGAGAGGCACAATGGTGATGAGTTCTGGTTCGGATACAGGCTCGGATTCAAGTTCTGGATCTGGAGCCATGCTGGCGGACGGTTCTTATTTGGCTGGTCTGGCCATGGGTGACTCTGCCAGAGCCCTCTCCATGTCTGTCTGGCTTTTTGCCCTCTTGGCCTCTGCTACATTTATCGTCTCATTTATTCAGTTGTAGGATCTGTTGGATTTCTGTTCCCATTTTGCATACATTGAAAACAGACAGCCTCGGTTGGAATGGGCTTTTGCATTATGTTAATCTTTCTTTTTTCTCAGTAGAACCAGTAGATTAGTATTAGTAATATTTATTTTGTCTTCAATTGTGCATATGTAATGCTTTTCCCTCTATTTATGCGAGGCTTTCATTTTGATCAAGTTTTGTTGATGTTGATGTTTGTAAAAGCTGAATATAGTACTACTGGTCATTAGGAATTTCATCACAAATGTTTTCCGACCCACAACCTCCTTTTGGTAGATTTGTAAATGAGATTACGTGGAAGACAGAAAATGTTTGCCCAGTGTGAATTAATACGCAGCTGGTAAAGGCAGAGCTTTGCGGGAATTGCAAACATGGCTGACTTGTTTTACAATTCTCCTGTTTGCGATAAAAGAGTACTCTTTTAGAAACGGTTTCCTCTGCAGCTTTTGCCCAAGCGCATCATTTGTCATCATTCTAAGCAAATTTGATTCGATATTTTCGTAGGTAGAAAACTAGAATGATGTATGAAACTGGTTCTTGGATTTCAAAGGGTGATGGCTTCATCATTATTTGGCCCAGCCACAATTTCTTTAGTCATCTATGTCTCTGAATGGCAATGGAATAAAGTCAAAAGTGTGATTAGCGTGTCCCTCGTTGGTCCTAGTTAAACACTATCTTTATCCTCTATTCTCGACAGAAGGGCGAATGGTCACTTTTACTTGTTGGCTCATTTTAGATTTAGACGTATTACTGAGCAATGGGAGCTGGAATAGTAGTGGGGGAGGTTTTTGTTAGCCATCTTTCCAATATTTACAGTTGAATATTCAAGTGTCTAGTTGCATCACCCCCGCACAGAGAGAATGTGGAGTTGACAGTTCTACTGCCGCAGTAAACATTTACCCTGTACTCACCTAAGAAGCCATAAAAACTAAATGAACCATGGTCATCCGTTTGACCCTCCACTATCCCAGTCTGCCATTCTTTGAGCAGATTGTCTACTACATCACCAGCTGGGAGGTTATGAAAATTGTTATCTGTTAGGCACATTTGGTAACATCCGTTAGGATGCAATGCCGTCCATAGCATAATTCCATTTACCGCTGGATGTGAGAAGCCCTCTCTCAAAACTGTGTCAAGATACCTGGCCTGAGTTTCTTGGTCTAGTGTCTTGCTAATATCGACCTCCGTAAGCCAGATGGGAAGCTGCAATGTTGCCAGTTTATCCAGTATTGCCCTCATCAGTGGAGGATTTGGTATGGTGAAATGGCTTTCCAGGCCAATGCCATCCATTGAAACTCCGCATTCCTGGAGTTGTCTTAACCTTGATAAGTAGGCATCTACTGTGGAATTCATGTCCCAACAAGTCTCCACCACATTGTATTCATTCATAAACAAGGTGGCCAATGGATCTGATTGGTGTACTGTTTCAAAGAATTGCAAACTAGCATTGGGACCGAGTTTTTGCTCATAGAAATCAAAATGAAGCATTTCATTGCTGACATCCCAATGTATGAACTCGTTTTTATACTGGTTCATTAAACTTTGTATCCTCGAGTTGACTGCGACTTTTAGCTCAGGACCTGAGAGATTGAGAACCCAGGAAGGCAAAAACTTGGGGTTCTCCCAGAAAATGTTGTGGCCCCGGACCCTGATTTGGTTAGCACGAGCAAATTCTAACATCTGATCGGGTAAACTGTAGTTGACAATTCCTTGCTGGGGTTCTGTTGAGTACCACTTGAGTTCATTTTCAAATGCCGCAGCACTGAACCGCTCAGCAAACCATTTCTACAACAATTTAATTTCTCTATTCTATTCATATATTCCGCAATACAAGAAACGTGACAATATTGAGAGACAATCTTCTAAGAGAATTGTACCGACTTGATATGGCAGATTTCCAAGGATGGTGCTGGCTATGGCAGATCCAAAAGGGAAATCTCTTGAAATTTGCTCAACCGCAATCTTTGCTCCCCGCAACCTCTCTCCATTGACATCTGACACGTGAATCATTGTGGCACGTTTTCTTTTCTGGAATTAGTTATGGTAATTAACATTAGAATTTTGATGATGTTCAGAGTTAGTAACAAACCAAATTACTAAGTAATGTACAGTGTCAATCATATACTGTTGGTTGATTGCCCATTGCTGCTCAGTGAAAGGCTGCAAAGAAGCACTGGCAATGCTTATATTGATATCTCTACCTTGTGCATCCTGCCTCAAGAACAAACTTAATTTGTCGAAATTTTATTTCTTTTTAATTTTGGTAGAAAAAATTTCTTAGAAGATTGAAAATGAAGTCAACTTCTTGAATGATTAATTAACAACTTACCTGAACAAATAGCGAAGTACGAGGTGATGATAAGTTGAGTAGAAATCCACCTTTGAGGAATGACCAGCAGTTTTGCACTGCGAACACAGTCCCCGCACATTGATATGTGGTTCCGTCTGTAGTAACGCTTGTCTTTATCGCAGCCGAATCTACACCCTGTACCTTTATCCAACCTGTTTTTTGCCAATAACATGTGTTATTCTAGACTCGAGTAACTAGCAAGGAAAAGATTTTGCCCAGGAGATAATATGCGTTTTTTGTTCTGGAAATGCAATGTAGTCAGTAGCCCGAAATATGCTGGATCAGGCTTATTGTACAAATGCATATGCATACGGAGATTGGCACATGCACTCAACTGGAGAAGGAATAGAAGGTGTTTGCGGTGAGATTGTAGAAGACAAATGCAGGGAAATTTTGCGAACTTGCAGTTCCTGGTCGACCTAGATTGTATAAGCTTCGATCATGACCTGGATCCTTTATGATCCCACCGTTGTAAAGTGGAGCTTCAGGAGCCGGTTTGCACTGCAAGAAAAATAGGGATGCCACGTATATGCATAACTTCCTTGCAAATCAATTGATTTTTCAGAATGAGAATTTGCTGACGAATTGGCTTTACCTCTGTGTAGGCAGTGTAATCATAGACAGGTCCATCTGCAGCCAAACCCAACAGACACAATTAAGAAACAACACAGATCTCAAGCTGAACATGAAGCTGAAATCCATGCACAATATTTAAAAAAAAAAAAAAATGGGGGAGAGAAGACAAGAGAACCGTAAACTGAGAATGAAAAGCCAATGAGCAAAAACAGGGTGAAGAAAAAATGTTTCATTTTCTAGTCCACTCAAAAGCTAGCTAGCTGCATATAAATGTATGGAATAGTGATGAATCTGCAGCCAAATTGGGAAAAGTTTCAAAACGTTGGAAAGGCTTATAGGGTCAGTAAGTAGTGACCGTGTGTGGCTTATTTATAGTGGACGGAGATCTGTGTAAATGGTTTGTTACTGGAATATTGTTCGTTTTCTTAAAACTTATTCATTAGACATGAAGTCCTCGACAAGAGTTTGGGTTGAATTTGAAACAATTAGAGTTGTTTTGCATTGTCATTTGGGTTGGGGAATCGGCAGGACCCCTCTCTTGTCTGCATATCAAGCTATCATGTATGATTGATAGATAAATGAAAAGAGTGGAAGAGGATTTTCAGAAGAAGAAATTAAGGAAAGAAACATGCAAAACAAACTAGAATATCTACACCAAAACGCAACACAAAATTATACTGAGTTTAAAAAATAAAATTTAAAAAAAAAAAAAAAAAACAACAACAACGTAACAAGGTGTTAACTAAATTTTATGGTACAGTCACTGTAATGCCTAACCTCAGGGGCACGCGAGCGGCGAGACGGCGAGAGTTGAGATAGCCACACCGAAATTCCCAAGCCACAGATGACAGATGCATGAAAAAATAATGTAATGTAATTTAATCTGGTTTCGTTCCTCACAAAATTATCATGCCTGAAGATGACTGCTCTATTTAATTACACTCCCTCAAATTCAATAATCCATATTTGTTAAAATCCAAACTTAATTGTTTTGCTGCGTTACGGATTCTTGTAGGCTTTGATTTGATGGTAACCTTATTTGGATATTCATTGCTAGTTGCGCCTGGATTTGAGATGTCCGGTTGGGTCCGTAAAACAAACAAAAAAAGGGACAAGCTGCAATACTGGAATGTGTCATGGTACTTGGGAAATTCATCGCAAATATTAGTTTGTATGGTGAAAAAATTTTAAATCATATAAATTTTATATAAAAATTTAATAGTTTTCATATAAATATCAGGTCCAATCGATTTTGTACTGCGACAATAGGCGGTGGTCCTATTAAAGCCTATAAGGCCAGATCGTTGCTTAAAGTTAGCGAAGGCCCAAAGTTGATGACTTTATGGGCCCAAAGGACCAATCATTCCACTGCCTGACTATTGGATGCGGCCCGTTAATGAAGATGCGCCCAAGTAAGTTTATGGCTGCAACCACAACTACATCTACAATTTGAGTTTAATTACCAGTAATAGATTGCAGCCAGAGGAATGAATTGAAAGAATCGGGTGAGCGAATTCAAGTGTTACTGCGATTCTGGTTGAAGAAGAATGTATCTATAAATAGCGAATGTTGTAGGCCAAAGAAATTTCAAACTATAACCTTTCTTATAATTGAACGATACAGAAGGAAACAAGCATTCTGCGTTTCTTGTCGTAATACATCATCACGAGTGATAAAGTGTGTGCTTTGCTTATGTTCTTCTTGAATACAGTAAGCCTCCAGAGTTAGAGCTGAATGCTAAAATGTCTAGTCTCATCACCTTTGCAGAGCGAAAATGTTGAGTTTACATTCTTGTCACCATACTTAGCACTTACCTTGTATTCCCCTAGAAATCCTTGGAAGCTGAATGAACCATGCTCATCCGTTTGGCCTTCTACTGTCCCCGTCTGCCACTCTTTCAGCAGTTGGTCAACCACATCACCAGCTGGAAGGTTATGGAAGTTGTTGTCTGTAAGGCACATTTGGTAACAACCTTTTGCATCGAGGGCTGTCCACAACATTATCCCTTTCACTGATGGATGTGAGAAGCCTTCCCTCAAAACTTCTTCTAGATACAAAGCCTGTGTTCTCGAAGAAGAAACTGAAATATTAATCAGGTGATCCAAATTGGAGAGATGGTTAGTTTTGTTGAATCTTCTAGCTAGGAGAATAGTAACTTTAACCAATACTCACCTGTGTTTCCTTGCTAAGAGTTTTACTGATATCAACTTCTGTAAGCCATATTGGAAGTCCAAGTGTAGCCAGTTTATCTAGAATAGCTCTCATTAAAGGAGGATTAGGTACTGTAAAGTGACCCTCAAGCCCAATTCCATCCATTAAAACTCCCCCTCGCTTCAGTTCTCTTAATCTTGAGATAAAGGCGTCTACAGTGGAATTCACGTCATCACAAGTCTCAACAACATTAAAGTCGTTCATAAACAATGTCGCTAGTGGGTCTGATTTATGTGCTGTCTCGAAGAAGTTTAGGGACGCATTAGGTCCAAGTCTTTGTTCGTAGAAGTCAAAATGAAGCATTTCATTGCTGACATCCCAGTGAATAAATTCGTCTTTGTATCTCTCCATAAGACTCTTTATTCTGGAGTTTACGGCTGAATGCAACTGGGAAGCTGTCAGATTCAGAACCCATTGAGGCGTGTACTTGGGATCCTCCCAGAATATATTATGACCTCGAGCAATGATTTGGTTGGCTCGAACAAATTCTAGCATTTCATCAGCTAACGTGTAGTTGAGCTGCCCTTCTTTAGGCTCTGTTGCATTCCACTTGAGCTCGTTTTCAAAGACTGCGGCATTGAATCGCTCAGTAAACCAACTCTGAAACCATACCGAGAGATTTATTTCAGTGCGCTGCTGCATCCGGTGTGGTTAATTGCAATAAAAGTTAAATCTGTTTTCAGACCTGATAGGGCAAATTCCCGATGATATTTTTTGATATAGCGGATCCAAATGGGAAATCTTTTGATGATTGCATTATTGCTATATCTGCACCTTCCAGCTTAACACCATTCTTATTTGCAACATGAATAATAACCTCGCGCTTCCTTTCCTGAAAACTGGAAACATAAATACTCTGGGACGCAACGTAACATGTTGCTTCCGGTTATACTAATTAACGATGTACAAGGTAATGTGTTTGTGTAAAAGAACTTGAAACTTGGGGTGTGCGACAGCGCATGTTGCATTTACCTTATTAATTTTATATTGCTGATTCAATCTCCATTGCTCCTTGCTGAATGGCTGCAATGAAGGATTGGCAATCTCGATATTGATATTCCTGCCTTCAGAAGTCTGCAAGAAAAAGCTTCAATAAGCCGCTACATTTCTTGTTATTCCCCATTTGAGACTCCAAATAAAAAATCCCATACCCGAAAATAGAGCAGAGATGAGTTTGATGGAGAATTTAACACAAATCCACCCTTAAGAAATGACCAGCATCCACGTTCGGCAAGAACAGTCCCTGTACAATTTTGTGTTGTAGTTTCTGTAATCAGGCTGGCCTTGATGAGTGCTAGGCCTGTATCATTTATCTTGACCCAAGCTGTTGAGCCACAAGAAGTGTAAATAGGGATTTTAAACAAGAATCTGTAAAATATTTGATTTTTAAGAATGAGAGTCAGGCAGGACTCAGGAGATTAACTGGAAAAGCAGTAATAGGTGTCCTGTTTGAGGTTTCGCAATTGAAACGCAGGAGAATAAAATTCAGTGAAGCCTGGCCCTTTGACGGAGGTGTACGCGGGCTCTTGATCCCGGAGGATTCCTCCATTGTAAAGTGGCTCTTCCGGATACCGTTTACACTGTTCCAAATGACACCACCGTAAGAGTCGCAAACTGTTGCATTAATTTCAGCTTACTTTAAAGCACGTACATCGGGACTTGTAGCAGGACAAAAGAAAGTTGGAAGATATTTTCTCCTCGATGTTTTGTTTGCCCTTATGAACATTTAAAAAAAAATTCAAAGAAAAGGAAAATTTAAAACGTCCGTTGAAAAAGATCTTCTCCTTTACTGAGAAACGGAGTAACATATTGTATCTATCTTTCTGGGAACGTGGTGGTAAATAAAAAGCTACTAGTTATAACTAGTACGACTTGATTCGAAACATATATATGAAATGTAACAATGATTTGCAGAACAACAAAATAGTTGATTCAGACATCTTTATAGAAGTTCATACAGGCTTGGCATAATTAACAACATTGAATAGATGGAAAGACCAAAATGATACGAGATCCAAGTTGTTTATATCACCTCAGCGTATGCTGAAGAATCGTATGGTGGCCCATCTGCAATTCAAGAGATGAAAAGAACAATTACAAAATTGATATTATTGCTAGCCACAAAACACTATGCAGCAAAAGGATGAACGAGCTAGAGAACCGAGACAGAACTATAACTGTAACTATGAATGAGGGAAATGCCAGAACAAATGCTCAAGAATAAAAATAAGAGACAGAATAAAGAATGGTATTGTGCCATCTCCTCCCTTTCTTGATTTTCCCCTGCAAACAAAGGTTATTACTGGAGAAGAATTGGGTACAAAAAGTAGATATGGGCTAAAAGGTGGTCGGTTGGGGGGTGCAGTATTAATGTTCTCCAGTAAAAGAGCCTCTGAATATCAAATTAAGAAGAGTATAGATGGGATGGAATCACAAGATAAACAGTGAAGTTGCCAGTTCACATTTCTATATATAATGCTCGATGCCTAGGGAGAGCTGCCATCCTTGATGGATGATTAAAAGTACATGTGAAAAATGCATTATGCAGAGGCATATTTAAGACTCGTATCATTGAAAAAATTTACGCATTTAGCATTTTTTTCTTAATCCATTTCGATTCCTTCGTTAGTTGCTGTTGGTTCTTGCTTGCCTTTTTCTGCTCTGAGTTTATTCTTAGTAATATTAATGAGCTCATATGTTTGGACCTCTAATAATGACTCACCACCTACTTATATTCCCTTTAAAATTAAATCACCAAGAACCTCTTAAAACCTGTCCTATAAGGGCATTTCATCAACAAAAATCTACAACATTACTACAGCTTTCTTGTTTTGTTGTTTGTATTTTCAGTTCTATGGTGCAAAACCATTAAGAATGGAATTAAATGCTTCCGGGGTTTAAGGTCTAGCACCAGCAGCATAAATATATCTACATACTTGAGCTGTTTTGGTGTAGTGACGGAACCGTGAACAAAACGATACCGACTCCAGGATCTTTATTTACATATGCTCGTGAATATGCTTCCGGGGTTTAAGGTCTAGCACTAGCCGCATAAATATATCTATATACCTGAGCTGTTTTGGTGTAGTGACGGAAACGTGAAGAAAACGATCCCGACTCCAGGATTTTATTGATATATGCTGGTGAATGAATGAATGACTGAGCTGGGCTTCTTTTTTTTTTTTTGAGGAGGAGGAGAAAGAATGAACCAACAGGTGGTGGAGCAGAAGCTGAGAGTGTCACATGACAAGAGAAAAGGATAAAAATCGGACAATATATATTGCCCACTCCGGGAGTGCATGCGTGGTTTGGTTTTATGATGTTAGAAGTTCTATCATCTGTGGGGGTGGATGACAGTGAAGAAAACACTGTCCTTAACTAGGGAATACAGTGAGTTGACTGACCATTTTCCCAAATTTTAAGTATCACATGACATTAATATCTTTCTGCCATTTTGATTCAAATTTCCCAAGAATCAAAAGTCCTTCGCAACATAATGCTTGAGATAGAATCAATAGGTGTATATTGGTGAGTGCAAATAGTGTGGTGTAAGCAGCAGGCTGTGTTAGAAATGAGGGCAACTCACAGTCTGAGACGATGAAAGTTAAATGCATTTCGTTCTCAATTCTTCGTAACTCATTGTCTCGTTCTCATCCTCTCCAGTCTCCATCCCAAATATGTTGATTTCTCCCCGTATTATGATACTGCTATGCTATCGTGAGTCCTCCTGATCAGGCTTGCCCGCGTGGTGAAAAGCATACCCATCCGCACGCCAACAAGCGTAGAAGATATTGGACCAGAATGTGCCAGGCCTTGCTCTTCTGCTTTCCCTTTAGCAATAATTAGCAAGGACTATCTTCCTTTTCCTGCCCAAATCATTTGTGAAAATGGTCCTTGTTTGACCATATAGGCCTCCTGCTCCAAAAAAAATTTCAGCCATACTGTCTTTTTGGTAGGCTTGGGCTGCGTTTCATAAAGGCGTGATGTAGCCACATGGACAGACCAAAAAGTCCGAATAAAAAATGGACAGGAAGCCTTCTGTTAGATAAATCAGACTGAAATTAGATTGGGGGAGATAAGAAATACAGAAAAAGAACAGCAATGGAGGTTCAAGCAAGAAGGAAACAGCCAAGAAGTAGAGATGATCATATTTCCGTGACAACTTCATATTTCTTTGGGTGTTTCCTATTTCAATTGGCTACCATTTAAATTTAATCTCGCAGGTCCAAGCCCATCCATACGGATGACCATCTTCGTTTCAATCTGATATATGATTGGAAGCCCCATGCAGGGGAACATTGGAATGCAAATTGTGTCTGTGTTTGCCGACATGGATCTAGCAAATGATTTGATGGATGGAATATGTCACGGACCTTCCCTTAAAGATCAATAATCAACCGGTGGAGTAAATCGGTGGGAACTTGAAATAGTTACAAACAATGAAAAGCTTCCAGTGAATTGATTCATTATAAATAGCTAGTGATAATTGTAAAGAATTAGGTCATGAATAATGAATGAATTTTGTTTCTTCCTCCACCTGCTTCTAGCCTCTTTTTACCATCTTCTAACTCTCCTCATTCTTACAACCCTCACTTTCCTTTTTGCAATTTCTTAATTTTCTCATGAATTCTTTGAGTTCGTGACAAATGGTGTCAGAGGAGGTATCATCTCTTCAAATTCTTTTCTATCCCCATCTTTATCCAAATCTTTTACAATATCTTCTTTTCTACTCCTATTTTTCTGTGTTTTTTTTTTTTTTTTTGCTAAAGTTTATCCTTTCATTCTCTTATCAATCTCTTCTTTACTCCTTATTCTTCTAAGTTCTCCTTACTTGCTTATAACAATTACTTCTTGATCGGGACAAGAATGGTTAAAACTTTCAGTTTAATCACACCACAAGAAGGGGAAGATCTTTTATGAAAACAAGAGCTCATGAATGTAACATGGGAAGAAAAGATGTAAGCTGCATCAAAGAAAATGGATGAAAAAATAAATGCCATATTGAGAATGATGGGTATCAAGAAGACAATACAAGAAGCAATGGCAGAAAAAAAACATAATCTTGGTTCAATGTCATCTGTTACAGTCGAGAGCCAAGATTTGTTTAGGAATGATTTTCAGGGGATGGAAAATAATATTTTTCACAGTCCTTCCAAAGTTGGGAACAATGAACATATGGAGTTTGACAAAAGTATTCTAATAGAAAAAGAAGAAAGATTGTGTATATAAGAAACATCAAATGTTTATGAGAATGAGGATGATGTTGAATGTTTATGTCCCAATGGAAATTTCTTCAATTATGCTGCGCCAACAGAGAAACAAGATGATTGTAACACTTTGGAGATTTCTGGAAATGGGATGACTATACGGACTGAAAAGGTTCTTGATACACATAGATTAATTGATGCCGGAATTGAAGAAGATGTTGCTTTTTATTGTTTTTCTGCTATGCTCGTTGATCCGGTTGCTGATAGTTTTGAAAAATCAAACTTGATTGGGATTAACACAATTCAATCTAAAAAAAGTCACGAACTTTGGGCTGAAAGTGTGACAAGTTTTCAAGGAGGCACAGATAGTCACTGCCATACTACATAAGATCAATGAAGCAGACATATTCCGACTGAAATTTTTGCAAGAAGTTATTTTGCGCCATCAGTAATTCATCCAGAATCAGTTTTTTCGATTTCAAACGTGAGGACAAGCCTATTTTTAAAGGGGAGGAATTTGTCACAGACCTTCCCTTATAGATCAAAATCAATAATCAGCCATTTGGATTAAGTTGGCGAGAATTTGAAATAGTCACAAATAATGAAAAGCTTCCAGTGTACCGATTCATTATAAATAGCTGGTGATGATTGTAAAGAATTAGGCCATGAATAATGAATGAATTTTGTTTCTTCCTCCAACTGCTTTTAGCCTCATTTTACAATCTTCTAACTCTCCTCCTTCTTCTCTAATTCTGCCTTACAATCCTCACTTTCCTTTTTACAGTTTCTTAAAAAAAAAACTCAAGGAATTCAATAGTAGTTGCAGCCTAATAATTGAGTTCTATTAGCCAAAAAACAACCAAGGATACATATTATTATCCTGACTAACTACTCATATCCAAAGCCCAAGTGGCAACCAATTAACCAAATAATAAAACATTAATTTAACTCCATAATACAATTGAGATTATCTGAAAGCTCTGCCTTCTAAACAATTGAATACGTTCACTTAATTGGTCAGACCAGGCACGAACAAATTTGCTCCAATTGGTAATACTCAAGGACTTCACCTGGGCATAATTCCCCATCAATCCTGTTTGAAAGGGGAACGCCTCAATGACTACCACTAGATGTAGTAGCAGCAGCCGCCTTCTTTGATTTCCTGCTAACATAAATCTTGGAATATAGCGGTTTTGTTCTGATAGCCAGTAATACATCCAGACCGAAACCAACAATGCAAACAATGGCCATGACCACAAACACCAGCCTGTAACAGTGGGCGCCTATACAAGTATTACCACCTCCGGCCGTCCGAGTAGCCTGAGAATCATACAGGAAACCAGCCAGCAAGCCAGAGAAAAGAAATGAGCCAAGCGGTAGGTTGAGGATTAGAATGTTGTAGATTAGACCATAATACTTGAGGCCAAAGAGCTCAGAAGCAGTTGGCACTGTCACAGCTAGACGAACCCCATAGCATATCCCGACTACAATAGACCCAATGTACAATGAGCCTGGTAAAGCCATGGCCATTAGCGTGTATCCAACAGCCATTAAAATCTGCGAAGCCGCATTCCAAATTGGCCTTGGCATTCCAACCCTCCTGCAAAACACATAATTAAAGAAATTTGTACTTATCAGAAGGAATCAGAACTTTAGTTTGTGTGCATGCTTTGCGTATCGTCAACGAAATAGGTAGCAGGCAGCTAAGGGTCCTTTGAACACATTGTTTTTATTTGCAAATAAAAAAATTCCCGAGCAAAAATAAGTTATCCAAACACATTTTTATTTCAAAATTTAAAATTTAAATTTTCACATTCAAATTCCTCTCACATAATTTTAAAAAAAAAATTCTCTTATTTTTCTTTCCAAAAAACCTTTTTTATAAAAAAAATATCTACTAAAATTTTTACACATTCTAATATAATTTTTTTTATTTACAAATAAAAATATCTTGTCCAAAGGACCCTAATGGTCTTAACACTTTGCATGATATGCTAACGAGGAGGGACTTCATACCATATCAAAGCATGACGAGGAAAGCTGCAAGATTTCAGTGGACTAGAGTAAAATATCACGGGAAGCGGACGAGGAACTATTCCCTTGTTCAAACGTGGAAAAAGTGAGACCACATGCGAGTGCAGATTCGTGGAAAATGGCGACATTTGTGAAAATCTTTTACACTCCACCAACCATAGTAAATTATGACCCAATTGACATTAAGTTGTCCAGTTTGGGAAAAGTAAATGCAGAGAAGCATCCCGCCCCCGAAGGGGATGAAATCAATTATTGCATACTTTACTTCATTTGACTTTTAGCGCAGACCATTGAAAACGAAATTTGATATTTTAAAATTTAACCAAAATTTTAAACCACAGTAAATTTAATCAAAGAATCAATTAATGACCACCTTTACACAAACAAACACGACCCTTTACAAGTTGGCTATTGATCTAAATAACTTTTTTTCCAAGCCAAAAGTCATCTCATGGTCCCATATGGCTAAATTATATTCCCCACTATTACAATTTCGCAACAATAAAAAAACAAAACTGGAAATATCTGATTTAGTTTTATCCTTGGAAGAGTCAATAAATCTAAAATACCAAAACATCTAAAGCCGTTTTTTAATTTTATTTTTGATGCAATCCTGTATAAAAATTTCATGGTATCACTTGCCCTGAACCTAACGGTATTGGAATCTCTCGTATTGGATATATCCACACTTCAATTAAGAACAAAAACCACCACCTCATATCATCCAAGAATGATGAAATTAACACTCTATTTTTATTATCAACAACACACTACGACACACTACACTATATGGGTGGCTAAGAATGTGCATAAATGACATTTCAAAATGACTTTCACTTTAAATGAAAGAGAATAATTGTGAAATAAAAAATATATTAAAAATTACACAAAAAACAAAAATTGATATACATATCATTATCACTCATTAATTAAATATAATAATATAAAAATAATTAAATTATTTGTGGTATGGGCAGATTTATGACACCACACAGTTAGTTAGTAGTTAGGTAAAAAAAAAAAACCAAAAAAAAAAAAAAAAAAAAAAATCTCTCATCTCTCTCATCAAAAGAAGAAAGTCAAAAAAAAAAAGTATTCAATAATAGAAACTGAAAAAAAAAAAAAACAAAAAAAAAAAAATTTTATTTTTTTTTTTTTTTTTTTTTTTTTTTCTTTTTTTTTTTTTTTTAAAAAAAAAAGAAAAAAAAAAAAAAAAAAATTATTTTTTTTTTTTAAAAAATTTTTTTTTTTTTTTATATTTTTTTTTAATAAAACATACTACTATAATTTAATATAAAAAAATTACATTTTTTAAAATATATTAAATAAAATAATTTAATAACTTCAAAAAATTACATCTAACTAGAAATGAAAACGATGGAACTAATATAAGAAGAAAATATTCCATGTCAGCCTGCAATAAAAAAATTACTCCCTCAAACCCAAAAAAAAAAAATTATTTTAAATTTTTTTTTCTTTTACTATCAAACTAAAATTTTAAAATATTTTTATTTAAAATAATTATATAAACAAATAAAAATATAAAATTATATATTTAATATTACATTAAATGAATTATAATTAATAATAAAAAATTATATTTTATCAGAGTGGACTATTTTTTTTTTAAAGCCAGAGAGAGTACTTAATAGGCTTACTAAATAAAAGATAAATGCACAAAATATTTTTTTCCCTAATACAAGACTTCCACTCTAATGTATGAAATATTTTTATTACCCGCCATCCATCTCGCCTTTCCTTCCAACAAAGAATTACGTAAGAATAAAGAAAGCAACACAAAATTTCATAAATTATCTCTTACCTTTTCTAGTTTCCTGTTAACGTTGTTTGCTTTTTTTAATTTCGTCAGCCTATGATGTCCAAACTTGTTGAATTCAAGACAAATGAAAACGAGAATAAAAAGTGGAAGAAGAACAGTAAATGAAACCTACTTGATGAAGTACTCCGACACCGACCCAGAAAGAATCCGGCCAAAAAATCCCCAAATGCTGGTGAGAGACACGAATATGGAAACGTCCACGTATCCCAGCGCCAAACCCATTTGCCCGAGATTATTCATTACCGCCAGACCCGTCCCAACTCCACAAAGAAATGACAAGAACAAGATCCAAAAATCTACCGTCTTCACTGCCTCGAAAATCGTGTGATCTTCTCCTAATACCGGCACCTTCCTCGTTTCCCCCACCACCTCAACCACATCCCGCGTTTCCTCCGCCGTTTCTTGCAACACCAAGAGGGGTTCCTTCACGCCGTTGTTGCTCTCGGGGTCTAATAATACGTTTTCGGAACCAGACCTCACGAAATTCTGCAACATAAGGTGAAAAGGGATGACCAGAGGCGATGCAAGAAGAACCAACAGCACATAAGCGAAGATTTGGGAGAAAAGCTGCCCATGTTTCCCTGACACATCAAACGCCAGTAAATATACAGCTATAACAACTGCAATTACATTAACGATTCCGAAGTACTTAGTCTCCTGTTTTTCTTCTTCTAGATTGGACGAAGGCGGAATCTCTCGGAGAAATACAATGGCAGTGAGGCACACCACAAAAGGGACAATCATGAGCATGAGCAAAAACGTGGAGGGGTCGTTAGAAAACAGAGCAGAGCAAACGTCGGTGAAAATTGCTGTGCTTAAACCCACGTAGCCTTTCATAATCCCCGAAACTGGGCCTCGATTTTTGCGGAAATTACGCATGCAAGTCACGAGGATTGCAGTGTTCATCCAAGTGGTGCTGTTGCCTCCCATGCACAAGAATATGCACATGGCCCAGTAGGGGAGGGCTTGGATGCGGCCGCTGACTACCAGCCATTGCGCGCCGTAGCCGACGAATCCTTCGAGGCTGCCAATTAGTAGGATAACGGGTGTGGATAATCTATCGGAGGCCAGGCCGGCGAAGATACCGAAGGCTTTGCCGACATCTTTGGCGACGGAGAGGTTGTTGAGTTGGAGCTGAGTAAGAGCCATGAGGGACTTGAGGGCGTCGGAGTAATTTGAAAAGGTGTAATTATTGCCGGAAATGGCTTGGACCCAAACGGCAGTGACGAATCCCAGCCACTTCCCGGCGGGGGAAGTTGGAGACGGTAGAAAACCCATATTAATTTTAATTACTTGTGATGGTGGGGGGCAGGGGTTGAAGACTTAAGGCTTTCAAATAAAATATTATTAAGGGAGAGCTTTGGTGGGTACTGGAAATGAGGAAGGCGTCCTGCACTTTGGTTTGGAATTTGGAAGATATTTAAAGTTGAGGAGTGGGGAGCATGCTTTAGATTTGCGATTGACAATGGAATTATTCAGTAATTCAACTGTACCTGTCTCTCTCGCTTTGGGTTTGGGGGCCATGCTTATGAAAAAGAACGCGCAAGTTGCCTTTTTTTTTACTTCACTATTTCTTTCTGGGTGAAGGACAGGGTCGCTCATCTTGCTTTTCTTCACCAATTTCTCCATTGAACAATATATTAAACCAGAATTAGTTAAACTTTATATTTATTTATAATGTATGAAGTAATGATATTAACATTTTATTTTTTTATTAATATTCTTTTTAAATATATAGAATTATATTGCTAATAGTAATTTGTTAATATGAATACTGGGAATCTGCTTGTCATCCTTTCTAATTTAATTTAATTCAAATGAACACCTTTTATATGAAATTGTTTATTTTTATAATTGATTTATCGAACTAAAAAATTTAGGTACATATCATCAAATATTTTGAAAATAGTAACTGAATTAACTTTGCATATTATAAGCTTTCTGAACAAATTACTATTTCGGTATAAACTATATTTATATGGCTCATGAAATACTATACACACAATCAAAATTATCAATAATTTTTACTTAGCTTTCATATGTCAAACGATAATGAACACGAAGTAACTTGTAGTACCCTTTTTCGTCTCAAAAAATAGTTTATTTTTATTTGTAATTTTTTTTATTAATTATTAGATATAATATATTTGATGTTTTAATTAAATATATTTTTTATATTTTTACTTTTTAATTATAAATATATATAATTATTAATAATAGTAAAAGTATTTTAAAATTTTTATGCAAAAGTAATTTTTTTAACATAATAAAATATTATAAAAGCGATTTTTTTTTTTTAATCGAGGAGTGATTTGTAACTTTTGTTACATAAACTCATAGATTAATCGCTGGCCATAAAAATTCTTAAAAGTTTTAAATGCGTAACATCAACCTTTTTTTTTTATTTTATACGAGAGTTGGTTTTTCGTGCGTGAGAATCTTATTGGAAGATTGTCTGTGTTTGGAATTTTGGACCATTAGAGGTTCCTTTGGCTACTTTTCAATAAAAATATTGGAGTTTTAGCGTCAACTGCTTCTCGCCGGTCGCCTGTGCACTTTAATCATTTTGAAACCAGCGTTAAAATGTACTTATAATGCATGTGGGCATTAAACAATTAAAACAAATATTTTCATTCCATAAAAATATGAATACAGTATATATCATTACGTAGTACAACGGGCAAGTTACGCATGATGTGTCTTTCATTAATTTTTTTCCTCTAAAAATGATAAATAATATATTACAAATTATAAAAATATAATTAATTTTCATGATAATTGTTACCACGAAAGAGAAAACAGTAACTAAAAACCTACAAAATACCTCTAACAAGAAAAAATAAACTCTAATAAATAAGAACAAAAACCTCCCTATACATTTTAGTTAATTGGTCACTACTGAAAAATCATAAAAAGTCATACAAACGAAGCACTACTGGATGAAAACTCAGTCACGGGTCATAAGTCTCGTCCCTAACGCCTACTCCATGTCTGTCATGACGCTACCGTATACGTTGAGTAGTTCTGACACCAAACTACTAACATTAATCACTACCTTAATTTGTTGGAATTTGGCCACACATCAGAATTTCAATGCTTCAGTTTGGGTACTAAATCAAAGCCAAGTTGGAGGGTATGTATCGCTTGATGAAATTAACTTATATTTTCAAATTATGCCCAAAAAATTGAATAATCCAAGTCGTCCTTATTTATTACTGATCACGTTAAGTTAATTAATACTTTAAATTAAATTTCAATAATTGTGTAAGTTAAGTTGGCACCCAACGCTGGAAAGATTTTGATTAATTAAGCAGGACCAAAAACAATTGCGCAGCTCTTATCCATGCTTAGTAATGGTTTGATTACATGACCCATCGATGTTGGTAGTATGCAATTAGCTTGGTCTGTGGGTTGGGACAATATAAGCGATCGTGGTTATCAATAAGAACACGTAGCTTAGCCTGATTTTGTAATTGATTGGGGACAGGACACAACTTGCCCAATTGCACAGTCTTTACTCTCTAGCGGCTATATTTGGTACGCATGTTTTTTTTTACTATTTTTAAAAATAGATTTTTTTTTTTTTGAGAAAAAGCATGTTTGGGAGGGAGAAGAAAAAATGCATGATGGAGGGAATTTTCTAATTAATTTTTTAGGGAAATAAAATATGTTTGTATATTTTATTTAAGAATAACTTTTTAAATAAATAAATAAAACCAAACTAAAATTATTAGTATTAATAAAGGGTGAGTGATGATAATTTTTTTTTACTTGTTATTTTATGTGTAAAATTTGTTTAAATGTTTATTTGTTTAAAAAAATAACTTTAAAATGAAATTTATATATTATCCTCATCACTGATAATTATGTATGCTTTACCATTAAAAAGCAAGAATAAAAATCACAAAAAAAAATATTGAATTATGTATTAAATATGTTGTATAATATAAATAAAAAATTATATTAAATTAAAATTGATATATTTTTTAGGAATTAAGTGAGGTTTTTTTCCTTTTTTTTTTTTGGTTAATAAGCAATAAGTGTTAACAAACATAAAGTACAACATCAATATATCTTATTCCACCTGTCACAAAAAACTGTCAATTTTTATTTAAATATAACTTTTTTAATTATTAAATATAACATATTTAATTCACTCTTATATACATAATTTTATATTTCTATATTTACTCTTTAATTAATGATCATACATAATCATTACTGAACGTATTATAATAATTTTATTAAAAAATAAACTTCTTATTAAGATAAAAAGTTTTGAAAGTAAAGTAACTTTTGAGAAGGGAGTATCATTGTAACATTAAACATGTTTTTTTTTCTCACTATTTTTACGAAAAAAAAAAGTTCCATTGATTATTATTATTATTCCCCCCTTGGCGGCTTGAACTTAAAATCCACTTGTCAATTTTATTTTTTATTATTATTAGTATTATTTTAACACACATTCACAACTCGCCTGCCGGCAACTTGGAGTCGAGCAAACTTCAGTTTAGTATTAGCGTATATGATTATATTATATGCCTAGTCTGATGGCATATTCTTTTTTTGTACCTTCTGTCTGTGCATGATCACATGCGCAGCTCAAGCTGATAAGTTCTCAAGTCTTTCAATGATGAGTTGCTAAAATAAGATTTAAAAAAACGAGAAAAAAAAAACAGATACTTGAAGTGTTTGAAGATTCTTTTTAAGCCATCATCCACCACGCAACTATAAATAAATTACGTAGCAAATTTGCAGTTTGCCTCCTCCCTTAATTATGTTCTTTATTTTTGAAGAAAATAAGGACGAAAATGTTGCCAGTACTTTCAACAAGATAAGATAAGGCAAGCTATCCTATCATGCAAAACAATTGGCTTATCTTTACCCTAAGCATTTTGATATCATTACATATATTGTCTTATTAATCAGTACAAAAGCCCAGATAAAACAACATTGACGATCTCTTAATTTTAGTCAGAAATTGAGAGAAAATAATGAATAATTATATTTTATGTGTATATTATATAATTCAATACAAACATCTTATAAATACAATAATAAAATATGTATATATACAAATTAAATATTGTCTAATTAATATGACATATTTATAAAAAAAAAATATCCTAAATATGTCCTAACAAATTTGATCATTATTACTAAAATATAAAAGTGCAAAACCCGTGAAAAAACAAAAAATAGCAAGAAAAAAAAAAAGACAGCATACATCATGAATAGTCGAATACTTTTGCTATTTTAGGATTTGTTTGGAGTGTAATGTATTTGGAACAAATTGTATTGGAATATATAAAAATTTTTAATAGAAAAAGTATTTTAAAAGAAAAAATTTAAAAAAAATAATAATTATGTAAAAAAAAAATTGAGTAAGAAAATTTAAATTATAAATTTTAAAATAAAAATATATTTAAATAATTTATTTTTATTTTAAAAAAAAATTATTTGCAAATACAACCTTCTTGTCCAAACGGACTAAGTTGGCAAGTGCTTATCAGAAAGATCGATCAGTGGACAGCGGATGTGGAGGCACGGGTCGGGATGGGATATGTACGGTGGAAAAGATGGATGGCGGTCCCCTGTTATTTTTTGGTGGGGTGGGGGGAAATGTGGATCATGTGGTGAATGGGTTGGACTTGGACGCAAAATAAAAATCTTTTGGTCAAGTTTTCAGTCTTCACGTGAATTGGGGCTGTTTGGTTTCCTACCAAAACAAACGAACGATGTTAAGTTTAGAAATATAAAAATGATAGTCGTACATTTGCTTCTCTCAGTCCGAAGCGAAATTGTCACACATGGGACATCGTCGGACTGTTTTTAAGCATAAATATTTTATGTTCTTTTAGTTGTAAACTCTTAGGAGCACCTTGGATCTATTTAGTTTTCTATGAGTTATCATTGATAACAAATTTCGGAATTTTGTCTTGCCCACTGTCTTGCACAAGAAGCACTAAGGGAATATTGGAAATAAGCTATTATTGCTCAACTTCACCATTGAGCAACCCCCATTAATCGTATACTAAATTCTTGATCTTGCTGGTACTAATTCGTCGTATTCATAGCTAACGAATATCACCAGGGTGGGCATAGTTAATATTTTCTTACTTTTTTTTTAAAAAAAAATTTACAAAAATATTTTTATATATTTTTTTATTTCACAAATTTTACATTAAAATTTAAAAATGTATTTTAAAATACAATTTATATACGCCATAAAATTTTCGTTATACTTTTAGGTGGTATATGATCGGTGAATTTTTAGGTAATAATAGATTGGATAGCTTAATAGGATAAAAAAACTAGTGTTTGGTTTATATATTTGGAATGTATTAAAAGTAGTAAATGTGAGTTTTGTTCAAACTCATAAATGGTAAATTTAGGTGAGAATGAATTAATGAGTTTCATATTTTTTTTTTTCAACTCTCATTAATTTATTATTATAAATAAATAAATAAATAAATAATTGATAATATTAAATTAATTTATAATTAATTACTTAAAAATTAATTTAATATTATAATAAATAATAATAACTAAATAATTTTTTAAAAATTTATTATATTATTATTATTTTAATTAAATTTTTTTATTCTTAAACTTACGTATCCTACCAAAGACCCCCGCGATCGCGAACTTAGTAGGACCGGCGCCGGCGGGGAGCGGGAGAGAGAGGAAAAGAGACGGACGTGAACGAAGGTTTAATGGTACGGGACCCAACCGGATGGGCCGCAAAAAATTCAAAAAAGCACAATTCGTTCTGTCACTTTCGTAATTTATCATTTTATCTTAAGATGGGATGAAGATTGTGTGGAAGTGATTGATGATTTTATTTTGATTTTTTTTAGAGGGTGACATATATAACCGCCAGTTCTAATTACTGGTCTTTTTATCCCAATTCCACTGATCTAATTACTGTGCTTAATGAATTGAAGTTAATGCACTCTTTTTGGAAGCAATTTGCATCTAGCCATCTACTACGTTTATTGTAAGTGTATCTGCCAACTTATGTACTATTAATGCTGATCGTTTGATTAGAAAAGTAGTCTATCGGGTACCCTTCCGCTTTAAATCTTGATTGATCCGTTTCCCTGTTGTTGATATGATATGATATGATATGACGGAACACGATGAAAAGACAACCAAAAGGTCAAAATATGCCACCACTACTTAAATAATTTTATAATTTTGTAAACATTAAAAAAACGCACTCATAAATGATAGATAATTTAACCTAAACAAATTTTTATTACAAAAGTTTATGATATTAAAATCTTCGACGGTAACCTTCCTTCAATATTACGTGGAAAACATTAGCAACCAACTCTAGAAAATGACTACTTAATTAGTCCAATTTCGTGACTTTAGTACTAACACGAGGACTCAATCAATTGGTGCTGCCGCTGGGTGTAGCATCTGATTTGGTTGAACTCGGCAGCTTCTTGGTTGCTTGAATCTTGACATAAAGGGCTCTCGTCCTTATGGCCAGTACAATATCCAAGAGGAAGCCAATGATACAAGCACCCGACAAGACGACGTAGACAAGCCTGTAACAATGGGCACCATCACAATAATTGCCTCCTCCTGCTACGGGTGTGGACTGGGCATCATACAGCATCCCTGCAAGGAGCCCAGAAAAGAGGAAGGAACCCAATGGCAGGTTGAGGATTAATACATTGTATATTAGACCATAGTACTTGAGCCCAAACATTTCGGAGGCGATTGGTACACTGCATGCAAGACGAACTCCGTAGGACACTCCCACAACTACCGAGCCCATATAAAGTGAACCAGCCACATTTATGGCCATTAGGATGAAACCAATTGCCATTACAATTTGAGAAATGGCATTCCAGATTGGCCTCGGTGTTCCAAATTTACTGCAAATTCAGCATCATTTTATAGTACCAATTCGCAATTAAGGGTGTAGAAAACTATGATCGATCGATCGATCGATCAATCAATCGACTTACTTGATGAAATACTCAGAAGCAGAACCGGAAATGATGCGCCCAAAAAACCCTGCAATGCTGAGGAGGGAAACGAAAATCGCCACATTTTGATAACCAAGGGCCAATCCCATCTGTCCCATATTGTTCATTACCGTCATACCCGTGCCTACTCCGAAAAGAAAGGACACGAATAATATCCAGAAGTCAATGCTTCTAAGTGCCTCAAATATGGTGTGATCATCTCCAATTGCAGGCGGCTGCCTCCTTCCCAATATCTCCGACTCTTCCTCCCCCGTGATTATTTGCTTGTTTTTATCCAGTTCGTTTCGAGTACTACTTCCTTGTTCGAGTAAAGGGGTGTTCTGATTACGTGCTTCAACATCAGAATTATTGTTGCTGGGCGTATTGGAAGACGTTAGGCTTCGTATGGCGAGGTGCAAAGGGATGAATAAGGGTGAGGCTAGAACGATTACTAGTATAACTATGAAAGCTATGTTATATCCGTGACCATGATCGCTGCCTAGGATATCATATACTAGAAGATAAATGGCAACAATTACAGAGAGGATGTTAATGACTCCCAGGTATCTTCCCTCCTCCTTTTGTTCCTCTGGGGCTGTGATGGAGGACGATGGAACTTCACGCATGAAGATAATGGCTGCAACGCATACAGCTAAGGGAACAATTGCCAACATGACTAAGAAGGAGGAGGGGCTGTCCGAGAATAGAGCCGCGCATGCATCGGTGAATATGGCGGTGCTTAATCCAACATACCCTTTAAGAATTCCGGAAACAGGGCCCCTGTTCTTCTTGAAGTTTCTAATACAAGTCACAAGAATTGCTGTGTTCATCCATGTTGTACTATTGCCTCCCAAGCACATAAATATGCACATCTGTACGTATGCACGTACCCGGATTGATTATTTTGCATGAATATTAGTATGATGTATAAAATTGATGAGAATTGTACATAAAATGACAAGTTAGTATGATCCCTTTGTACCAAAATTGCATATATAGCAGGGCCGTACAATTAACATTGTATTAAGCACTCAAGTCTTTTCGTTCACCAGCTGAAAATTAAGATAAGTACTAGGATATTTAGCATGATGCATTGCCTCCAGTTTGAGTGCTTACCGCCCAGTAAGGAAGAGATTTGGTGATTTGGCTCACAACCAGCCATTGCGCACCATAACCAACGAATCCTTCAAGAGAGCCAATGAGGAGAATGACTTGGAGAGGTATGCGGTCAGAGGCTAAACCAGCAAGAAGACCAAATGCTTTGCCAACATCTTTGACGACAGAAAGCTGATTTAGCTGAAGCTGAGTGAGCCTCATGATGGATTTGAGAGCGTCAGAATAGTTTGAGAAGGTATAGTTGTTCCCGGAGATGGCTTGCACCCAAATTGCAGTCACAAAGCCTAGCCATTTCCCAGTAGGAGATGTCAGCCAAGTTTGGAGTTCCATTTTACTTCAATTGCACTTAGAAACTGAAAAGTGGAGTACTCACTCCATGCATGACATTCTTTTTATGGACAAAAATGAACGGTTCATCTTCCATTTTTTTTTGGGTGCGGATTTGATTCTGCATTATCGTTTATACCTACCAGTTCCATCCCCATTCCTTATTTTTTAGGTTGACTCGTGAGCAATGAATCATCTCGTCTGCATCTGCATGTAGAAGAATTTGAATGTTTTGACTGTTTGTTGTGTTTGTGTCTTTATTTTCGTTGGCTCTTCCCACGAAGTCATTTGATCAGATTCTCTATCTCCAATTTTATTTTTCATTTGTATGTCACAATTAAAATAACGTAATTTTAAATTTAAAATTACATCATTTTAATTAAAATTAAATTCAAAACTACATAATTTGGAATTGAAAATTATGTTGTTTTAATTAAAATTAAATTCCAAAATACGTGAATGGAATGGCTTTCTATTAACTGCTGGTTGCGGGTAAAAACTTGGCCGAGTACCGACAAACTCTATCTGTAAATGTCTTCCTCCTAGGCCCACCGCTAGTAATGATTGGGATACCTCCAGATTCAGGCTTGGGCCTGATGAATACCTTGCTTCTAGCCCATTTTCTACTTGATCCATGACTTCCGACCCAAAGCCAGTTGGCCCATAATCGATGTTTTCTCGTTTCGCACAAAATTTTTGCCTCAAATCAAATAATAGAAAAACCCATTAAAATACGCAACAGCCTTGTACCTTCAAAATTTTGGAACAATGACCAAAAATATTTAGAGACAACTCCTAAAATAGTCTAATGATCTTTTAGTTCACTTTTAAAACGAACAAATCCATCATTTCTTGTCACTATTTTATCACTATTCTGTCATTATTCGAAAAACAAACGTAATAGTGATGGATGCGTTAAATGAAATGTGACTATTTGTTCCCATTTTAAAAATGAGACTAAAAGATCATTACGATATGTGAGTTATCTCAAATATTTATGAAATTATTATGCTTGCATGGACAGTATCTTAAAATAAATTTTCATATTTTTTGAAAAAATAATTATAAAATAAGAAATGTAGTAAAAATAAAAATATATATATTAAAAAAATGCTAAAAATGAGTTTGAGAAGTCATAAATACATACCCTAAAATATATGTCTTGATATTTTCCTAAACTCCTTTGGTTCCCAATATAAGGTAATAAAAGCAATGATATCTCTAGCTAGTTATTTCCTAATATCTAAAAACAAAAAAAGGGGAGGGGGGAATTGTCTAGTTAGCGATAAAGATGAAGTCCTTAGTTATAAATTTCGATTAAACCATTCCTCCTTTCCTTCCCATCGCGCGAGAATCCAGAAAAACACATACCAGCCACTGTTAATCAAGCTTATCCCCACAGCAACTGTAAGAACTATTGATTTCCTTTCCTTGATTGTTGAGTTAAGGTAGATGCTTTGAGATTGTGATAGATTGGGGGTTGAGTTCACAAAACTGGCAACGGCCCTTTACAGCGTTCTCCCTTCATCTTCCCTGAAGCAAAGGAATTCTGCACTTCTTTTGGCATTTGTTCTTTTAAGACTTTCACAGATAGAAACGGTTGAGTGACTGAGATAAAGGAAAGTTCGAATTTTGCAATGGAGGGATTTTTGAAACTACGAGGAGATGTGTGGATTTAGATATATATGCTAAATGACTGAAGAGATGAGAAGGGAGATCTCAGTATTGTTGCAGCCGCGGAGCCTTTTCATCTTGGTGGCAGCTTTGGTTCTAGTCTTTTTCGCTTTCTCCTTCTCTCGACAGGTAAAACTTTTTCTTCTTTTCTCATGCTTAAATTCTATTTTCAATTATTTTACTCTTGGATCTGAAATTGGAATTGGCCTGGTGATAACAGTTTAATATTACCCAAGATTCTATCTTTCTCTTTTTGTTTTTGTTTTTGTTCTGTTAAGGGGTAGAATTTCTTTCTGGGTTCTGATACATTCTGCACACTTCTAGGTCTTTCGAGATAAATTTCTCATCTAGGGAATAAAATGTTGTGAAGAAGGCCATGCTGTTGATACATAGTTTAGCTGTTTGGGGATAATGTTGTCAGTTTAGGGCGTGGGTGTGTCTGAGATTTCCTTGGAAGTGTTGAACCACTTATGCTTCTAGTTCTTTTGTTAAAAAGACAAAGACTTTGACGGACTACATTGAATGCTAATCAAGGAGAACGAGGTTAAGTTTATTGTTGAATGGATGATTGTCATCGTGATTTTATCTCCAGAATATGAAGCATGAGGTTGCCCTCGTTTAGGATATACCGTATAAGATAATTTGATTGCATGAAGAGCTTATTGCTGATCTTCCTTGGTGATCATGGACTCCTCCCAAATTTCCTGGGGCTAACAATTTGATAAAACTGTTAAGCTTCTTAAATTGCATTGGCTATCTCTAGCAACAGCAGTGCTATACTGAAAGGCACAAGTGCTAAAGATCAAACCTGTAGCTGCATCATGCTGAAGCAACAATAAATCTGGAAATATCAGTCAACTTAATGGCCAAAATGTTTGATATTATATTTCTATCTTTTATATATGAGACTTTCAGTGTGCAAAATCTGAACCTTTTGAGTAAGTGGCTTTATTTCTGATGCTCTTTATTTGTTCAATATTGGCCCCTTTTGTAAATTTTGGTAGGATGAGAAAGAGAAGGTGGAAGAGGTGTACGAAATCACTCACAGAGTCTTTCTGGATGTTGACATAGATAAACAACGTGTAGGTATGGGCCCTCTGTGCCTATGCTTTGGTAAACTTGGTTAACATTCTTTGTGGTGGCAATATTGTGTGGTTAATTTATTGTTGTGTTTGTTATCTGTCTTGTCATTTTTTTGTCGTGTCAAAAATTTTAATTTGTTAGAGGTCAGATAATGTGTTTTTTTCCTTTATTTAGTTATTTATTCATTTTTGGAAAAAGAAAAAAGAGAAGGGATTCCTTTTTCCCCTTTTGATCATACTGGAATATGCAACTTACGCTTCTCAAGGCTGTGCTCTTCATTACGATTTCCTGCAAGTTACTTGGGAATCATTATAGCAATGAGCTTCTTGGCACTAGGCACCTCAATTGACACTTTTTGTGAAGACCTGTCCTTGTTGTTAATCGGAGACTTTGTTATATAATGTCCCCTTGCACCAAGTTGGTCTCTTTTCTAAACCATGTAGACGCGGGACAGTTTTGGACATGATATTTACTCACTCTTCCAAAGTAGGACCTGTCTTTCTACATTTTTGGATTGATTCAGGCCATTTTTCTTTCAGATTTTTTTTTTTTTTGATGATTCAATTCTTTATGAGGATGCATTAAACTGTTGTGTATGCACATGAAATCCGTTATGTGACTATGATTAGGAAAATACACGTCTGTGAAGTTCTTTGTTTCTCCCACTTGCACTTGCATTTAGAACACTCTTTATGAAATTTTAAGTGGCGTGATAGCTTAATTTGTGCATTGGATGATGAATGCATCTTGATCCATATTACCTATCAATGGAAAAAAGGAAAAATTATCCATCCCTGATTGACAATGTTCATGTAGGTATTCATTCCTCCCATGTTTGTTCCTTAATGTCATTGTTGTTTGTCTACAGGAAGAATTGTTATTGGATTATATGGTCAAGTTGTTCCAAAAACAGTCGGTATGTTCAGGTCTTTCATTATTCTCCTTTGGTCTATTGGCAGTGTAACCTGTTACTTATCTTTGGTTTTTGAGCTCCATTGATACCTTGCTATTTGGTGTTTTTTCGTAATGTTTATTCGTATCATCTTTATTCTTTGCAGAGAATTTCAGGGCTTTGTGCACGGGTAAGTCATGGTCAATCATTGTTGAAGTTTTGTTTAATTTTGAGTTACAGTTTTGAAAGACATGAGAAGCTTGATTTTGTTGACTCTTTGAAGCATAAAACTTACTCATCTTGAACCAGGGGAGATGGGCAATGCTAGCAATGGAAAAGCTCTCCATTACAAGGGAACACCATTTCATCGTATTATACCTGGATTCATGATTCAAGGTGGAGATATTGTTTATGGTAATGGGAGGGGAAATACATCTATCTTTGGAGGCACCTTTCCTGATGAAAATTTCAAGATAAAACACTCACTTGCAGGTTTCTAATGTTATTCATCACTTTAGGGGGATCATTCTTCAAAACTACAATTGTTTAAGGCACTATTCATTGTTGCTTTTATGTAATGGTAAAGATTTTTGGTTTTAATCTTTCCAGGTGTTGTTTCAATGGTAAATTCAGGACCTGATTCCAATGGATCTCAATTCTTCATTACCACAGTCAAGACGAGCTGGTAAGCTTGTTGATGTGATATTAACTGCACTAGACTTAAAATTTAGGGGTAACATTCAAGCTGAAGTCTCTTGATTTCTTTTGGTAGTCACTTGAAGGCTGCTGCAGTCACAGGCTGCAATCTCATTTTAAGTTTTTGTGCCACTAGGCTATATCTGGCGTTCTTTGTAGTATTATAATAGTTGAGAAAGATTGGTTCTTTCTTGAAGGCTACAACATTGGAGATTGTGTGTGCTATGAACATTGTATTAGAAACCATGCTTAACTCATACTGGCTTCTTGAAGGAACTCGAGCTATTTAACAGAAATGAGAATGTTGCAGGCTGGATGGGGAGCATATTGCCTTTGGAAAAGTCATTGAAGGCATGGACACTGTTTTTGCAATAGAGGGTGGAGCAGGAACCTATAGTGGAAAGCCTAGGAAGAAAGTAATTATTGTGGATTCGGGAGAGATACCTAAGAGCCAGTGGGATGAGGAAAATAGCAACACAGCAAGTTCATCAGGATGACTGCAGCAGCAGCAACAAGCAAGTATTTGAATCTCGGAACTAACAAAGGTGGCTTAGGTTGTTTGGAAAAGCAATTTGATTGTTTGGTAGTATTAATTTCTTATATCAATATTATTGTACGGCCAAACACCCGTCTTTTGGATAGTTACTTCTTACAGTTACCGAATAGAGTTTTCAATCTTCCATTTCTTTTTTTAACTTTCAACTTACACTCCTATACCTTTGCATCAATCGGTGGAGTTAAATATAATATTACAATCGATCATCAATACCTGTAATGTCCAGACCTCGGCTGCAACCAAATCAAGCCTTAGTAGGTTCGAGCACTCTATATAAGTTTATACTGTTTTCTACAAACAACTGGGTAGTTTCTTTGAGGAGATATACAGTTTTGTTTTTCTCCGACTGAGTGTAGTACCTAGAACCTTTTAGGATTAAGGACAGCATTCACAGATCAAAACACTGAGGAAAGCAGGAAATGGGTGAAAAGATGCTCAACTTGCTGCCTTCAATCACCGGCTGATAACATGTATCATTTATGGATGGTTTTTCATTTTATTTTGTATTCTCACATTTCAGAATGAAAAATCGTGAAGAAAAATTATCTTCCACAACTAAAAGTATAAAATGATATGGCAAACCATATCGTATTATAGTACAATAGCATCTCGCACCTTGTAGTTGTATGAGTTTCATCTGATAGTTTCATTGCGTTTACCAGTCTCGATAATCATTCAGATCTATGAGGAGAAAAGTAACATAGTACCATAATAATAATTTAAGGAATAACCGACCATAATCCTTATCTCTCCAGCAGCCCAACTCAACTGAGGTCACCTAGCTGCGGTGAATGCTACTGAATAGTCAACGACAGCTTTGCAGGTCCAAACACAAATCCCATCGACGGCACACCGCCACCGCTATCACCATCTGCTCCTCCTCGTGATTGAAGCTCTCTCACCAATCCCCATCACCACCCTTCCCAGAAACCAAAATTGATCTCATGCCATGGAAACCCCTGACGACCCCAACAAACTCTCCTCTTCATTCCTAGACCCAACTCCCGCCCAGCCACTCCTCTCCAAGCCTTATCCTTCTATTCTAGACTCACCACCACCACCACCGCAACCACCCATAACCCTCCACTCCCCCACTTCCGAACCCGTCGATGACCAATCCCAGTTCCTCCAGATCTCCTACAAATATGGCCCTCGGCCTTTCAAAGACTGGCCCTTTCTCATACTCTTCCTTCTCCTCGTCCTTGCCACCTTCGCTTTCGGCATCTTTGCCTCCGTGCACAGAAACCCCCACTCCTCCCAAGTCTCTTCCTATGTCTACAATTCCACATCCTCTTCTTGTACCCTTCTTAAAAATCCCTACTCTTTAAGCAACCCCATTTCGATAAACTCTTTAAAAGAATCGGGTGTCTTGAAAAGTTTGATATGGACCCTTGTGATCACCTTAATTCTTAGCCTGCCCTTTGTTTTGTTTGTGCTTTTATTGCTCAAACGTTACACTAAACAGATTATATACGTCTCACTTCCTTTCTTTGTATTAGTCCCAGTGTTTATTAATGTGTATTGGTTTGTTGCTTGCACTTTGAGCTCTACATGCAGTGATTCTTTCCCTCTAGCCTATCGAATTTTGCTTCTTGTTTTCGTGTTTATGATCGTTGGGGTGATTGTGTGGATTTTTATAGTGAATTGGCATAGGATTGAGCTGACTATTAATATAATTGGTGTGGCTTCGAATGCGTTATCACAAAATTTGGAGTTGTTTGGGGTGCTTCCTGGTTTGACTTTGGTTTTAATTTTGTATTATGCTCCCATCGTTGTGTTCTTGGTGTTTGCTAGGCTCAATGGGAAGATTATACCTAGGGAAAGAAATGGCGACTTTGATTGTGTCTGGAAACAGGACAGTTGGGTGTCTGCGTACTATGCCTTGGCTATTTTGACCATGCTTTGGTCTGCCACTGCAATGATTGAAGCTCAAGTCTATGTTATTAGTGGGACTATAGCTCAATGGTACTTCTACAAGGATTATGAGAGGCCAAAGAGAAGCTTAAGAAGCGCCTTGAGGTTACTTTCTGGGATTGCTCTTTTTTTTTTTTTTTTTACATTCATTCACCTTCTGTTTGAAGGTGGACTTAGCCATAAAATGTTGGTAACGCGTGCAATTTATTGCTTACTGTATTATTTTTGGCAATTTGTTTATAAGTGCTATCGTATTCAATTATTGGGAGGTTTCTTCTCCTATAGGGATGTATGATATACTTGAACATGAGGATAAAGAAATTAATTACATAAAAAGTGAACAGAAAGCCGAAGCAAACATTTTTCGGATTCTAGGTCAGCCTTGTAGAGAGCATTTATTTGTGAATTGATGCGAGAGAGGATGCTTCCAAGGATTTAAAGTGGGACGTTAGACCATCTGGTGAATTTTGCTATATTAGATTTTTTGGAATCTGAACTGGATGGGATTTGTCGCAAGCAACTAGTGCTAAGCTGAATTTGGAAAGAGTATAGTACAGAAGTTTAACTTGTAACTTCTAGAATCACAATACATACTCCTATTTACAACTGCATTTTGCTTTTACTTTTTCTGTGTTTTGGCATTTAACCAACCTATACTTTTTTGAAAATTTACCGAAGGTGCTATTTTATTTCGTTAAACTTGTTAGAATGAGGATATGCTAGTCCACTGGTCAATGTCCTTATTTACCAGAGCCTTAATTCTTCACCCACAGGCTGCAACTTAATACCTTGAACTTGGGAGGTTGGTTTTCTTTTCTCACATCGTGTTTAAAAAGTTATGTGATTCCTTCTTGTCTATTCAAGAAACTCATTGTCCAAAATTTATCTGTCAGAACTTGGATTACATGTTTTGACATTGATGACAATGCTCATGTCATTCCCTTAAAGTAATACAGGAAATATTATTTTTGCTCAGCAAGTTGGTTTTTTGCTCTTCCAAGTGTAAGTAGTGGGCTTATTGTCTATGAACTTTTTATTTAGTAAATTAAATTGCACCAAGAATGCACCTTGTGAAAGGAGAAAAAAAGGAAGGGAGAGGAGAAAAAGACAACTAAGTGTACTCAGGCATGTGGAGGGCAGACTTGTTAATATGAGCATATGGCAATTTGAATGCTCAAACATAGTACTCACTTAAAAAAATCTTTGAATTCTCCACCATCAGGTGCCAGCCAAACTGCTTTTTGTGCTTGTAGTTGGACTAATTATTATTCTATTAGTATGCAAATAATGCAATCATTGTTACTTGTTTGCCTATTTTATGATTTTTATATACATCATTTGCAGAAATGCGTTTGGTCCCTCATCCGGCACAGTATGTTTATCTGGGTTACTTGTCTGCGTTGTTCGAATGGTGCGTGCAATGGTTGATAATGCTAGGCATGAAGATGCTCCTGGAATCGTGAACCTTATTATGCGGTGCTGTGTTAATGCTTTAATGACAGCATTTGACTTTCTTAACAAGTTCACCATAAATTTTGCAGCTATAACAGGTGAAGCTTACTGTACTTCTGCAAGGATGACTTATGAACTTTTGAAGCGCAATCTTCTCTCAGCTGCTTTTGTGGAGACTGTCTCCACTCGTATTCTTTCAGGAATAATATTTGTTCTTTCTGCAATTTACGCAATAGTGGTGAGTTCCGCTTAACAGCTTATCCTTGTGCATTTTAGAAACTAGTGATGTGAAGCTTTTTATTGAACTGGACAAGTTGGGAAGCTCTTTGTGTCAATTCCTCCCACCCTTGTTGGGCTGCATTAAACTTCAGATGCTAAATTAGTGAAAAACACCCAAAACAAAACAAACAATTTAAAAACCTTGAAAGCTAGAAGTTTACTCGCTTTTGTTGTAAAAGAAACAATCTTTCATAATTTCACCTTTACCCCCAAACATATGCATATATTTCTCAAATCCTGATGAACCAAAGTGAATTTAGTGTCTTGTATCTAATTTTGGAAGTTTGATCCTTGGCTGTCTTTCTGCAAAACTTACTTTTGTTGGTTGAATTCGTATTTCCAAATTTTCAGTTCTTTTTTAAGAATAGAAAGATATGCCTGTTCAATTTACAATGGATGGCCAGAAATTGGCTTCAGGGAAGACTTGATCCTGCTATCTATCTATTACTGTAGATATGATTGTAAAGTATCAGAAATCCTTCTACTGCTTATTACATCAACTGCTTGCATGAACATTATGACTATAAACAACCAGCAAATTAAATCCCTCGTCACAAGAATGAAGATTAATCGAGCTTTGAGATTAAATGGCATGCAATAGTTTCATTCTTCAAGGACATTCTGTGCAAGACACCATCAACCACCCTGTGTGTGTGAGAGAGATTAAATGGCATGCAATAGTTTCATTCTTCAAGGATCTTCCCTGTTCCTTTTTTGTCATGAGTTGAGGGTTAAAGGATGTCAACATTAGCATTTAAACCTGTTGTATTATGTGAATCCACGATCAGTTTAAAGAGAAAATATTATCCATTTTTGTCTATTGCCTATGCTTGCAGATTTTTGTTGGTGTAGGAAAAGGTAAATTTTCCTTGTGCTTGCAGGTTTGTGTCATACTAGTAGCTGTTGGTCATCTCGGCTCTGATGCATACTATGTTGCTGCTATGGCATGGTTGCTGCTGATTATTGTGCTGGGTTTCTTTGTGCATGTGTTGGATAATGTTATCGACACAATCTATGTGTGCTATGCTGTCGACAGAGATCGTGGAGATGTTTGCAAACAAGATGTTCATGAGGTTTATGCAAACCTCCCAATAAGTAGGAGTGAGAGATCTGCCTTTAGTGCCAGAACACCAGCTATTGTATAGATGTGTTTTATTGTATATTGGGTAATTTCTTCCTACCTGGGTGTTAAACTCCTGGGCGGAAGATTGTACATAGATGATTGCTCAATTTACTCTGGTGCAACAGAGATTTTGTCAATAAAGATGAAATTTTCAACTGCCAGTCACATATGCAGAAAGTATGAATGCTTCTGAATATGTTGAGGGTTTTTTTGTTTTTTTCCCTTTTTCTTTCCAGCCTCTGGTCAGTGTCTCAGTATGATAGTCCCTGTGCTTTATTCTCAAATAGAAATAGTCCACACTGATGATGCCAAGGGCAATCAATAATGAACTTGAGGTGACAAATGACATGATAAAATGCAGGCTCTCAATTCACAAAACCAACGTGGAAAATATCAGAGAAAGTAAGAGCAAAATTTCATAGATAATCGGGATGTAAATGTGATCCCATGGAGAGGAATATGATGCAGCACAACAACGAAAACATCCAAATGAATAAGTTGAGAATTGAATTAACAAATAACCACAACATGAGAGAGTTGGGAAGGGACGAAGTAGGTAACCTGTTACTCGTCATCTAGTCATCTAAGCCCACATCCGTCACCGTGAATTCCCCTACCTATGCAGCTGACAAGGAAACTGGAAACCACACAGTCGGCCCAGATTTCGCTAATAATAACTCAACAGTTTTACGTACAAATAACATCAGGTAGATGTTAAAGCCTAAAAGACAACATAGCATGTCTAGTACCATCTCTGGCCTCAACGAGTCTCCCCACAAAAAAAAAGAGAAAAATGTGGGGGTTAGTTTGGGTATGGGGAGTATTCTATTCCTGGTCATAAAATGAAGAGGTCCACCAGCCACCCTTGGGAGACAGGGAGAGAGATAATGTCCACCTCCATAGGCTCCATTGCCTCTGTTTCAATGAGTGGATCAAATAAGACCTTCTTAGAAGTTAGTGTTCGTAAACATTATAAAATACCGGTTCTATTTCTTCTGCTGCTCGTGGAATGTTTTGCATCAGATCCTAGATGTATGTATTTGACGAATAAAAAATACTAGTATTAAAAGATTAGGATAATGGGCTTATCCACCATGAATAACAAAAATACAAAAGATAAGAAAGGCTGGGAAAGAAGCTCTGTGAATGCATTAATTTACTTGAACCAAGAAATTTCTTCAATTGTCGTCTTTGCCTTTAAATAATACTAAATCCCAACGTACAAAGGGGGAAGAATGAGCCCCATTCAGTGCTTCAATGCTTCATCTTTGCTTCCACTCCAAGCTTAGCTATTTGAGAATTGAGAATTGAGAATTGAGAAACTCAAAAAGAGGGAAATACGGGAAATGTGAGCAATGTAGGTGTGCCGTCGGTGATGGGCCTGCCCCCACTGCCACTGTCATCGTAAATGCCCCTGCTAGTAGCAGACTAATAGTATCATTGTATATCTCCCAGCCCCACGGCACTCTGTAGACTAACACATGTCTACACTGTTTTCTCCGAGCGAAGGTAATGGCTTTTGGAGTCAATCCCATATTCAGAAACCGACAAATTTTGTTTAAGCTGCAGCCATGAGAAAGAGTCTATTCTGCATTATAATACGTATGCCCCATGTATACATGTCTGATAGTGTTTACACTCAATGTTGCTAAAAACCAAGCATTATTGGCAGTAATAAAGTGCTAGTAACTTAAACTCGTACACTGTGATCAATGCTGTCAGCACTATCCCAGAACATTAAAATTTTACTAATTGTAGAAATTTCCACCATTTTTGTATATATTTCTTGGTTTTGTCTCCCATCCGCAGTGATTGTGAAAAGCCATCAACTTTTAGCTAGCAAATTAACAGTGATGATGTGGTCCAGTTGCAAGAAGGAAGAATTAAATCGATGGTGATCTATACTCACCAACCATTATTTTTGGAAAGCACCCCTGAATTGAGGCCATGATCCAATCAAGTGTCATGAATTGAAACAAAAAATCGAATGCTGAACCATATTATCACGCTGTATAGGACGGAAGAATTAATGTTGAGGACCTGCCCCCCAGACAAAAATATTCGAGGATGGAATCTAGTTGGTGAGGGTGGTTTCAAGCAATTATGCATACCTAAATCTAAGACTTGGAGGTAGAGATTGATATACATGTGGTAGCAGAATTAATCATGCGCTCATTAAACACTTAATGAATAGCAATGGTAAATACATGCAAATTGTCAAATGCTTTAAATTGTTACAATCGAAACCCATAATAATTAATCACCATGAATGGACGCTGCTCCTAGTTAGGTGTATTTTTTTGGGATCAAACATGAAAAGAAATTTCAACTCATCAATTTAGCAACAATTCCCAAGACAAACAGGAGCTCATAATTTCAACATCGAAGAAGATGAGGAGAGAGACCTCAATCCTCAATGGGTCATGAGGACAAATTTGTAATAATACGGGAACAAGAATGGCATTTGTAGATGCTAAACCTTATATATTTTGGGGCGGGGTTGTTAATGGTAAATGCTTCGTACCCCTCTAGCGGACTTCCTTGCCCATACTACTTTCTTCTCATCTTGTCTATCCATTTTCGTCTCAAACCAAATCAAACCCAACCATTTCCATCACTTTGCTTCGCAAACAGAAACAGCCAAAGAAAATTTAGCAAAGTCCAACTTCTCCACGATAGCTTAGCCGGCAACAACAACTAACAATCGATCAAGATGGCGATGGCTTTCAAAATGGTATGCCTTCCATCCATCGCAATTTTTGTTTACTAGTATACGATGATATCGATGATGAATTCAATTATAACATATAATATTATGATATGGATGATGTATAGGCTACGACGGGGATGTGGGTGACGGATGAATGCAAGAATTCGTTCATGGAGATGAAGTGGAAGAAGGTGCACAGATTCATAGTGTTCAAGATCGACGAGAAGTCGAGGCTGGTGACCGTCGACAAAGTTGGAGGGCCAGGCGAAGGCTATGATGAACTTGCGGCGTCCCTTCCCAAAGACGACTGCCGCTATGCCGTCTTTGATTTCGACTTTGTCACCGTCGACAATTGCCGCAAAAGCAAGATCTTTTTCATCGCCTGGTCAGTTCTCCTCCTCCACCACCAAAACCAAAACCAAAACCACCATCATCATCTTCTTAATTTAGCGCTAATTTGTGGGTAAAGTAGCAGAGTTTTTCCACGTATGCAGAATCATTCCAATCAAGTAACGCATAGAATTGTTTACACAGGGCTCCCACAGAATCAAGAATAAGAGCAAAGATGCTGTACGCAACCTCAAAAGATGGATTGAGGAGAGTGCTGGATGGCATCCACTATGAAGTTCAAGCCACGGATCCAACCGAGATGGGGTTTGATATCATTCAAGACAGAGCCAAATAATCATCCTCATCATCATAATAATACACTAATAATTTCCACTACATCCATGGATCATCGATCATGATCAATTGATCATGGATGATGGATCACGGTTCATGGATGATGGATGGAGTAGTATTGATTAGCGTCTGCGTCTTAGTAATTAAGCAGTAAAGTGGTAGTGCTAATAATGCTGTTAATTTATTACTACTCCACTAATTAAGATTTAAGCTAAGATTGGATCTAATTGTGTTTTGGGCATATTTCCGCATCTTACTTTTATCCAATAATAATGATTAACTCCGCTGTCTTTTTCTTTACCTTACTTTACCTTGAAGGCTTCCCCTTTCTTTTCGTTTTAGTGCCAGCCAATCACACTGTACCTAAGATTAAATCTTAGCTCTAATTTTTGCACTAATCAAAATTAGTATCCATGTTTTTAAGCTAAATAATTTCAGCAACTCAATTTTTTTAATATTATATTAATAACTTTATCAACATGCGTGCATAATGCATGTCTTTTTTTGTAAAATGAGCTGACTTTAGTAATTTTTCGTTATAAAAAAAGAAAGTTTACTTTTAAAATAATTTACTAATAATAATTATTTATATTTATAATTAAAAAATAATATAAAATAATATATTTAATTAGTGCATCAAAGTATGTATATTTAATAATTAATAAAATAAATAATATTATTTATTACCTTCGTGGTTTTGTAATATATCAAATTAAACTCATAGTTTGAAAAATTATCAATCTCTTCTCTTTGATCACAAGTCAACTTAATTAGAAGGCGTAAAAAAATTTGATATAGTTAAAATTTTTTATTAAATTTTTAAAAAGAAAAAAAATTTAAAAACAAAAATTTTATAAAATGATTTAAACTATATAATATTTTTTTAAAAATTTTAAAAACAAAATTTAAAGACAAATATTTAATAAAATTTAAAGACAAAAAAGATATCAAAAATTTTGATATACTTTAAAAAAATTTATTAAATTTTTAAAAAGACGAAATTTAAACACAAAAATTTAATAAAATTATATACAATTTTGTTTAAAAATTTATTTTAAATATTATATGTCTTCTAGTTATTTTAAAATTATATTTATTTTATTTTTTAAACTCAAAAATTTTTATATATTCTTCGTCTTTAAACTTTATTAAATTAATTTTAAATTTCATTTTTTTAGTTTGAAAAATTTTGTTATATAGTTTAAATAATCTTATTAAATTATTGTCTTTAATTTTTTTTTTGTCTTTTAAAAAGTTTAATAAATTTTTTAAAACTATATCAAATTTTCTGATAACTTTTTCTTCTTTTTATGCCCTCCAGTTAAGTTAACTGTCAGTCAAAATGGGCGATTAATATTTTTTCAAACTACGGGATTTAATTTGATATATTACAAAATCACGAGGGTAGTAAATAATATTATATCTTAATAAAAAGTTGTAACTAAAATAAATTAGACTTCTTTTTTTTTAAAGTACGGAGGAGTATTATTTAAAAAAGGAAAAAGAAAAAAAAAGAAGAGGAAAAGTCATTATCATGATGATTATGTTTATGATGAGAAATGCTGGCGTGGTAAAGCATGAACAGACCAGACACCAGCTCCAAATCATCAAATTTTACTACGTAATTAACTCTATATTACGCACAGTATTTAATTACTAATTGCCATTAATATTAAGAAGCATTAAAGGGTTACTGCACATAGCCAATCTATAAATAATCCTAATTAAGAACAAAGTAGGGGTCGTAATTCATGGTCAAAACTCAAAACCAATCAAATCTTAAATGGTTTGCCTCTCCAATAAATTAAAATTCGTTTCACTTTGTTTGACATAACCAAAGGTGGTTTTATGCGTGCAAAACCAGTTGCTTCTCCAATTATATTGTTTTGGTGATAATTACCTCCCTTCCTCTCTTATTCCTTTTCAAAAATTTCCAAACTATTTTGGCTATTGCCTATGATGCTACTCCTATTTGTTTTGTCATTTGTGTCGGTGATAATTTGTCTATCTTCTTCTTTTCATTATTGCATTACTACTGTAGCAATCCATGATCACTCCAAATTACTCAAAAAATAAAGTCAAGCATATCCTCAATTTTATATTTGATGCTGTATGGTGCCGCCAACTTATACAAGTTCCCCTCGTGGAACCGCTGACTTAATTATTTTCCGAATTTACTTTTGAATTGGTATAAATTTATTTTGGTAAAATGTAATAAATTTTAATAATACATTAAATATTTGATTAATTACTTATTAATTATTGGACATAAGAAATAATAATATTTTAGAAATTTCATTAAAGAGTGAATTTTTTGAACAAAAAATTAATTTTTTTTTTTTTAAGAGACAGATAGAGTATTATTTTTATTGAACCAAATTAAGCTATAGACAACATATGCCCAACCAGTGGATTGAACAAGTAGTCTAATTTCTTGTCTGATAGTCAATTAAAATCTTCATCAATAAGCAAAATAACATTACTAAGGAAAAAAAAAAAAAGGGTACGGCTTGCGAATTTGGTTAGGCAGGAGTCGCGGGCTTGATTCTCGTAACATCAGATTGTATACCAATTAGGCGTACTATAAATGGGCCTAAACCCACGAACGAAGATACTGTGTTAATCGGGCCCACGTTCATCCCTCAATTTCTAGCTTTGCACAATATCCATCGACGCTCAAGTGCTACCGCTTTCTTCAATCAACTAGTAGCCTGGTCCATTTAGAGTTCTCATGGTTCCTGCTCTACCCATGACCCATTGATCCACTTTTAGCTTTCATAGCCTTTCAACCTTTTTTGCTTCGAGTTCTTCCTGCCCCCATATATACATATATGATAAAGGCGCCGACGGAAGTCCAGATTGAAGAGTTTGTTGGGTAGTCCTTACCTTAGTGAGTAAATAGTAGACTGCACTGATTCTTTTCTAGTCCGCCAGGACGTCACCAACCTAGTTGGGCGAACACCGCAATACCGACGCCACCATCTAGTCAGGCGAACACCGCAATACCAAAGATCACCATCTAGTCTCGACATCGCGGCCACCAACCGATCATAACAGGCGGAGGGTAGTGGTTGGCTCGATACCATTTGTCATGATCTTGAGGAACCAACCTCAAAAGGCATGAGGTGGAAGAACCCGGTCATATAACTTTGGGATTTTTATGAGTTTATATGACTTTGGGTTCTTGCGCCAGTAACTTTGAGCGATTCTCGTAACATCAGATTGTATACCAATTAGGCGTACTATAAATGGGCCTAAACCCACGAACGAAGATACTGTGTTAATCGGGCCCACGTTCATCCCTCAATTTCTAGCTTTGCACAATATCCATCGACGCCCAAGTGCTACCGCTTTCTTCAATCAACTAGTAGCCTGGTCCATTTAGAGTTCTCGTGGTTCCTGCTCTACCCATGACCCATTGATCCACTTTTAGCTTTCATAGCCTTTCAACCTTTTTTGCTTCGAGTTCTTCCTGCCCCCATATATACATATATGATAAAGGCGCCGACGGAAGTCCAGATTGAAGAGTTTGTTGGGTAGTCCTTACCTTAGTGAGTAAATAGTAGACTGGAAATTGCACGCGATATATTCTTTTAGTTATTTCCTTGTTTTTAGGTACGAAAAGCGGAAACTATGGAGAGCCTTGGTGAATATGTTGAAGCAGTGTTATCAGACTCGGATCAGCCTGGTCAGTCTAACCGGTGAATCGGCCCCTAAATCGATTCGAATAATTCATTAGACCAGTCTTCTTTTTTTTTTAAAGCTTATTGTATTATTTAGTTGACTTTGTGGAATATGATTTTTTTTTCTTTTAAGATTTTGAATGTTTTATATGTAAAATTAGTTCGGAAAATTATTGTCAACTTCACGGTCAATGTGACGCAGGGCAACAGAGATGAGCAAGTGCTTTATTAGTTTTCTTTTTGACTGGTCCTTTTTTTTTTTTAATAGCTTGTTTCTTTTTTGAAAATATATAATTGGTAACTTAAATGAGAATTTATGTAGGAACTTCTTCAAATATCGAAATTATAATCTCATTGATTTTGAAGAATTTATTTCTAATGCTGTGGGAATATTAGAGTATGAGCTTTTGAAAATATATCATTTTTTATTATTATTTTACTTAGATAACGTTTTTATATCAATTATCATGGGTGTGAATTTTGGATTTTATTATGTTATTATGACAATATCAATTGTTTGATTGTTGGTAAGTTAATATTTTATATATTTTATATTTTTATATTTTTATATTTTATTAATTTTATAATTAATTCACTGATTAAATTAGTGACCTATTAATCTAAAATCTCAACCGAGTTAATGACTCGTCCGAGGTTGAAAACTATGGATTGAAGACTTGAAGTGAGGGTGGGGATCATGAGCGATTAGAGGCGAAATTGATGGGAACGCCTACGCGGGGCTTTCCCTTGTCCACGGTCCAGTCAGCATGATGGCGACTAAAAGAAAAAGGTTACAGAGGGGTGAGTGAAAGGGAACCTCCCCTGGTTGAAATTTTTACTACTGCTGCTCAGCACTGGACTTGTAAATTTTGTGGTTGCCCATCTGTGTCTAATAGGAACTCAATTCTTACGTATGCAAACAAATTAAGAAAAAGTAATCAAAATAATTAATACCATACCTAGTTTTCATCAAACATGCACATATCTTTGATCAAGTGTATTAACTTACTAGCACCATACTAACGTTAACCAGTGTAATGGGGCTTGGAATTGGATATCAATATCGTTTCACCGAGTGGGGCGACCTTACTGACTATGAGTGGGACAGAATGATGATGTGTGTCTGCCATGAGAAAGCCAGATGCTTAATTTTCTCATATATCTCATCTAAATCTAATCCCTCGATATGTCATAGGGAATTAAAGTTAGGCCATTCTAATCATGTCTACCCGTTCAAGGTTCCTGCAAAAGCCAAAAAGAAAAAGGGCGCCACGGCAAACACCACCTGTCCGATTCGACTGTGCTGGAGAATAGTTCTAAAATTTGCCAGCTTCGTTTTGCTTTCTCCTGCAGAGTGACTTTATTCCGTACCACGTAGAGGAGACTACGAATGGAGCTAGCGAGCTTGCAAGCAGTATCCCGTATTGAAGAAAAGCATCTAATTAATCCAGAGGTGGATGAGCTTAAGAACAAAAAGTACGGTTGATCAAAGTCACAGGGGATGTTGTAAGCTTGTCATGCCATCCACCTCGTGCATGTATGATTGACGATTTATTATAGAGTAGAAACAAACGATCCGTGCATGACGCCAATGAATGCATGCCATACTGCACTCCTCCTCCTCCTCCCTCCTAGGTTCACATTTGCTTTGTGTACAAATTTATTACAGTGCTTCTCTTTCATTTGAAGGAGTTAATTGGAGGGGTTTTTTTTTTGTGTGAGTGACTCTGGGCTGGGGAATAAAGGGATTGAACAGGAAGTAAAATGTGCATGTGGTGGCTCTGATCTTTGTCGTCTAAAGGTTCGGTCTTTTTACTAACTCGATGCGGAGGACCAGTCCATTAGTAAATTCTGAACTTAGAAGAAGATAACCTTAAAACTTGTATTGATTAGGATTTAGTATTTGCACATGGGAAATATACGAATGTTAATTGATTGAACCGGCCAATATTCCAGATTTGGTAACATGGCAGCAATCATTTTCCTGTGTTTGGACATGTTAAACTAAGCTTGATTGATGCTACACAATCAATTTCTTTAATTAATAATGTGGTTTTCTATTTTATTTTGAAGTGTTTATTAATTGCGTCAATCAATCAATCATGATTCATGTATGACTTTTGTCCATGGTAGTAAACGAGTTAGGTATTAGTCAGCAGTGAGTACTCCAAGGCCCACAACCCTAAAGCCTAAAAGCATCAGAAGGATCTACGCTCCATGCCCATAATTTTAATGTATTGTTTTATTCTGAGATTAAAGGAAAGCGACTCGCAACCTTCCCACACCACACCCATGCTTTCCCTTTTACATCCTTTAGAGTTTAGGCTTTATCGTCTCGGACCCATATTTAATCAAAAGCAAGAATGTGATAATGATTCAAGCCTTTTTCATGGTGGTCGCTACCTTACACGTATTCATTTTAATATCCATATCGAATCCAACTGAATCGAATCAAGTTCAATTATTTTTTTTTATTCAAATAAAAATTTTATAATTTTTTTTTAAAAAAATAACTAATATTAATTGTAAAATAAAAATTGATATTATCTTTAATAATTTAAATATTTGTGACGAAATAAATAAAAATATTTACATAAAAATATATAAATTAATTTATGTAAAAAAATTCACAAATTAAAATATAAAAAAAAAATTCAAACCCAATCAAATTAAATCAATCCGATCAGAAATATTCAAATAAAATCACATCACAATTGCTCAAATTACTTATGGAATCGAATTTAAATTAAATCATTAATTTTAAACACACTCTTACTTCTGTACACTAGGGGCATCATCAATACCTGCGGCCAACAAAACGACACCGTATTTTTCTTTTAATAGTTAATACAATAATACTCCATGCAAAAATCTCGTCTTGGTAATGGTACCCCTACTTCCCGCAAACTGGTCTGACTCATCTTCGGTGCGGTGGTCATCAACACCCAAAAATTAAAAAAAAAAAAAATAAATAAAAAAAGATCCACCTTCATAAACATGAACGACAACATCATATCGAATAATTCCCCCATACTTTTCCGGCAAATCCTCCCGTTAAACCCCTCATTAGATTTTAGTTTAACCCAAAAATAAAATAATAATAAGAAAAGCAAAATCCCCTCCCCTCGTTATAACACCCAGCACAACGCCACAATCTCTGCGTGAGCCACTCTCAACATCACTCTCCTCCCGCTACTCACTTTTGCTTCCATGGCTACTTCGCTTTTTCCTCCATTTCTTCTGCTGCTGTTTATCTGCTTCGCTACTATCCCGGCCATTTCTGCTGATCAAACCCCAAAAACTTACATTTTCCGAGTTGATAGCTCATTCAAGCCCTCCATATTTCCCACCCATTACCACTGGTACACTTCTGAGTTCACTGATTCCTCCACCATCCTCCACGTATACGATAACGTATTTCACGGCTTCTCCGCATCTTTAACTCCGTCGCAAGCCGCCACTGTTCTTCAACATCCTTCTATCCTCGCCGCATTCGAAGACCGCCGCCGCCAGCTTCACACCACTAGGTCCCCACAGTTTCTGGGCCTTCGTAATCAGAGGGGTCTCTGGTCAGAGTCCGACTATGGCTCCGACGTTATAATCGGGATTTTCGACACCGGGATTTGGCCGGAGCGTCGGAGCTTCTCTGATCTGAACTTGAGCCCTGTTCCAGCTCGCTGGAAAGGAGTTTGTCAGGCCGGTGTCAGATTCACCACTAAGAATTGTAACAGGAAAATAGTTGGGGCCAGGTTTTTCTCCAAAGGCCATGAAGCTTCGCCGGGTTTTGGTGGATTCGGCGGTGGGATTAACGAAACCATTGAGTTTAAATCCGCGAGAGATGCAGACGGCCACGGAACTCACACGGCTTCCACCGCAGCGGGTCGACATGCTTTCAAAGCTAGTATGGAGGGTTATGCCGCCGGAATAGCCAAAGGCGTGGCTCCTAAAGCTCGGTTAGCAATTTACAAAGTATGCTGGAAAAATGCCGGTTGCTTCGATTCAGACATTCTCGCCGCATTTGATGCCGCCGTCTCAGACGGTGTCGACGTCATTTCCATCTCAATCGGAGGCGGTGATGGTGTTTCTTCTCCGTACTATCTCGATCCAATTGCTATAGGAGCATACGGCGCCGTCTCGAGGGGTGTTTTCGTGTCATCTTCAGCTGGAAATGATGGGCCTAATGGGATGTCAGTGACTAACCTTGCTCCCTGGCTCACCACCGTTGGAGCAGGCACAATTGATCGGAATTTCCCGGCAGACGTTATCCTTGGCGATGGTAGGAAATTCTCCGGCGTGTCTCTCTATGCCGGAGAGCCAATGAACGGTAAAATGTATCCGGTGGTTTACCCTGGTAAATCAGGGGTGCTCTCCACTTCCCTGTGTATGGAGAACTCATTGGAGCCGAGTCTAGTGAAAGGTAAAATTGTAATTTGTGATCGCGGCAGTAATCCTCGAGTGGCCAAAGGTCTAGTGGTGAAAAAGGCTGGCGGTGTGGGAATGATTCTGACAAATGGGGTTTCAAATGGCGAAGGCCTCGTGGGAGATGCTCACTTACTCCCGGCTTGTGCTACTGGGTCCAGCGAGGGCGATGCCATTAAAGCATACGCATCGCACCCGTCTGCCACCGCCACAATTAATTTCGGGGGGACTGTAGTTGGGATTAAACCAGCTCCAGTGGTAGCCTCGTTTTCGGCTAGAGGACCCAATGGGTTGAACCCGGAGATATTGAAGCCGGACCTGGTAGCCCCCGGTGTGAACATTTTAGCTGCGTGGTCGGATGCTGTTGGTCCAACAGGGCTGGATTTAGATACCCGAAAAACTGAATTCAATATCTTGTCGGGGACATCCATGGCTTGCCCTCATGTAAGCGGTGCAGCGGCCTTGCTTAAATCTGCCCATCCCGATTGGAGTCCCGCGGCAATCAGGTCGGCCATGATGACCACTGCTAGTATTATTGACAATAGTTTGGAGCCAATGTTGGATGAGGCGACTGGAAAACCAGCCACTCCTTATGATTTCGGTGCTGGACATTTGAATCTTGATCGTGCCATGGATCCTGGGCTGGTTTACGATTTGAACAACAATGATTACGTGAATTTCCTATGTGCTATCGAGTACGGTCCGAAGACAATTCAGGTAATCACGAGAACACCGGTGAATTGTCCAATGAGAAAGCCGTTCCCGGAGAACCTCAACTATCCCACGATTGCGGCGTTGTTTTCAAGCGCATCGACCGGGTTTTCGACCAAGACGTTCTTCAGGACAGTCACGAACGTGGGTGAGGTTAATGCAGTTTACAGCGTGAAAATTGAGGCACCCAAGGGAGTGAGGGTGAGTGCGAAGCCGTCGAAATTGGTTTTCTCTGAGAAAACGAGGAGACTGAGTTATTATGTAACTGTAACGGCGGACAGTAAGAATGTGGTGCTTGGTAACACGGGTGCAGTTTTCGGTTCACTCTCCTGGACGGATGGAAAGCATGAGGTCCGGAGCCCCATCGTGGTCACTCAAATCGATTCCCTGTAGAAAAAACCGAAAAGATGTTGTACTCGTAGCAGAATTAGTAGTACTAGTACTACTAAGAAAACAAAATGGCGGTAAGCTTTGATCAGAGGATAGCTTTTAAGGCTTTGATCAGAGGATAGCTTTTAAGCTGTGCAGATTTAGGTTTGTTAGCTGCGGCTAGTCAGCTAGTAATATTTGGTTTTGGTGTGCTGGTTTTTGTTTAGCTTTCTTTGAGGATAGACGTAAAAGGGAATGGCTGCAATATTAGTTTTTTCTTTTTCTTTTGCATCTCTGAAAAAAAAAATTATGGGGGTGTAATTCTGTATTTTTGTTTTTTTTTTTTTGAGTTTCCCATGTAGTAAAGTAATTATGAATATCCAATTAATGCTTCTTGTATTTCTTGTTTTTTTTTTTTTAGGGTAAATTATGTAGTCAATACTGACCTGACATTCTGACAAGGAGCTCTTCAATACTTTGGAAAATAGAGAAATTGATGACGATGAGCCGTGGAGAAATGGGCGGTCTTTTAATTCAGTGAATTGAATACGGAATTCCAACTTTCCAAGTTGGGTGCGGCACTGTGGTAGTTATTGGCATCGAACAAGATCCTACGGCTACGAGGGCCTGTGACCCGTGAGCCTTGAGGAGGTCCCGTCCAGGCCCGTAAGATTGGATTTGGAACCGACATTTTGTAAGGGATAGAGTAGAGAGTATGAGTCGGACGGAGATGGACATTTGTGAAAAATTGGTATTAAAGTACAGGTGGCGCAACTACATCTTTCCTGGGCTTCGTTTGTCCTTACCCAGGGAACATCAGAGGGTGGCAATATCGGATCTGCTTCCTCTCAATTATGTGGCCTCGTGGCAGTACGTAATGAAATTGGTCCATCTTGGATTGGAGCAACATTTTGCAGGATTTCCTCAATTAAATACCAATTAATATGCGGAATCAATAAACCCATTGGGAGACCATTTAACTGTGTTTGGAAGTACTCCCTCATCTAAAGACCAATCAATAATGTGATGGGTATCCAAGTCTAGTCTATTTATTGCAAATAATAACTATGGCTGTGGATTGCTGTTTGTTGGGTCACCCCATACCGGCTTAAATCCGTGGAAGCCATTCAGGATTGGACAATTCGATGCTGGGGACGAGCCAACAGTGGATGACTGCGTGGGCAGGCCCGCTATTTTCTTAGTCAACAAGGCCCCTTTCGTTTCTTCCCAAAAAGACAAAGCTTAGTTTTCGGGTCTTCTGTGTATCATCGTCACAAGATGCCAAATATATATTCGGACTTTTATTTTTGACTTAAAAGTGTATTGTTAATGGCGGGCAATTTGTTTGTGATTGTGATTTTGAGGTCCGTCTTCTGTTAGTTGTTGTTGGATTGGGCCTCCAACTAGCCCAATAACATTTAGATTTTACGTGCCTCAATCCAAGAACCCAAAGCCCATATGGTTTTAACTTTTTTTTGTCCAATATTTATAAGAGTAATAATATTTATTATAATAACTTTTCAATGTGATAAGTATAAAAAAGATAAAATTATATTTTATTATTTTATATTTTATAAAAAATGTAATAAGTAAATTTTATTTTTTATATTTGTCACATTAATTACTATAAAAAAATTATTGTAATTAATTACTAAAAATATTATTACACTTATCTATAATTATGATAAATATGATTATATTTATATTAGGCTTAATATACAGAAATAACCTGAATTTTGCCTCTTGTAATAATTATAGCCCGACCTTTTAATTTTAACAATACAGTACCTGACCTTTTCAATTTGTAACAATTATAGCCTCAGTTAGTCCGCCGTTAAAAATTCTGTTACATTGATGACGTGGCTGCCCAATCAACAAAAAAAAATTTAATTTTTTTGATCTCTGCTTCTACCATTTTGGCCGCCCAAAACTGACACAAAATTCTTCTTCTCCCTCGAAAGGATGCCATATCTACTCCTACCTGAAATCACAGAAACTGTCAAACATTCGACCCAAATACAATTACAAAATCCAGAAATTTCTTTTCCTAAGGGAATAAAAGGAACCAAGAGAGATTTTTTATTTCATCAAAGAATTTGGTAGCGAATGATTATGTCCCACATTTGACACCTAAAGCAACCAAATCAAGGAAAATGCATTTTCAAAAGATGTTAGAGATAACACTCATTTAGTAGTAATCATCATAATTCATGACATCACTTCAGTGCTGATATATCACAGGAGAATGATACTCATGTAACAAAATAGCACCAAAATCTTACATTTAATAAATGTATCCGTTTAGTCCTTCGTAATTAGTTTCTTTCAAGTTAAATGACACAACCAAGACACGTGACCTTTTAACAACAAAAAGTGGAATTAAATAAAAAAATAACCCTCCTCTTTAACCTCGACCCATGACCCGGTCCTCCACCCCACACCCGTCGTCGCCCAAGTTGGTTGTGGTTTTCTCCGTCCGAATCGAATTGAACGCAAGACTGCTTTTTGGATTTGTGTTAACACTCTATCTTGGTGTTTCAACCGAATCAAAGGATTCTTTAGAAGCAATATTTTCGCTCAAACCGTGGACTTCTTGAGTTTCAATCAGATGAGGATAATGGGTTGTTGTGTTTTTTCTGTGAAGGGAGGGTGATTAATTCATCTTCTGAAGCTTATAGTGTGGATTTCTGCCGCCCAGAATGAATTTTCTCTGAATTTGGGCAACTCACCCGAACCTACACGGGTTCAAGTTGTTTTTCAGATTTGCTCTAGATTGGGTTGTTGAGTTTTTTTTTTTTTTTTCTGAGGGTGGAGGGTGATGCAATTCATTTTCTCAAGATTTTCCAAAGCTCTTTGGGTTGGATTACTGACTGCAATTCTGGAATTTTTGAAAATTTTATCCGATTTTTTTCGCTCCCAAAAACCTTCCTTTGTTAACGGAAATTTCATATTTGATATTCTTATTGATTCTTCTTCCCATGGTTTCTTGAGGATCTTTGCTTCCACAAAACTACTCCCGAAGACACAAGGTCCGTCTACCACTATTTATCATTCCAGTTTAGGTCCTTCAAAACCCAACTGGGTTGTTATCGGGTCTTTTCAATTTCCAGTGATTGTGGATTGGGTTCTGGTTTTTTGTGTTTCTTTCTGTGATTGTAGCTGGGCGCCAAGCCTCCCGTGCTTTGATTAGGTACGGGGCTTTGGGGAAGAAGAAGGAACCACCTAGGCAGCCTGGGTAGATGACCATCAAAGATTCTTCAAAAGACAACGATTCTGATTGTGGAACGGAAGCTGCTGGTGGAAGTAGGAAAATCCACGATGCTGGCAGTAAAAGAAAACAGAACGTAAGTAAAGTAATTTCTGATGTTGATTCTTCACTGGATGATGATGCAAATGTGAATGAAGGCGTGAATGGGGATAGCCCTCTCTTTGGCTATCCCAAGGATCAAATACGAACAGAAGAGACTATATCCATGCCTAACAAAAACAATGCACGCAAGGTGCTTGTTGAAAATTTTCTAGTCCTGCAGGAAGCTTTTTGCCTTGGATGTGTGTATTTGTATCTCTAGATTTACATTTTTTTTCCAAAAGTCGGTTGGTGAATGGGAAATAGAGTTGGACCTGGAGGAAGCTTTTTGCTTCTTCTTGACAGAAAACTCAAGTCCTGAATCAAAGTTAATGCAAATAGCAATCCTAACACAATTGTGAGGTAATCCATGGTCTGTCTTTACAAATTGTGTGGAGATTGGATATTTTTTGGTTAAAGGGGAGGGGAGGGTTATTTTTTGGTTTAATTCCACTTTTATCCAAGGTAAAAAAGTCATGTGCAACGCACATGCGGTCATTTAACAGAAAAAGAAACGGAATTGTAACGGAGGATTAAACGAGTACATTTATTAAATGTGAATGATTTTTTATTCCCATTTTAAATGTGAAGGACGAAAAAGATTATTCGTCAAAATGTGAAGGACGATTTTGGGTATTATCTCAAGATGTTATATTAATCACTCATTTAGTAGTAAGCTCATCATAATTCATGACATCACTTCAGTGCTGGATATATCACAGGGAGAATGATACTCATGTAACAAAATAGTACCAAAATCATAAAATTAAAGGGGAAAAAAAAACTTTGAAATAATCAAAGCTCCGATTTTAATTTTCGTTGGTAAATTGCTTTCAAGACAAATTAAACAACACAACCAAGACATCCTCCTTAAATATAACAACAAAAAGAGATAAACATGATTGATTTCTCACCAAATATGTTAAAACAAACAAAAGGGTGGGGGGAGAGATGCAGCCGCCGCCCTTATCCTCTCAATTGCCATCTCCGTCGACCGGGCAAAGAGAAATTATCGAAGTCCAAACGAGAAGGGAGAAGGAGAGAAGAAATCTGGATACGAAGAACGGAAGGATTGAGGAAGGAGAGGATGCCATATCGTGTCAGATAGTTTAGGATCAGGAAAGTGAGGGAATAGATGCAGTGATAATACTTGGTTGGTTTTCGAGAAAGTTTTAGCTGTTCCTTTGAATGTTCCTTTGGATGTTGCAAATTTTCTGTGATTTCAGGTAGGAGGAGAGGAATTAAAATTTAAAAACAGAGACCAAATTTTTTTTTTTTTTTTTTTGCTGACTGGGTTGCACTTGTCGTCTACGTGATAGTCACATTATCAATTTAATAGAATTTTTAATGACGGATTAACTGAGATTATAATTATTACAAATTGAAAAAATCAGATACTATATGGTTAAAATTGAAAGATCGGACCATAATTATTACAAGAGTCAAAGTTTAAGTTATTTTTATATATTAAGCCTTTATATTATGATTAGCCTATAAAAATCACATGATCCTTTGAATACATACCACGTGGGAGTGGGACATTAAAACACAGTAAGGTGATATCTATCCTAACTTATGAGTAGAAGATATTTTGATTCAACATTATCCACTCCCGGCCCGTGCAGTTACGACAAATACGCCTACCACCAACAACAAAATCTTCCACAGCCAACCCATGTCAATTCCTTAAATTGTAAGTATCCGAAATAAGACGTGGAGAACGAAAATGACCAACCCACCCCCACCCCCCCAAAAGGACAAGGACAATTAAGTGGAACTAACGAAAACTGGCGCCAAACTTAAAGTCCTCTTTTCACCTCCGTCTCCTCCCACCTGGGACGGGTATCTTACAAAGAACGAAACCGACATAGAACGAAAGACACTCCCGCGCTTCCGGCGCTGCCACGTCGGCTCGTCTTCCGTCTCCACCCCATAGGTCGACACGGATCGCCCGCGCCTTTCCCATTTCTTTTACTATTTTTTAAGACTTACTCCCTAAGTTTAATTACGTTAAATCTATCCAGAAAATCAATAGTTTAGAACCCACAACACGATCAATAACCATGTCTCAACCAAAATCTCTCTACCCTGAAGTTCTAGAATCAAACCCAGAATCCGCATCCCCACTTTTTTCAAGTTCACCAGCAAAACCCACTTCGTCTTCTTTGTATCCCACCCTTGATCTAAGAGATTTAGCACAGAATCTCTTCCCGGACGACGTTGAGATGGAGGAGAACCCGGATGCTCAAAAGAACTTAGCTTTCGAGTCATCCGAGGAAGTGATTGTTAATATTCCGGGTGCTATAGTACACTTGATTGATAAACAACAGAGCGTTGAGCTTGCGAGTGGGGAGTTTACAATCGTGAAGCTCAGGCAGGGTAGTAATGTTGTTGCGGTTCTTGCACGCGTGGGGGATGAGATTCAGTGGCCGTTGGCTAAAGACGAGGCCGCCGTGAAGCTTGATGAATCCCATTATTTTTTCACCCTGAGAGTCCCGCCGGAAAATCTAGATAACGAGGGAAAGGTTGATCGCGTGGAGAACGAGAACGTGTTGAATTATGGGTTGACGATCGCGACGAAAGGACAGGAGGGTTTGTTAAGGGAGTTGGATGAAGTGTTGGAGAACTACAGCGCTTTCAGAGTGGAGAGGGTGGCGGAGAAAGGTGCAGTCGAAGGATGGTGGGCGGTGGCCGAGGACGTGACGCCTGAGGAGATGGAGAAAGATAAAAAGAAGGGTGAACTGGTGGAGAAGAGTTCTGCTGCTTATTGGACCACACTAGCTCCTAACGTGGAGGATTACAGTGGAGGTGTGGCCAGGATGATTGCTGCAGGGTCGGGTCACGTGGTGAAGGGGATATTGTGGTGTGGAGATGTTACGGTGGATAGGTTGAAGTGGGGGAATGAGTTCTTGAAGAAGAGGATGGGATCCGGAAAGGAGTCCAATATTAGTCCTGAAGCACTTAGGAGGATGAAAAGGTATGATTAAAGAAACTTACTTTATGGAGCAGTTTTTTTTTTTTTTTTAAACTTTGTCAAATTGGGATATGAAAAGAAGAAAGAAAAATGCTGATAAAATATGGTTTGATCGATTTTAAAGATGGCACCTTTTCTGTTATCTTACGTTCTGCTCTCTTTGTTCATCCTGCTGTTTCTGGAATGTCTGTTTGCAAAACATGGGAATAATAGTAACCCTGGTTTTAGGGTTAGTCTTGCTAGTTGATGATTTGGTGGTTTGCATCATGGCCCTGGCATCAACAGCTATGTGTTTTCTTTAGTTCACGATACAGTCATTTTCTACTGCTGTAAGTGCTATTTACTTATTTTAGAAACTATATATTTCTTTTGTCATCACGCTGTATTAAGTCTTGTTCTTTTCAAATGTTTTGCTAGAGTTAAGAAGTTGACGAAGATGTCAGAGAAAGTCGCAACTGGAATACTTTCCGGGGTTGTTAAAGTGTCTGGGTTTTTTACAAGTTCAATAGCAAACTCAAAGGCGGGCAAAAAATTTTTCAGCCTTCTTCCGGGAGAGATTGTGCTCGCCTCTTTGGATGGATTTAGTATGTTCTTTGTGTTACTTCTACTTGTTATTTATTAAGTATCTCAATTCATTTTTTTGCACCACCTACGTCTGTTGCTGGTAAATCCTAGTCGATCATTTTGCTGATTCAACTTTCCAATTGTTGAGCACACAAGTTGTCTTATTTTATAACATAACCACTATTTCCAGCTTTCAACAATTTGTCGTATTGTATCCATTTTTGGATATGAAGCGGCAAAAAGGAAATGCCATTTTTCGAAGAGGGCTAACAATTTTACCATCCGAATTACTAAATGAATAGTTTTCATTTATGACTGGCAAGTGCCACGTGGTAATTTCAGTAGTTATACTTTTATATATTTCTGTCATAAGCATACAATATATAGCTGTTTCTCTCGATCTTATTGTTAATGTGCAATATTTGTTTGCTTTGGGTCAACAGACAAGGTGTGCGATGCTGTTGAAGTTGCTGGAAAGAATGTAATGTCGACAACAGCAGTCGTAACAACGGGCCTTGTTTCCCAGAGGTAAATATTCAAATAACAATTATGCTCAATTTTAGTTACGCATTTTTTTTTTGGAGTTCAAATGTTGATGCGGGACTTCGTGGTTGTTTCTTTGGAGTGCATTGTATATATTTTGAGATTGTATCTTAAAAATTTGTGATCATCATCCTGGATGTGTTGGTTTATTTTTGTTTTTCATTTATTCATGAACATTTCTCTTTGTTTAACTACAGGCATGGAGAACAAGCAGCGCAAGTGACGCATGATGGGCTTGGTGCAGCAGGGCATGCTATTGGCACTGCCTGGGCTGTGTTTAAGATAAGAAAGGCTCTCAATCCGAAGCGTGTCGTAAAACCTTCTACTCTTGTAAAAGCTACTGCTCAGGCTAATGCTGCTAAGCTGAAGGCTAAACCAAAAAAGTGATGGCAGATAAATTCCTTGTCTGCTGTTTACAGTATTAGCAGACATCACTCTGTACATGCCTCTATAGTCATCTGTGTACCAACTGTGTCGCTCGTATTTAGAGCTTGTTTTTGCTATAGTTTACCTATCGGTCGCCAGCTTTTATGTTACGTAGGAGATTAGTGATTAATCTTAATTGTATTCCCTGCTCTTCTTCTTCAAACAATCAAAAGTTTTCAGGAGCTCTTGAAATTCTTGAAGCTGGCTTGAGGATTTGCGATCGTTGCAGTTATCAAAGCTTGTTTATTTGATTGGAAATTACGTAAATTTGAAAGCATAATGGTGATGCACTGTATTTAAACTTTGTCCTTTCGGCTCTCAGTTTTCTGGTGGTTGGGGCCGTGAGGATGATTATAATTTAGATTGCTTAAATCCATCTATATGCAAATATTTTACTTCCGTGCATTCTGATAATAAGCTGGGCAACAAAATGTCTAGAAATTGTAGGACATTGAGTTCTATAAATTATTCTCCAGGAGAATTTTCAATATGCAATTCCGAGATGAGTAGCATATGCTGCTCTCTAGAATTTGGTTAAACGCTTCCTGTCATGCCTTTTCATGCGCTGAAGTTTCTCTTTAGTAACTTGTTTTAAAGGGTTTGTAAGTTTTGAGATCAAGGACAACACCAGCTACTGAACCAACAGCTGCAGCCAGTGAAACGAGCAAACAAGATGCACTCAATATCTGAAGACCAACCCACTGATTTGTCCATCTGCCAATCTTATTCTGAGTAATGTACATCTCAATTGGGAAGTAGACTGTTAGTGGCCAGAATCCTAAGGCTCCAAGTAGTCCAACAACATCGTTGAAGAATGGCATGAGCATGGCAATGGTAGTTGTCAGAATTACAAAGGCGGTTCTCCACAGTAGTCGGAAGAAATTCAGCTGGTACACCCCATAAAAAGGAATCGGTAGGTCATATTCTGCGGTGACAAAGTTGCTAGTTGACCATTTTTGTGCACTCCATTTTTCCACAAAAGCAAACAATGGTTGGCAATAGACCTGTAGTTTTCCATTCATGTAGTTTTCTTAGCAAGATGGAATAAAATAATTTCCAACCGCATTTTTGATGTTTAAAATTTTTAACAAACAAATGCTCATTGAAGTAAGTTGATGCATCACGAGTTTTACCTGGTAGGCACCTACAAGATGGATTACAACGGCTACATTAGCTATGTCCAATAGCCAATATGGGTTGTAGAATCCAAAGCCAGTAAGGAGGTTTCCTGGAGCTTTGTCTCCAAAGGCAGCATATCCAAGGCATCCACAAAGTAAGTAGAATATAGTTGTGACGAAGATGCTGCATAAAGTTGCCTTCTTCATAGTTTTGTATTCTGCTGGGGGAGACTTTATGGTATCCTACAAGAGAACATGAAAATTTTCCATCATAGCCTAAATTTACAAGAAGTAACTTTACAGAATGTACAGCACTGAATTGGTTTGCGGTCTACCTGAATTTCAATCAGGATGATTGAGTAAGAATATGCAAACGCTATGGCTCCTAGAGCTTGCAAACTCCTCCAAAACTTCTGTGTTGCAGTAACAGTTCCAGCCTGTGTTACTGTGCCTATGCTGATGCCAGTCAGGCTTCCTTTGAAGCTTCTGTTTTCTGTCAAGAATGTTGGGGAATTCATGTTTGGTTAGGCACGTCATTTTCCAGAATCTGAAAGTAGTTATGGCATTCTTAAGCTGTATGACAAAATCTTAGCTGTTAAAAACTTTTTGATACATGTTAATATGTTTGTGAAGTTTTATGCTTTACTGTGAGAATACAATGACTAGGAAGCAACACTTGATAAGTCAAAAGTGAGCTAATGCTTATGTGTACCTGCAACCTTGGCAACGCCCAGAGCAAGACCAACACTGGAATATGTGAAAGACATAACTGCTGCAACTATGGAAAGCCACCATACTTGGTCAAAATCAGGGATCTGAGAAAATATGATCTCAATGATTCCAAAGGCTATCATGTATCCGTTACTTGACATATGGCAGGGATCTTTTCCGTTGCTTGCATGGAAGCAATTTGATCTTTTTATTGCCCTGTCAGGAAGAATAGAGAGAGCAGAACAAAACTCCAAAAGATGTTAATGGATCATTTTCGCCTATTATGTTTGATAGATGACAATATTTATTTGTAAAAAATGTAACGTATTTTTGTCAACTCACATCATGCTGACTGATGCTGCAATTGTGTAGCCTATTGCAACTCCAAATAAATTGATATACTGAACTAACCCACAGACTTTTACTTTTCTCCCTCCTGCAATTGATGGAAATCACTTTTAAGAGTTCATGAAAAAAGGTTGATGAACAGTTGGAAATGTACTCCAAATGTACTTTGTACCTAAGTTTGCCTTCACAGCATCCATGTACGTGTAATTTCTTGTACCCGTAACAGGATTGCCAGACCTGTAGCACTGTGACAAGAGGTTGGAGGTGTAGAGTATTACAAGAGCAAAGAGTAGCATGACAGCAGGTCCTGCAACCCATCCAAGTTGTCCCATAGCCCATGCTAATGAAAGCACACCTGAGCCAATAACAGCCGTGATGATATGAGATGTTGTAGTCCAGACAGTTCCTGCATCAGAACAAACAGTTACAAGGTGCATATGTCTTCACAAAATATTAACCATATATGGATTTCTGGTGCAGTTTCTCCCATGCTTCTTGCTAGCAGGAAGTTTCAGGAATTAGTTATGGAGAGTAGTTTGTTAAATTTCACTTCTAGATTGTAAAAGATCTTATTCGGCTGGGTGACGTTATTAATAGCCTACTCATCAATCTGTCCATCAGTATTTCTCATAAGAAATCAATGTGACATATTGTAAATTTTCTTCTAGGTGCCATTTTTATGCGGTTACAAATCTTTGAGTCCTAAAAGTTTGTAATGTTTTCAACAAATGAATTGTTGGATGTTTCAGTCTATGTACTTTAGTTAACATGCAAGAAACTATTAGCAGTGCAAGTAAGCTTATTCTTGTAGTGTTTGCCTATTCTTGGTGAAGGTACACTAATTTCTGTCATGTTTACCTTTTCTCTTTAGGCGGCCATCATCATCAAAGCACTTGGAATAGTTGGCTTGCAGATTTATAGCTTCAGTTTCCTGTTGAGCTTTAGGCTGGACTTCTACCTGCAGGTAGTGTCTGATGTCTTGCCTCTCTTCAACCTAAATAAAGGAATACGGATGGAACTTTAGGAAAGATGCAGAAGGTAACAATAAAATAACCGAGTTTGGAACTTTACAGAAATGCTAATTCCAAATATTGCTTACAACGCCATTATATAATCTTGAAGGAAGAGTTCTACTCCTAGGCAGCATGACTTAGAATTGGTTATTGGAAGTGGAGGAGATGAGCTCAAGTTTGTAGAGATCAAAAGGATAACCTATGAAATGATCACGGATATGAGAATTTAAGGTAAGCAGGGTGGGTTTTTATAATAGGATTGAAAATTTACCTACAAGTTCCTCTTCTTATTACAATGATTAGGATTAGACAAAGTGTTTCTCCACTGCCATTATAGCGCTGCAGCCTAGAAGCACTGTTTTTGCAGTGTCACTTCCGAGATAAGCATTGCTCATCAACCATTAAGCAAAGCTACAAAAATGTCATTACCAATTAATGCAACTGTTTCCTCAACTATAGTACTGATTCAATTGGACATAGTTTTTATTTATAAAAAATTAAAATTTTTAAATAAAAAAATATTTAAATATATTTTTATTTTAAAATTTAAATTTAAAATTTTTTTACTCAACTTCTTCTCACGTAATTTTAAAAAAAATTTCTTTCTATTTTTTCCTCCAAAATATTTTTTTGATAAAAAAATATCTCCAAAAAATTTCACACATTCTAATACAATTTTTCTCAAATAAATTATAATTCAAATCGAAGCCTTAAAGATTTTCCACTTTAGGGTATATTTCTGGCCCAATCCATGTCTAATTGTGGAGATAACAGTGAAAGTAAGCGGTAAAAGTGAATTAGCGCATAAAAATGTGCCAGTACATGATTAGTAAGCAGAGAATTTACTAGTTGAAGAGCAAGAGCAGATATATGTGTTTGTTGGCTTCCTCGAGTGAATATCTTGGTAAATTGGGGTTTAAGGATTACAGGGCCCTGATCTTATACAATGTTTCATCGGTTATTATCGGTAAGTCTACAGCAGGCTTGGCAGGTGATATTTCTTTGAGGAGTTCCAATTTCAGACTGTTGTCATGCAGCCAGCAGTAGCTCTATCGGTATTCAAGTCTTCGTGAACGGGGGAAGTTTAGGGAATATGGTAGTTAATTTCTAGATGTCAGCAGACAATTCCTTGATCAATCCACACCCACTGACTTTTGTCATCCGCTTATCTCCTCCTCCAACTTCTGCACGTGCACACACTCGTCTTGACCTGCGGGGACAGGCATGATTCAGGAGCACCCACAATCCAGGGGTGGAACCTTACGTCATCTATTAATTTTTCAAATTATGAGTATATTACTTTATTCTTTTAAGATATTTAGCATCTACATGTGTGACACATTGTTTTTTCCACTGCAGGATGGTTGTTAAACTCTCTCATCTGGTTTTGAAGCTGGAGCAGTATTTTTTAGGTCCTTCATTCCTGAAACACAAACCACCCTTAGTGCTGATCAACTGCTTATTTGACGCAAAATGGTCCTATGAATAACCAACCACAGGAGGAGGGATGCCATGAAAATAGAAGTAACTTGGAGTATGGCCTCGCAGGGGGAGTAGACCTAATTATGTCAAAGTAAAGATGAGATGTCAGTGTGAAATAGTATTGGTAGATCCGGTAGATCAAGTGCTAGTAACATTCTCTGATGAACGGATAATTATCTTCGGTATCTATAACTCCTTTTCTGATTGGTTAGGGGTGTTTTTGATTCCTTCAAGCTGAAAAAGATTTAGGCTTGATTGATTAGGGGTATAGGTTTGTTTGGATATTTTCAACTACTTTTTTTGAATTAACTTTTTGAATTTTTTTTAACTTCAATTTCCATAATATGAATATATTAATGGTATAATATATGGAATATAATAAAAATTAAATTAATTTAAATTTAAAAAAATTTAATAAAATTTAATTAATAATTTAATTAATAATTATTTAATTATTATTAAATTATTATTATTTATTATTATTTTATTATTATTTAAATTATTATTATTATTATTAAATTTAATTTTATTTTATTTAATAATAATTAATTTAATTAATAAAAATAAATTTAAAATTATATATATAAATATTAATTAATATTTAAATTAATTAATTAATAAATAATTAATTAATATAATTAAAATTAATTTAATTATTAATTATTATATAATAATTTAATTAATATTATTAATTAATAATAATTATTTATTAATTTTAATTAATTATTATTAAATATATAATTAATTATTATTAATTATTATTAATTAATTATATAATTAATATTAATAAATTAATTATTATTATTAATATAATTAATAATTAATTTTATTATTTTATTAATATTATAATTAATATTATATTTAATTAATTAATTAATTTAATTAATTTTAATTTATTAAAATTAATAATTTAAATTAATTAAATTAAATAAATTATTTTAAATAAAATTAAAATAATTTTTATAATAATAAATAAATTAATAAATAATTAATAAATTAATTATAATTATTAAAAATTAATAATTAATCATTTCCATTTTAACCATAAACCATTATTATATTCATATTCAACATCAAAACACAACCAACCAAGCAATAAAAAATAGAATTATTAATTAACGATTTATCATATCCCATTTCATTATCATTCGTTTATCATTTTTCCATTTCCCCAGCCAGGCACCCCCTACTTCTTACTGGCTCAAATTAAATGGGGAATCTGGCCATTCCAATTCATTCCAATTACAAGAACGTGTTTCAGGAAAGTGGTGGAATCCTGCCAACGAAAAGTCATCGACCAAGTTGCATTAGCACCAGGAGAATTGCTTGCTGACTCTTTTGACACCATCAATAGGTCAACTCAAAGTCTCCCACCCTGATAGTTTCCCTTTTGGTGCACTCTGCTATTCTTCTAGTTTTGCATAACAATTAGTACTCTTAGCATGAAACATAGGACGCACGTTCAAGCAAAAAATGTAAATAAAACGAAAGGTTATTTCCCTGTAAACCTCTGGCTGGAAATCCGGTTTATTCAATGTTAACAAACAGGTAGAAGGAATTCAAAACGATGGGTTCTCATGTTGTTTCTTCGCGGTACATTTTGGAATTCAAGGGCATCATATGTTGCGCGCCTGCTTTAAGTGGAAGAATTGAGGACATTTCAGTAGTGGTTTGTGAAGCGGCACTCAGTGGTGTCAAACATTTGAGTTGGGAAAAACTTCTTTAGAGGAATCATTGGTTTGGAAATGAAACAAACAGGATATATTGGCATGGTTGTTGGGGTGGAATGATCTTTCCCTGTCAATGTCTCTGTGATCTCGATGCATCCCGTATTCCCGTGTCCCAGTGTAGGAAGGAGGTACACCGTACATCCTTCAACCTTCGTCTTTTGCAGCATTCCTGGCCACAAACACCCGTCAGTTTCCTTGCTCTTTATATCCTTTTTGGGGACAAATCAGGTCACAGTTTCTACTACTTTTCTTCAAGCCTTGGTGCCATTTCATGTCCCAGAACCAGAATAAATGAAGACCCCAAAGAACGCTCATCAAATTAAATTGTCTTTGCAAAGTATATACGCAAGTGGCAATAAAGTTACTATTACTGTTATCCTTCGCCTTTGCTGTTCCATCGTTCCCTTTTTATCACTTAAACTTGTTTCTAAATGCAAACGGAAGGACTAAAATTTCGTTACTATTTGTTTCACTACTTGCTAAGATGGCCATTAACTCTGATCCAAATACAATACAAAATTAATAAAACTCTTACCAATTTTTATTTCTCAAAAAAAAAACAGAGTGATCATAATTATCGTGAAAATTTTCAGATAAATTCTTAGTTTTCCTTTGAAACTAAAAATTACATTTAATAATTTTTTCCCCTCTCAAAGTACTGGGCCAAATTAACAAGGGGTCTAACATAGATTGGGCCCAAGTCCAGTCATAAAAATTTCCCAAGACGAAGAAAGAAGGGGAACAAGAAAAGGCTCGAGAAGAGTAATAAAGAAGAAAACGGGGAGTGTTGAAACGACACCGTGGGAACTATCTTCTTCCCCAAGAACCTCTCTCTTTCTGAATCCTTATTTTGTTATGTTTTTCTTCCCCCTTTTTTTTTTAGTCTGCTCAGATATACTCTGCCATAATTTCCGCCTCTCTTCAAACTCAAACTGAGATCGCTATCGCAAATACATATTCATACGCGGTGGTAGCATATATATGGCTAGATACGATAGAGCTATCACTGTTTTCTCCCCAGACGGTCATCTATTCCAGGTCGAGTATGCCCTCGAAGCCGTCCGCAAGGGTAACGCTGCCGTCGGCGTCCGCGGTACCGACACTATCGTTCTCGGCGTCGAGAAGAAATCCACCCCTAAGCTTCAGGATTCTAGGTATCCCATTTCAAATCTGTTACTACTTCCATCATAGATTTCCCATTTTGTGATGTATGGATTCTTAGATAGCTTACTGATTGAGTTGCTTGGCACTTTGGGTGTTAACGGAGGAGTCTTTATTGATTGCTTGGTGGCTTATTTCCCCGGTTAGGATTAGTAATTTGGGTTTAGGGTTTTTAAGTGAATATTGGGTTTTTTTTTTTCCTCTTCTTGTTTTTTGTTTATTACGTATGTAAAGGTCTGATTTTTCTTAGAATATTGCGTAAACTGTGTCGTGGGCAGCGTATGATCCTAGAAAATTCTCAATTTGTTGGTAAGGGAGTCGGTCGCTTATGCTTATTTTTCAAACCCTTATGAAAGTAAACACTACTCAAGAAAAAAAAAAAAAAGGTATCTTTAATGCAATGATATAGCCCGGTCCAAATTAGATTTTCTGATGCTTTGGTTGTTAGGCTTCCGACTTTCCTGGTTTTAGCTTTGAAGTGATCATTAAAAGGTGATGCCAAATATATGTGAAGCAACAACAAAATGTTCACTATTAGACTTAGATTTTCTTCTTTTTGGTCTTCTTTTCAGATCAGTTAGAAAGATTGTAAATCTGGACAATCACATTGCATTGGCATGTGCCGGGCTGAAAGCGGATGCTCGTGTTTTGATAAACAAAGCACGTATCGAGTGCCAAAGTCATAGACTTACAGTTGAGGATCCAGTCACTGTTGAGTACATAACTCGTTACATTGCTGGTCTCCAGCAGAAATATACTCAGAGTGGTGGTGTAAGACCATTTGGCCTTTCAACTTTGATAATTGGCTTTGACCCATACACAGATGTCCCTTCTCTCTATCAGACAGATCCTTCAGGAACATTTTCAGCTTGGAAAGCCAACGCAACTGGGAGAAACTCAAACTCAATTAGGGAGTTTCTGGAGAAGAATTACAAGGAAACATCTGGCCAAGAAACTGTAAAACTAGCTATTCGTGCATTGCTTGAAGTAAGTCACTCTAGCTATTGTGTAATTTCTTTACACTTGAATTCAACAAGTTTTCGGGTATTCTATTATGTTGTGACTCTGCTTGACTATTGCAATGTTGAAATTGGATATTGTTAGCCACCTAATCTGGTTGCTTTTCATGGGTGCAATCTGGACTTACATGCTTTTGCTTGTCACAGTTTTGAGTAATTTTGCTTGTGGGATAATGATAAAAATATTAAGTGACACCTTTACAATCCTTGATGTGTGACTAGACTTGAATAATCATATCTTCCCGGTCATTTTTGCTGTCTATGTGTAAGTAGTTCCCCTGTAGGCTGTTTTTCTTATGCTGTAGGGACTATTGGCAAATTAACAAGAATTGTGGTTTAATGTCTTAAGGTTATTCGTGGTGTAAAATTCAGAAGAACAGAAAGAAAGGTAGTGGAAGGTGAATAAATGCAGCTACGTTCAGGATACTTTACGAATACTAGTACTTTATTTTACTCGAGTTTGTATCTGGATCCAATCAAAGTTGTTTAAGATTTGTAAGAGAACTACTTACTTTCAGTATTTATCGACCTTTGTTTCACTTGAAGTTCATCTCTTAATCACTCTCATGTTGATTCGATATTCTGACTAAATGTATGTACCAATTTGTTACCAATTGTATCCCTTGTATGGCTTAATAGTTAAACGAAAACCATTTGCAGATCACCTTAATTTTTCTACTTCTTTATGGCCTCAGCAGTAAACATCTGATGGCAGCTTTTATCTGTTTCTCCAATTTATAGTTTGCTGGCCTTTTTGTGAGTCTAGTGCATGTTGAAGATTCTGATACCAAAAACTTGATGTAGTTTTCCTCGCATTCAATTGCAGATGGGTTTAGTCATCGAGTTACTTTTGTTATTTCACTATACAGTGCTTAACCTAAATTATTTTAGAATACACAATATGCAAGTGTGGTGACATTTCCCTTTGTTGCATTTAATTTGTTTGGCTGCTTAGTATGGATCAAAGCCTCATATTAGTCTGAAATTCTAAATGATATTGTGAAATATTAAGGTTGTTGAGAGTGGAGGGAAGAACATCGAAGTGGCTGTGATGACCAAAGAACATGGCTTGAGACAACTTGAAGAAGCTGAAATCGATGCCGTGGTTGCAGAGATTGAAGCAGAGAAAGCAGCTGCGGAGGCTGCCAAGAAGGCTCCTCCCAAAGAGACCTAGTTTGACTGTAGTACTTTGCTCAGAAAATTGGTTCCATTTTGTATTTATTGGTCATTTTCACTTAAAACTGTAATCAATTGTTGCCTTGAAGTATTTGTTGTCTTGGACAGGAGGATTTAAGCAGTTGGTACGTTTTCTGAGAACGAGAGGTTTTTAATGCTTTTATATCTTATAACATACCTCTGACTCATGCAAGTGAGAGTTTCCTGGGTTAATTCGGTGCATGTCTTGTGATTGTGCATCTTCTTTGGTCATGTATTTGCTTTCAGAGTTGTTTTCAGTAAGTAGCACCCGGGGCCATAGAAAAGCTTTTTCCAGTTGAGCAAGACTTATAATAGTCGTGGTCGGCAGTTTTTTCTTGTTGACAAGGGAATTTGACAACTAGTGCAGCATCACTGGCCCAGAGAATAGTAGGAGTAGGCCCAATTCTTTCATGTTTGGCCTTAAATTTTCTTAGGCTTCATTTGGATTATTTTTATTTGAGGAAAGTTGTATTAAAATGTGTGAAAATTTTAGTGGATATTTTTTGATAGAAAAAATATTTTAAAGGAAAAAATAAAGGGAAATTTTTTTTAAAATTATGTATGAGGAATTTGAGTTAGAAAATTTAAATTTTAAATTTTGAGATAAAAATGTGTTTGAATAGTTTGTTTTTATTTGAGAATTTTCTTATTTACAAATACAAACTTCCTATCCAAGCGGAGACTTAGTTTGTTCACATTATCTACTACCTACTCGCAAAACAGTGTGATGTTGTTGTAGTTTCCGATAAAAATGGAAGGGCAAATATCCACAAGTAAATCGTATATAGAGTATTATGTTTTGTGCTCTAAGGTAGGTGTCGTTAAATCTGATCGGATTGAAAAAATGCAAGGGAATAGAACGAAAGTAGTACTTTTCACCAAATTTTCATTTAAAAGAAAACGTGGTATTGTATTTCGGGTGAAGGTATATTTTGGGACGAATATAGAGTACGGTATTGTGTGGGTTATATTGAGATATCTTGTTTTGGTAATATTGTGTCCCATCTTTATGATGGTTTGTCTATTTTGCCTTTATAATTGAATAACACTCCAATAATTGGCGGCTGCTGCAACTTACTTACCTCTTTTGAAACCACTTTTGCAAATTCAGCATGGCATCATCAGATCTCTCCTCCAAATTTAATAATAATGTTAAAAATTCACGATTCCAATCTTTCATATTTTTCGAGTCATTCTTTTTCATCATTGAGGTGACAAGTTCGGTCTAATCCTACTTTCTAAAACTTTAGTTTGTCACATTTTAAATTCGAGTAATTATACCCAAAATTCAGTACGCTTGTGACATTTTGTGCCTAAATTATTATGCGTCGATTATAAATTTATTAATAATGAAAATTTTTATGAGTTTTCATAGTAATTAACACGATGATTATAGATTAAAAAAATAGATCCCCTCGTTAAAAGCAAATTATTTTGGACATGTACAATTCTAATGTTTGATTAACACCAAGTCACTCCTGTGGGATTTGTTCAGTGGTAATCCCGAAAGTACAAATTGAGGGAGAACTAGGAATCAAGTCCCAAAAAGTGTTGGGTTTTCCTGGGACGTGCTTTGTCCGGCTGTAGAGAATAATTAGTTACATTCCCAAAGTGTCCTCGAATTATGAGACGCAAGCTCATAATTAATTGAGTGAAGATATCTCTATAAGATAAAGAAATTAACACCAAGTCAAGTTTGGGAAGGAGGCCCAACGCCGCAAACATGAGCAAAAAGAATCCAGTAGAAGAGAAGGTAGGCCGTCGGGCGGCGAGTCTTGCCGACTGACACCCGGAAACATGGAAAAGGGAAAAGACCTTCTCCACATTTCTTCCGCGGTCTCCCTTTTATCATTTATTTATACCTACTTAAAAATAAAATATGCTTGTCAAAATAACAATCAATGTGGATGGGTTTGTTTGTGGTACAATTTGAATCTCTGTTTGGCACAATTGAAAATTGATTATACTTTTGTCCTGGTCCCAAGCTATTTCTAAGTTATTAATTTTTTTACATTTTTTTCAAATCTAAAAATTACATGTATGTATACATCATCATCATCATCAATAGGAGCTTTTTTTGTTTTCATTTTTTTTAGGACATTAAAAGTCTGTGTGTTTTATTATTTTATTTTGGAAACATAAGTTATTTCAACAAAGAAAAAAAAAATACAAGATGATATTGCTAAGCGTATAAGTCTCTTCACAAAATTAGACAAGCCAAACACGATACAGCATGGATTTTACAGAAAAATGCACGCAGTGAGTTAGCAGTAAGTTCTAATCATGCACCACTATGCCAAAATATTAAGAGAGTCTATATTTCTGAAAATATCTTTTTTTATGCATTTCTAAAATAATTTTTATTTCAAAAATATATTTTAAAAACGTAATCTTAGGACCTCTAGACATAAAGCATGCAAGAATAAAAGTTGTTGTAGCTTATTCTGGAAAAAGAAAAAAAAGGGGAAAAGAAGGGTGATGCATCTTTGTCATATTTTATTGGAAGAATGAATGAGTTAGATGGAATGTGGGGTGCGTTCGGTATTCATAATTCAGAGGATATATTGGATCAAAGGGTCCACCAGAGAAGTTGAAGAGAAGGGGGGCCATGGTCCTGCATGTGATGTTGGTGGGAGTTGGGTCTCCATTCCAACACGAATCTACATATGTATATGATTCATGTATTGGGACTTGGGAGAGATCCACATACAACAATAATTACACCATTAATATATGTATATGTATATATGTACACAGTACCAGTTAGTAGTAGTAGTAGTAGGAATAGATTGATGCAATAATTTAAATGATGAGTGTGTTGTTAAAAGAAAAGAAAAAAAATAAAAATTTCAAAGGGAAGTGAAAGTGAAAGTGAAAGGTGGGAAAAGTGAAAACTTATAAAAAATATCTCATGGAAGCTTCTAATGTGTCTACCTAACACATTTGAAATTTGGAAAGTGCTGGGGGCGCAGAACTGTAGAGCGGACATAGACACTTAATTCTTAGATTAGTGTTACGTACTATACTAATCCTACTGTTTGTTTGCTTCTCCTTTCCTCTTTCCATATGGCAATGGGCAATGGGCAATGGGCAATGGCCATTGTTTTTTCCAGAGAATCGGCGGCAGCCTTATTATTATTTATTACTTTACTCCCCCATGAAATCCATCATTTCTTTTGAGGGACACAAAAAACATTAAGTCCCATCTCCATCTCTCAGGTATAAAAATCTTTGTTCAAAATTATGTGAAAAAAATTCCAAGTAATTTGTGAATTGATCGAAGCAAAACCCATGAAAAAGAAAAGAACCAACAACACGATCGATGTTTGTTTTTTTCCTGCTGTGACATGGGATGGGAAATATAGTCAAATCCAGGGAAAAGTAATAAGTATGACCCTGACCGACCTACGTGTTGTTCGAACTTGGAAAAAAAAAAAACGGAGTGATGTTTGCAGGCAGGCCTGAATCCTGATTGGATTACATGAAAATCGATCGGCTCGGGGGCAGCTTATTCCAAATCAATTACGTAATAAGATCTGGCCGTCACTGATTATCCTTGATTTAATTCGGGGCTTTTCTATTTGTCTGTTTCGTTCATGTTTCTCCCTGCTGCCCATTTAAATATTGACTTTGATTATCATTTAATTTTCAACGTTGCCACTTGCTTATTTTACTTCCATTTTCATCTTTCTATTGCATTGACCTTAATTTCCGGCCGACCTCCATCGATCCTGTGTATTCAACTTATTCAAATCATTAAGGTTAAGGTTTTAGTTTCAAAGGACTTACTAATAGTACTTATGATAATTAAGGAGACAAGAAAATGATTATAAAGCTTGATTAACCTACTATTTGTGGTAACAAGTATTCAATGAGATGCGCGCATGCACATTGCACACACACATTTATATTTGGACCAACAAAAATGACGTGTAAATTAATAACGTAAGTAAATGAAAGACATAACTAATTCTTGGTCATTAGTTACCAGAATTTCAAATGGAGTAAATGTTTCTGATACCGTGAATTTGACGATTCCGGCTTCATTAAAATCGTAGAATCGGAAAATTTGCTCACTCGTACAAGCAACATATCACACTTTCTTTTTTTTTTTTTGATATTTTACATTAGTACAGAAGTTAAAAAGGGAAATTGGTTACATGTAATGATGAAATTTAAACCCTAATCTTTTAATGAATATCAAAAGATTTTAACCACTCAATGACTCAATCAATCACTAATGGAACTTATCAATCGCACATGTGGTAGATATTTGGAGAGTATGGGATATGAAGATGAACAGTAGATAGGAAGAAAAAAGGGCGGTGGGCTTTTAATGGATGGATGGATGGATGGTTGGTTGGTTGGTTGGTTGGTTGGTTGGTTGGTTGATGATGATGGGGATTGAGGAAGATAATAGTGGTAATAATTGTTGGGTTGGTAGAAGGATGGTACATGGTACAGACAGTTGTTAGTTTCTTCACGCATTTTAAATACTCCTTACTTAATTCTATATCACTAATTTATTATACTCCTACTTATGTTAACGCTGTATTTGCGTTTGTGTTTGAGATGATGGAATCGAAGAGAAGGGATAGGTTACCCACCTCCGCCTCCACCTCCACCTCCACCTCTTCCTCTTCTTTTCTTCTCATCCTCTCACTGCTTATCCGTTGTCTCCCTTATAACCTTTTCCCTAAAGAAGACAAAACCTCTGGGAAAAAAATAAAATAAACAAAAGAGTCTCAAATTTTGGGAAAAAGGAAAAAGTAATGAACAGAAATTGGTCTACGAGTCAGCCTTATTCTCATCTTCTGTCTCTGTGTATGTGTGTGTGTGAGTGAGGACACTTGCAGATTCTTGATGCAAGCATCCATCCATTTAATATTTTAGTATATACATGTATAATATGTCCAAGATGATTCCCTTTTAATCCCGCTAGTAACTAAATTAATTTAGAGCCAGGCAATGAAGGGATGGATATATATGATCAACAGTAGAGGTGAGTGAAGGGCAGCCAGACAATCTGGGATAAAGAAATTGCTTTTTCGGTTAAGTTATACATGATCATCAGCATATAAAGCAGCCTCCATGCAAACTGCTTTTTTAACTTGTCACGGCTCTCGTCACATGAAGCTTGCTAGCTAGAGATTACGACGAGAGAGATGGATGATTGGTGGACATCAGGAGATACGTGCAAACAAAATTAAAATCCATTTAATTTGTTGTCAATGCTTCTTCCTCTTCTTCTTTTTCCAATTCAAAAAAAAAGAGACATAGATGACTGATTGCTGCCTCAGCAGATAATAATAAAAGCTACCTCAAATGAAACTGGACATATGAACAAAAAACGATATTAAGCAGTAGTAGAATGTAAATGTTCGGATCATCGTCATCCAAATATGCAAATATATAGTAAAATTTTTGGTACGTACTATCCAAACGTCAATCTGTACTCATGATACTATATATATATTATCGATTAAATGCTATGCACTGAGGGATTTTTATTTTTTTTAATAATTGCTAATTAATTGTACAGACAGAGAGAAAATTAGAAAGATTTGATGAATTAAATACCACACTCTTTCTCATTTTTCTCCTTCAATTCCCAACTGCATGTGGGTATGGTGTGAGATTAAAATTTTACTTCATCTCCAAGCTTCTGTAGTCCAAATTCAATACGCTGCTGCCCTTTAACCCCAGAAAGTCATAGGCACTAACACCACCGTTAATATTGCTGTTACTTCCGCCCCCACCAATATGACGAATATGGCTTTCACAACTGCAGTCTTTGCTGTTTTGTATTCCCAGGCTGCATGTAAAACACAAAGCAGTGCTGGCGCTGCTATTCATAGAACTTCTCCGCCCCAGGACACCACTCATGAGATCCTGCTGCTGCTGCTGTTGCTGGTAATTATGAGGAGGGCTAATCCTGAGCTCAAGATTCAAGTCAGGACATCTCTCTCGATGTGGGCTCTTCGTTTCTTCTTTGACGGTGGCAGTGGCAGCAGTATTCAGTATCTTCCTTTCCTCCTCAGCTAGATCTAATTCTTCGTTGTTTTTATTATTAGCCGTAGTTGAACCGCTGAAACAAATGGTTTTGACTTCTTGTGGTGCCTCCCCACTGATTGGGCGATGGGTAGTGGGATCTATGCCCCTGCTTAATAGTTTTCTTCTTATGTGTGTATTCCAGTAGTTCTTTATCTCGTTATCTGTTCTCCCAGGTAATCTTCCAGCTATAAGAGACCACCTAGTACACACATTAATTATAAGATTAGTAACTTTTTTTTTTTTTTTTTTCTGGTTTCATCGGATAACGTTATTATTCAGCATTGATAGCGTTATCAAGGGTCTGTGTTAATTAGTTGGAGTTGTAACATGGACTTACTTGTTGCCGAGAAGACTGTGGAGTTTAATGATGAGTTCGTCTTCTTCTTCAGTGAAGTTGCCACGCTTGAGGTCAGGCCTCAAGTAATTGATCCATCTAAGCCGACAACTCTTGCCGCAGCGAAGAAGTCCGGCTGCTTTGGGAAGTGATCGCCAGCAGCCTTCGCCGTGAGCTCTAATATAAGCAATTAACCGATCATCTTCTTCTTTAGTCCATGCTCCTTTGTTGGTATGAGCTTTCTCACAGCAAGGAGACCTTCCCATTTGTCCCTTGTCTGTTGTGCTCCTATCCTCGCAAGTGTTTGAGATTTGAGACGTCTTGGGGTTTCAATTCTACCTCTTACAAGGGGCAGTGGCAAGTGTTTGGAATTTGGGATAAAATTTTGAAGCCTTGGTGGTGCTTGAGCGTCAAGGCCGGCCCTTGGAGAAGTTAAAGTGTGGGGTTTTATAAGCTTTTGACTCTCTCTCTCTCTCTCTCTCTCAATCTTCATGAGTGAGAGAGGGACAGGGTGTAGGGTGGGGTGATGAGTGGAGACCATGGGGAGTTGAATTAAATTGAATAGCTTCTAGATGCGAGTTGGTGAGACAGGTTTGGGGGTGGGGTGGCGCAGTGGAGATATGATACTAGCATCATCATCATACGCCATTCAAATAATAATAATAGTGGGCAAATGTTAACAATGGGGCTTACTTCAGGTAGGTGTAAAGTTAAGGTACTAAACTAAAAAGTAAAGATCAAAGACAAAATAAGGTGTGCGAGCTCCGCCTTCCTAATCCCATGCCTTTTATCTAATCAAACTCAACAAATTAGGGTCGTAAATAGGGCCATTCTAGCTTAATTTCATTTCCTTTTTCGTGTTAAGAAGTTTTCAATTTGATTCCTTAATTTATAAATTCGGATCAATTAGAATTAAAATTTTAATTTAATATACCAAATTGAAACTTTTTAAATGTAAAGAATAAAATCAAATAAAAGTTTGAAGTTGAAGGAGAAATGATGCCATTTATCTTACTAATTCCTAAGGCAATATCCAGCCACGAACAATTGAACATGCACAGCAATACTTTCTCATCGCACTCAATTTATTTAATGTACTACCATAGATCATCGTGTTGTTGTAACTAACATCTATATATATATTCTTGGTTTTATGAATATATGTGGTGTGCTTTCAAAGATCCAGGAGTTCTACTAACCTAACCTAATTTTTGATACCTAGTACTACTATTATAATACTAATATTAACATTTGTAGTATAATATTATTATACTTTTTTCTGTTTTAAAAAAGATTATTTTAAATTTAATATAATTTTTTAATTATAAAATATAACACATTTAATATATGATTAAATATACAATTTTTCACTTGTATTTGTACTTTTTTTAGTTTTAGGTTATATATTGTCACCAAAAACAAGAGTACTATAAGATATTAATTGATTCAAAAGTAAATTTTTTTTTTATTTTGAAAACAATAATTGGAAGTAAATTTTTATTTTAGGATGAAATGAATAAAAAAAACATGTGATTTCACTCCATCCGGCATCCTAATAATGGTACCTAACATTAATTCAAGCTTATTTCTCCACTTTTAAATGAATCGGGTGCTTCCTAATTCCTAACTTCGTGTATGGATTTTTCTATTGCTGCAGAACTGAACCGATTGAGCCCGCTTGATGTTCCTGGTTTATTTATTTCTAAAAGATTTTTTTAAAGGGCCAAAAAAAACTTATGGAGTTGGTTGCCAAAACCAAAATAGTATAATCCAATACAAGACTGGTAAATTTCATTAATAGAAATGGCTTTCCGAATTTATACACATAGCAAGAAGGAGCAAAACAAATGAATAAATTAAAGATTAATGAATTGAAGGCTGAAGCAAGTGAAACAATGGTCTGTCCTGCTCTTTGCGTCTTGCAAAGTTGCAATTCGGGTCAGTTTCAACATCAATTAAGGGAGTACTTGGTTCAGAATGGGGAATGTGAAAGATAATATAAATGATAATAGTGAGTAATGAAAATAGGTTCTTTTATTATAATTATGTTGATTGATTTGTATTGGGAAATAATAATAATTATTATTATTCTAAATATGCAAAATTACTTCTACAGAATTGGTTCCAAAAAAAAAAATATATATATATATATATTTTTTGGTAATCACCTTTATATCTTCTAAAATGAGGGAGAATGGATGATATCTTAATTTTGGTATATAGAATTACTACTTATGAAATGATATCTTTTAACCAAACATCATAAATCATTTCATTGTCTCCCAAACCCCTCAACCAAGCACCCCTAAGATTAGTGATTAATTTCTGGCTTAAAACTTAATAGCGTTCACCAGAATTTGTTAATTAGAAGTCGCCATTTTCTTGCTATTTTAATCGGGTAGTTGTGGTGGGCACCTGGGAACAGTACTGGAGTATTTTCCAAGTGGATTTTGGCCATGTTGTATGTCACCTATGTATATATTCTTTCCGAACCCCCTACAAGTAATTATAATTTGGTAGTTGCAGCTCATCTTTATTCTAAAGATGCTTCACCATGCATACGAAACAAACAGCATCGTCTCATCACTTCATAATATATATATGTGTGTGTGAGGTTTAGGGCTTCTAGAAGAATTAGGAAGTTGGTTTAAGGTAAGATGCTAAATTAATAAAAAGAGCTTAATCACCTATATTATATATTGGGAAAGCAAAAAGAAAGGTAATGAAAGAGAGAGAATTTGTGTTTGTGTATGTGAATATGTGTGTGTGTGTGGTTGTAGTTGTATCAGTTGTATGTGGGCTTTGGTTCACCTTCCACTCCTATCTTCTTTCTTTATAGTGTAGTTTTCTTCCCTAACCTTGTGGTGCAAGTTTAATTAGGCAGCATAGTGTGATTAAGCCGTTCAAGCACTAGTCAGTCACATATGGATGGAGGATTCAAGGTTAATTCGTGAGATCACATCCTCGATTCTATTATTATCATAACGTTTAATTTTCTTTGAAATAATATGGTTTTGATGAAATGAAAAATTATTTTTCTACAATTTTATGAAGCCCTATAGAATCAAAAGAAGAAGAAGAAGAAAAAAAATGATAAACTGTACGAGTAGCATAGAGAGTTGGGTAGGAGTATTATTATTAATATTTGTAACGTACCCACCACCCACCACCACGCATTTATATAATTCCTTTTCTCATTTTTATAGGTATGGCAACAGCTACGAAAACTACTTGCAATCACGATCTTTTTAACTCAACTCTACCCATCAACTTTTATAGTTTGGGTTTTATGATCTTAGAGAAAATGAGCCGCCGGTCGGTCGGTCCGTCCAGGGTCCGGTGTCTGGCCACTTGCGCCAATTTCAACTGTTGCATTTATTTTACCTACCTTCCCACACTTTTTCCGACTCTGACGGTTCTAACCACAAATGCATGGCGCCCACCTCTCTTGTTCAACTATACATTGCATAGTTTTATGATTTTATTTCCATCAAAATTCATACGTTATCTTCTCTTCACTCCAACACAAACACACAACTATATGTCTATATACATACACAAACACTTACGTGTTAGGAGATTGAAATATCAATGTGCTACTGCTTATATAGGATATAGCTTGCTACGAGCTTATCCATATTGTAATATGTATTCATGTATATATATACATTATATCTTTCTTAAATAAGTTTCCTCAAGTCAGAACCATTTAAAGCTGTCAATGTCAGACTTCATAGTAGATAAGGAAAATGTCTTATTATTGTTGCGATCATGCGATGTAGTTTTTTTTGGTTTACCATTTTTTTTTGTGTTTGGGAAGAGGGGGGCGGGGTCTGTGGGGTTGGGGGTGTTGGGTTAAATGAGAGTTGTTACGTGATCCAACTCTTAAATGCATTTATTTCTTGTGCCAGCGCTACTACTCAACTGCTGCAACGAGACGGCACTCACTAGCTGGTACCTCAGGGGCAGCAGGAGCCGCATTGAGTTTGGTGGATTTAATGCATGGTTTGGTGCTCTTCTATAATTAACTTCTAACCAATTGCTTCTCCTCACATTCACTCAGATTATGCATACCAAATATCCATCCATCAACTCACTCTGAAAATTTTTGACGAAATCTCTCTAGTTAACTTACATGTCATTTATATATATTACAAGTAATTAACAGTCGGGTAATGTTTTGCAAATGCATATCGCCAGCCAACTCAGTCATTATGTGAGAATTAAGTGACAAGGGAATTTGTACTATGCATAACAACAAGTTTGAAGAAAATAAACAAATTCAAGAAGATTATGGAAGGAAGGGATGTGGGGGGGCCGGCGACATGATGAAAAGAAAATTGAAGGCAAAGGGTTTCGAAATGGCTGGATTTGTTGAGAAACTTAAGAAGAGCATTGTAGATAGAGGCAGGCAAATAATCTGGGAACAGTAAGGTGTGAGCCAACTAAGCTGCTCGTGGATGTCATGTGCTTAGGTATAGAAGAAAGACTTGTACGTGGGGATGTCCCAGACTCCCCTACCTACCTCTTTGGTTTTTCTTCCCAATCCCATGTGAGGCCCCTGCTCAACCTTTAGCAAAAACTTGGTCTATGTCCACTGACCCACTTTTGGCGGATAAAAGCTTCAGTAATTGTGTCCTCAGAGACCCTTTTTTTTAGTTTCTTGCTAAATTATTGATGGAGACATCCATACCCCAATTAGCTACCACTTCTTTTTCTGCCATACATTTATGTATTTATCCCCTTTTTTCGGCCCGCAAAAATTTCTTTTCTCTACGGCACTATTCAGCAGAAATCAGCTAATGGTAATTACAATTTTAAGACTTGGGACAGGAGTAAATTATACTATTTGACTAAACCTCAGCTCCCCATCTCCAGCATAACCTGCTCCATATGGAACGCTAATGGTGGTGATGATCCGACCGATCCTGACAACGTTAGGTAGAAACAAGGAAATCGATGGCTCAATTATTTGCACATGGGGAGTATAAATAAGTTGACGTGGCTCGACGGGACTGAAAGTGGAGGCCCAATAATTTGGTTTGTCGAGAGTGTCAATCATCCTTGTGCAATTTGGATAACACTTCCGAGCAAGCAAACTATCTTTCAAAAAATGACCACACATTTTCCACTTGACAATCTTTCGCGGACTGCATGTCCATAACAGGGTACACCCAAGAGAAACAGAGGAGTCAACAACTCAGAAGTGCTAATAATAATATCATCCGGTCAATAGACTCTTGTACAAGAATAGTCGTTTATCCATCCACGAATTCATTTAGCCTCATTTCTTGTACTTCATAGCGTCTCGCAAGCGTCATTGTGATATTTCAACTTGTAATGGTATGTATTATTTATCGATATAAGAAATGAAAATGTCATGCTCAACATGATTGCGGGTTGAAAATGGAGTAACAATCCATTCACTTGATTTTCTTCCGGACTTCATACAAGTAACTGAGCACGACAACAGCAGCGGCAACAACCACTCCAACTGCACTTTGCACCAAAATGGTGCTGTCCTTCACGGTGGCCTTGAAACTGGAAGAAGGTGGAGTGAACCCCAGTTCAGAGAGTTTCTTGTGCGATACAGCATAATCTCGAAAGAAGGCATCCTCATCCTGCATATTTGCCATATATTAGATGTGCAGTAGAAACAGCATAAAATTTAAGATACTCAACAACAAACACCAGCAATCAACTTCACCTTTACTAATATATGTTAACCTATACACTATCCATGAGAGAAAACTTGTATTTCAGTTAGGCAGAAGATTCAAGCAAGAATGACATTTCTGCATTCAGCTTCACATTTAACACACAGAACTGGCTTATTGGAGGTTAACATGCATATTTGCATTTCAATTAGTCAGCTATAGGGGAGGAAATGACTGAACCAAGAGTGCTGATCATTAATTTAAAGCCCACAACTCATGACAATCTATTCATTTCACAAATAAGAAAGATTCAGATAAAATCTGAAAAAACACCCAAGATTCACCAACTAATAATCCACTAACAACATTAGCCGGTTACCGTGTAGCTTGCATGCACATTCATAGGAAATGAAGTCTAGCAGTTTTAGATTGATTTTTTTTCCCTATCATCAACATAGCAGTTGTTCAACAAAACTCTCACTGAAATTAAAGATTCACTCACTTTTATTCTGACAATACATATATCTAGGGAATTATATATAACCTCAAATCTATTTGAGTTATAATTGAAAAGAAATACTGGTACATTGTAAACAATAGAATACAGTAAGATGTGGCAGAATTTGACAACTGCTGGAAAGAAATAAAAATAAAATACCAGTAGAAACAGAAACTAGACAGAGTAACCCCTAACCAGGCATACTGTACTCGGTATTTCAAATAACTTTCCTATCATCGGTCATTAGATCCTGAAAAGTCAACACTTAGGTCCCTTTGTACAAACCAGCACATTCACTTATCACCAAAACAAACGCATGGAAGCCACAGGATTTACACTCCAAATGATAAAAGGAAGAAAATCATAAACTTCTGCAGCCTAAACAACCTAGATTACCTTTGCATAAAGCTCAACAAAATGGCGAAATTCAGGATCTTCCAGTAAAGCAACATCTGTTGGAAGTTTCAGCAGCCCTTCACTTTCTCCCTTAAGCAGCTCCCTGTCACAAGGTATCGGTAACAAACTAAAGCTTTAATATGATAAAAGTAAATAAATCAATCTGCCAAACAGAAAATTTGCTGTTTCTTACACAAAATATATATTATCAAATTTTAGCGGTTCCTTGGTCCATGGACCATCAAATCCTGATCTTTCTGGATGTGCCCTTCCCTAAAAGACAAACATCATAATCAACTGTTAATATTTGTTGCAGAGGTTATCAGCAAAATAAGTATTTGAATTTTTTCTTCTTCTCTGAGCAAAAGGGTATTTTTACACCGTATTCAAGTGCCTGCATTAACTTATATTGAGATAAACATCAATTACCAGAGTGTGGCCACCTGATAGGGCCACAATATCTTTGTTAGACAAACCCATCCGATAAAAAACTTCCTTCAAATGTGGTACACCTGTCAACAATAAAAGGAATAAGATCCACATTATGCAACAACTAATAGATAAAACGATCATAGGACTTACTATCTTCAAAATCTCAGGTCCCCATTTGCTTCAAAATTTTTAAGAAGATATAAATCTTAAAATCTACTTGAAAATAAGAAACTATTCCCATACTTTACTGATATGATTTCTTTCCCAAAACTTTACTTCAAAAATACCATATGGACCCAATGAAAATAAAGGCATTACATTGAAAAGCAATAATGAACACCACAATGTAGAAAAGAACAAAAAATTTTGAAATATAGTAACAATCACCATAATTTGGAAAAGTAACACGAAATCAAGTATAGCAGAGCACATACAGTGTAATAAACTATTGTTATTTTCCCTTTGACAAAAAGCTTCAGGAAAGTCTTCATTCAGATTTAAGTACTCAGGATAGGTTGTGGTTCTAAATGCGAATTTCAATATGTGAGTTAAACAGGAAAGCTTCAATAAGACACGTGTTTGGAAATTATCTCATTGATCAGAAATCAAAAGAATTGCACTCTTCCTTGAACAAATCACACAAGACATTCTCCTAGTAACCAACATGAAGAAGAAGAGACAAAATATGATTCACAGTTGTAGCAGCAGAACCAAACTCAACAAGATAAGAGTTTGAGACATAGTGCCCAGCATGATTGGTAAGGAAAAATAACAATAAAGGAGTAAGATTAATTATAAATACATTAACCAAATAGCCGGTTTCTGGAATAGCACAAGCAGCCTGATACTGTAAGTCAGAAATTAAGGGTATTTAACAACCTTTCTTAGCATCAGGCAGTCTCCCTTCATTTGGGGAAATCTTTGAATCCTGCAGACAGAAAAAGAAATTGCATAACGCAACAATAACTTCAGATATGACATAGTAGCTTGATAGAAAGACAAACTAGGTCCTCTTTCTGATATGAAATGGGTATACCCTTCTACCAGGAACAAATTCAATGGTGGGACCACCAGTGACTTCAACAGCAACAACACCTGCAAGCTACAGAAACAATTGGCTTATTAGAATGAACCAGTTAGATGGATATCATATAGCTGTCGATACATTCCTAACCCCCTCCTTAAAGCCACTGACATATAAGCAACAGGATAAAATAGATTACGAGTGCTAGCTGGAAAAATTTCCCAGAATGATTTTCTGGCAAAGTATTTTCAATAAACTTAGCAGCCAAACTCTACCACATTCAGAACCACCAACATTTAATAAGTGTGAAAGACTCCGCTGAATTAGGGTTAATGCATTACTCTAAATTATCTTACATCCAGAAGACATTATATCTATCATAAGATGGACCACCTCCACAACAACGTTTTAAAACTTAAAAGTATCAAGCAATCATTCACCCAATTCATGCATCTGATTTTGTATTACAGATTACCATAACATCAGAGCTGAACCTTAGTATCTTATTATGCAAGTAAAAATAATATCTCTTCATCCATTCTTACTCAAATCTGAATACACAATTAGTAGAATCAGAGGTTAATACCATATTTTAACACCATGAACAACCAGGGGGTTAAAAAAAAAAAGAGTAATAATTAACTGCCATTTCTTATCTCCAAGCTAAAGTCATTTACACATTGCAATTTTCGTCATTTTTTAGTTGTCTATTAGAATATGTAAGTATTGGAGGGAGATGATGGATCTTCGTTTTCCCTTAATTGTAATGGAGATGGGATTTTCCTTCCACTCTCTTTGACAACTGTGACACAGAAAAAGAAGTGAAGCCCAACCACCAAGGAGTTTCCAGCTATTTCTCAATTTGCAAGCGTTTTCTCAATTTACAATGTAACTCTCCAAAATCCTTATAGCTTTCCTCCCATGGGAAAAGGAGTGTTGCACCTACTATGATAGAGATATTGATTTCTTAGAATTATTCTCAAAAGGGAAGCTTGACAACATGCCAACTTCCTCATCATCATCCAGTTCCAAATAAAACAAATAACGTGTCTAAAATCAAAATATATAATTGATCACCTGGTATAGGTCTGCATAAGAAATCCGTGGATGCCGAGACTTCACTTCCTCTGTAATCAAATAAAGAAAGGTCCTAATGAAATGAAACAGAAATCAAAAGTTTACAGAAGAATGATACTATGGCACAACCTTCCTTCTCACCCACCCCACTCCATCCTCTTTGTAAACAATAAAAGAACATTTCCCAGAAGAACTTCAGATTGTGACCCAATGAAATTTATTAGTCTAATACAGTATCCAGAAGACAGAAGACAGCGAATGACAAAACGAAGAAACATTACAATCCGCAGTTCATATAACATAGACAGGAGCAATTACACAACGCGAGTAACTAACTTTATTGTAAATTATGTACATCTGATTCCAGAACCGATAACTCCACGTGAACAATTCCATATTCAGTAGAATGACTAGCGGTTAAAATTTGCAACACGAGGTCACAGTAAGAAATTGATAAAATCAGTAAGTAAGTACTATATCAGCATCCAAGCTAGTGCAAGAGAACAAACACATACTTCAAAAAATAAACGAAACCTTACCTTTCTATTCTCTTCTCAATTCATAATTCACTTTGTAGTGGTAGCGTAGGATATTCAAACTAAAGGAATGACTTAAAAAATAAAAAAATAAAAACAAGCAAAGAAACGCAGCGAGGAAACAAAGAATTACCACAAAAATCGAGAGCAATTTTCAAGCCATTATTAGCTGAGTGTGAGAACTCTTCCTCATTTCTAATAGAACCATTAGGACCTCCGGTCTTGGTTTTCACATCATAAGTTCCAGCATCGTGCCATCTGTAGAAACAAGAGTTACCAAAAAAATTATCAAACCCCGTGGATTTCAATGTTCATCAGTTTCAGATTAATTAATCAAAGTAAAAAAGTACTAAATCGAGAGACGGAGGGAGAGTCGTACGCCAAGCGAAGCATAATAGGAGCGCAATTTTTGCTAGAGATTAGCGAGCGCAACTCCCGACGAGCCTTGTCGATTTCTTTCAGGTAGTCGGCGTCCACAACCACTGCCGTCGCCATTGCTAATTGCTAGTTGCTAGATAACTCTACTATCACACACTAAACAGAGTGTGTAACTTACCAATTAATCGATCGATGATTTTTTCTTATTATTATTTGAAGGGGTGAAAAAACATTCAATGTTATCCTGAAAGAGAAGATGATGACGTTCTACGCAGCAATGTTGACGGGCGATTTGGCATCTGCCACTTGTTCACGATATATGCATGCTGTACAACATTTTCTGCGTAACGTACCACGTTGGAAGCACGAAGACCAGTTGTGTGTGAAAAATTGGGATTTACTATTCCCATCCCCCCACCCCCACCCAACCTAAAAAAAAAGCTTTCAAAAATTTTCTTTTATCTGAAAAATTATATAATTTACATATAAAAAATAAAAAATTTACTGATATTATAATTTATAAAAATGATTTTTTTATAAAAATATATTTTATTCGATTCGAATTGGGAACTACGATGGCCTAGTGCTGGGCCTGCTGGCCCAATTAATTTTGGTGCTTGGGATTGGGGCCTTTTGGGCCAAAATGAGGTAGTGTATTTATCATTTCTTTTTATTTTCTTGTCCATATTTGGTTTGTATGTCCGCTCAGGAATATTTCATTTGGCATTTTTGTACTCCTCCGTCCTTCCATTTTGATTAGATTTAAACGTAACTTTCGATTAATTATTAAATATAATATCTTTAATACACTAAATAAATATATAATTTTATATTTTTACACAAGCATAATTATTATTAATAAAAATATTTTAAAATTTTAATTTAAAAATAAACTTTTGTTTTAGAATGAAAGAGTATTTTTTGTACAATTTATATTTTGCAAATGTAAAAATGTAAAAGTATGATTTTTTTATTTTATTTTATTGAAAATATAAACATACAAAATTGAGATGAGTTTCGGATCGACGAGCCAAAATTAACCGCCATTTGTGAACGAAATAAACAAATATCAATATATTCCACGACAATGGCACCTCCAAATGAAATTGTCTGAAAAAGTTATACCACAATTTAAGCAATCAATAGAAATTCAGTTTCTCCAAATTTAAATGGATTAAAAAACGAAGGGGAAGAATAACAACAATTCCATCGCTTATGAGAGACCATGAGCTTACTTTCCTGTGCAAGATTAACAAAAGCAAAACTAGTACTTTTTTTTTTTCCCTAACAAAAGAAGGGTAGAAGAATAAGAAGAAGAAGAAGAACCGTGTGCCTTACTCATGTCACTACTATAAACAAAATTCAAGACAAGATTAGTGAAATTGTTTGCCCATGCTTTAAGCTGCTTCTCTCCACTGCAGCTCAATCTGGATTAGTCCATTCTTCGAATCTATAAGATGGAACTTCTCATTGATCCTTTTGTTGCTAACAACGTCAGCAAGGCTGATATCCACATAGCCCAAGCTTTCCTGATCGGGAAACAATTTCTGTTTAGTAACAGCATATTCATGCTAATATATTAAATGATGACATTCAGAAAACACCTTCTTTTGAGTAACAAAACAGCAGTCAATCTAACATCCTTTAGAAAATGCAATATCTGCTCTTTATCCTTCCAACTTACCAAAAGGAGGTCTGAATTACTCTTCTCCCCACAACATCAATTCTCTTACCCTCACCAAAACATGATTAAACAGTAAACCAGTTGTTCAGTGAATGTTTAATGTGAAATAGAACTCACAACTGAATTTATAATATCTTCTGTCCTAAGCTCACCCAAAATCAAATCAAATCAAATCAAACAGAAACAGTATCTTCTCATAACAAAAATGCACCAAAATGCACTTGGTAGAGCCATATTCATCGTGAAACAAGTTATGAATCCCAAATGGCAAAAATTTGGAATTTCCATAGCTAAACAAACTGAAAGGTCTTTGCAATCCTACTACACCTATTTATTATTTGTCCCTGAAGGCTGCATAATTCTTAAATATTTTGACAAAGTCTTAACCAAGGTCATGAAGGAAAAGCACCAGTGTGGCTCCTCGTGTACCAACATCTAGCATAGACTTTGCATCTTCTAAACAAGTTTTACAATCACAAAAATGAAGTTTGCACACCCTGAAGGACCTGATTTACTATCAACAAGAGTTTTGAACATGTTTGTTTAACAATATAATACACTCTGTAAATAGTTTTTCTTTTGCTTTATCATTCAAAAAATTAGAACTTATGACTTAAATACCTTAGGATGCAATAGACCAATCCTTGATGAAGCACTCAATACTTCAACATGAAACTGATCATTCACTGGAGGCTTGTCCAAAACAAATGAAAACTCCTCTTCCCACCTTGGATCTCTATTCTTCTTGATATGCTGCATCAGAGGCCAATTAAAAGAACTTTAGTGGAGACTCAGTCAGTAATATTCTTGATGAACAATGTTGCAGAGTCAGACTGAGAACTCTAAGTAGAACAGAAAAGCTTTCATGAAACAATAAACTATGACTCAAAAATTTTCCTTAACTTCACTTCAGGGTCTTTCTGATGATTTCCTATATGAGCTACCCTGAAGTTCTTTCAAAGAAAGGTACTCAGAACAAGAAGGCAAGACTTCCACTTGAAGCCAACTAAAGACCCTGCCGGTGCATGTAGTTAGACAGAATATCAAGTGCCTAACTGCCTCCAGAAACAAAGAACGTGAAGACACATTTTCAACAGACATCTTCTACAATATTAAACATAAAGGTTAACTACTGCCCAAAACTAAAAGTGCTCAGACAAACTGCCATGACTAACATAGAAAGTCCAAAAGAAGCTAGCTTTATACCTTGGTTTTTCTCTCTTCCCCTCTAAATAAAATCCGCACGTATGGGTTAGTGTGATGCTTTCCTTCAACATCTTGAGCTTCATGAACTATTACCACAAGTAACCCTCCACCAGGTGGAGTGCCTTCTGGAGCCTTTTGTACAGTACCTGCTTCAGTAAAATCTTTTCGTAAATCCTCCTCCTTAAAAGGTTTGTATGTTAGTTCCAACACAATCTGCCCACGGTCCTTATCATTTTGAACATCATTTGGATCCACGTTCTTCAAGAGAGACACTTTCATAACTTTTGGCTCATCGGGAGGAAGTTCCTTGACAGGAACTACATTCATCCCCATCTTGTCGTCTTTTCCAACCTGGGAAATGGCATAAGTAGTTGAGAGTTTCTTGCCTTTACAAGTAAGAAACCAAATGTGAAAGGTACAACATCAGAAAGTACACACCTGTTCCCAATCATAAACATGAACCTCAAGTGCCTGTGATTCAGGATCTTTTATAACCATAGTGAACTCCTCATTCCATTCAGGATTTAAATTTTTATGCTTCACTGTAGTCTTCTTGGAAGGAAGTCTTGACTCAGTGAGCTTTAATTTCACATAAGGATCAGATGCACCCAATATATCTTTCTTTCTCAGGTTCAATGCTCTCAAAACTTTCACATGAAGAATTCCAACTGGCCGCTTCATGGCTCTACAAGTCACAAAAGGATTGAAGTATGTAAGATACAACTATATTATGCCATAAACACATTATAAAATTACCAACATGTCAGAGTCACCGTACTTTGTTGGATCAAGAATTTGTACTTCCAGGGTCTTAGGCCAAAGATACATGTTAGCTACTTGATCTTTGATTACCTCCTGGACATAATTAAGTTGTTTATGTTAGCATCTAAAATGAGGTAGCAGCTCAACAAAAGAATCATACACTTGAACAGAAACTGGTTCTACATCATCATTAAGTCAAACAAATGACATCCCTCTACAATATTGAAATGTGATGAACAAATAAAATATACATATATCAGTAACAAAACAACACAGCTTCAGGAATTAGAAGCCAACTTTTCATCTATTGATAGTGGACAAGATATTTTGTCACCTTGAATAATCTAATAGGGTCAATTAAGTTTAAAAGAGCATGCCTTGCAACTAAGAGAGTAGTGCTTATTTACCTGTGTCCTAGTCTATCACCATTTCTAGATGCTCCATGAAGACACACAAATTTTATCATCAACACAGTTCCATCAGAGAGAAAAGGGGAAAATGGCAAATGTTTATCGTTTCAAAACAAGTAATTTTAAAAAATAAATTAAAAAATAACAATAATGAAAAAAATAAAATAAAAGTGAATATACCTGGACAACCCCATAGAGCCCAGGTATAGACATAAGATCAGCCCCGACAACCTTCAGCCCAAAGTCAACGTGTGGCTGTAAAGAAAAGGCACATAAAAGGAAGCCAAATAAGAAGTTTCTCATTAGCTCAAATGTATGAGACCCTGTCGCTCACTAATAGAACCAATCCATTCATCTACATATAGGATGTCCATGATAAGATTCCTCCATAAAGAATACCAATTGTTCCCATTACATTAATCTAAGAACAAAATCCAAGTGCTTCAATTTTTTCCTATTCAGTTGAAAGAATGCCACATTATAAATAAAAACATGAAAGGTCTTAAACATGTTCCTACCTCCCATATAAATTCGAAGAAAATTTTATTTGGAACAAACTTAGTTACTCATGTTCACTGAATATCAGCAGGATAAGAATAGCATTCAACAAATAAGGGATCTCAAACGACAACTACTACACATTTAATTTGTCTGCTTTAGAAAACAAGTGGAGACCGGCATTTCACATTCTTTAGATCAAGACATTTTTTCATGACAATACTATAGTATAACATGATACAGGTCCATTTAATCATTTCACTATGCCAACATAGCATTACGAACCTTCTCCATGAGTGACACGAATATTTTGGCAAAACATGGGAAGCTTGGTACCAGAGGCTTTAACGTAATACGTGGTCCAGCAAAGATTTGTAAATCCACTACCTGAAATCCAGATAAGTGGTTGTGAATTTACTGAAACAAAGAATTATCTAGAAAAGAAGCATCAGTATTGAAACAAGCACAATACCTGAACAGTTGCTTTCAACCCAAATGCTTTGATGGCAAGAGTGATATTAGGATTAGCAGCCCATTTAAAGGATGGTTCCATGATCAACTCCTTTTCATCAGTTAAATAGACTTTCATACCTAAAAGAAATAAGATTTTTTAAGAGAAAACTAATTAAGAACTGAGATAGACAAGTTACAAGACCATGTCAAACTGTTCAAAAACTCATTATTTATGGTTATACTTTCAGCTTCTTCACAGGGAGATTGAGGGGTCAATGAGGACTTGGAAAAAGGAGATAATCAAAACATAAGCAACTAATCCTATTGAAATTGTGGTATTCTGGTGCATATAACAACTGAAGAAACAAAGGCTATAAAGCTATACAGTAAAAGCCAGACATGTAGACCACAAACTTCATTAACCAAACAATGAGAAACAAAAAAGTCAAGTCAAAGTCTCTAATAGCTTAATCTCATTATGCCAGAACTTTCTATTTTTCAATTAGACAAACAAAACTTGGCAAATCCTTGCCTCAGATTTCTAACCTTGACCATAATAATCATCATTGAGAGCAAATCAGAGCTATGGACTTGCCATTTAACCAGAACGTCTGAAAATATGTTCCACTAGCTCATTTTGAACATCTTCTTTTCCATTGCGGATTACTAAAGGCTTTTGAACAATGCCTTTTGAAGCCCTTTTCCAAAAAATTTTAAAGATTTAATCAAAATGTGTATCAGTTCAAAAAAATTTGTACCAACATCTTCATTGGAAGAAAATTTTTGTATTATTAGTTCCCACTACGATCACTTCAAAAGAATACAAAACAAAGAAAAAAAAAAAAATTTACCCATTTGCAAAATACCTTGCAAAGTAGGTGGCAGCGACCCAAGAGTTAGTGTTTCAAACTCAACAGATTTTATTTTATACTTTGGAATTTGTTCAGCAATAATGGGTGCAGCAATATTTTTGGCAGTCTTGCAAATCGCCTGCAAAATAAATGATTGGGCTGTAAAGAGTAATCATCCCTCAACTAGCAAAAACCTCGTACACTTGATGGAAAATTTAATAACGAGTTTCAACCAAAAACACCAAATAAAGATTGGAAACACTTAAAAAGTAATGATTTATGTACCTTGTCTAGATAAGGCCACATCAACTCAAGGAACTTGTTTAGCCAGTCAACCTGTAATATATTTTCAGCATAAGGTAATGATCACAAAGAGCCAGAGGAATATTTCAAACGTCATGCTATAGCAGTAAATATCACCGGATACATACACGATGATAATCTGGACATTTCACCCAAAGGGGGATTTCAGGAAGTAACTGCTGCAGACTTTGACTGTCTCTCTCAACCAACGCCCGAATAACAGGATCCTGATCAAGTTACCAGTCCAATATCACATCGTTCAAAAAGATAAATTCCAAAACAAACCCAGAAAGAAAAAAATAAAATTCAACTCTCCCATGGCATGAAGCAACTTGAACTTAAATTTTTCCTCGTTCAGTAGTAAACAAAACTCCAAATCACAGAACATACATATTTTAACTAACGAAAACAAAATGTTTACAAATCGCTGCAGTGCAAACACTAAATTCACAGACCAAAAACGATGTAGAAAGTATTAAAAAAAAAACCTTGACATCAGTAGGCTGGAGATAGATGAACAAGTAATAGCCAACAACGAGGCCAGAAGAAACTCCAACTCCAAATCCACAGAAACCTAGTATTGTACTCAAGAAACCCATCTCTAAATCCGACACCGAATACTGAGACTTCAATTAAATCAAAGTTTTCACATAAAGAAAACCTATTGGATTTAGAAACAAGTCAGCATCGATTCCTCCAAAACACTACAAGGAATCCTCCGTCAGGTGAAAAGAAAATTAATTACGCAGGAATCTCGACAATGAAAAGACTTAATTGTCCTCAGCCTCTTTCTTGAAATGCGCGTCCTTGTAAGTCATTTGATATGTATCTCTGGCGACGGAAGTGTGCAAGCAGAAGAGTGGAGAACCAACATTTTGGCGTCAAATTTCAAAAGTGGACACGTCGTCATGCTTCCTCGGATTTGGGTTTGGGCCACCGACCGTGGCCCACAGAAAGCCTTTCCGGTGCGATGGATCAATTGACGTGGCACAAAGGCAACGTGCGAGGTGGATTTTTATTTATTTAATTTATTTTGTGGATTTGGTTTATTCCCATGAAAATAATAAAATTTTCATAAAAGATTTATACAATATTGGTTTATTCTATCTCACAATCTAGTTTTTGTGGTGAATTCTCTAAAAATTCATCACAAATGATATTAGAGTTAACTACTAGTTTTCGTCTGCGTTCATAATCGATTGGTGACGTCGGTAGTACTGGAATTAAATAGTGATATTAGTATTGCAGTGTTTGTCCATGACATCGACATTACAGTGTTCGCTCATGATTAGTACACAGTGTACAGCCATCTAGTGCAAAGTCAATATAATGCAAAATCAATAATACACTGTACAACCATCTAGTGCAAAGTCAATATAATGCAAAATCAATGATTCTGCATAAACGTAACATGCGGAGCGTGATGAATTGGTATAATTTTACTTAGTTCAAAAGTATAAAATTTCCATAAAAGATTTATATAACATTAAATTTTTTTATTTTACCAACTAACTTTTGTGGTGATTCCCTTATTAATGACTATGACAATTTCTCAATACTTCCCATTGATGATTGGACTTTGGTTATGGTTTGGACTCTTTGTTGGTATTTGCCTCAAAGTTTTGCACCTTTTTTGCTTGCTCATTCTTGTCTTGTGCTCCAATTACGATGGGTTAGCGAAGCCCAACTTCCAAGGCCACAACCCCAAACATTTCATCATCATGTATATTTATTTGGAGAGCGAGGAGGAGAGGACAAATAGAGTGAAGGAACAACCCACCTCTAAGAGTGATCAATTTATTTTTGACATAGTTGAGTGGTCATTTAGATAAGCCTAGAGATTGAGTTTAGTTAATAGTGGACTTATTAACCAGGATTGTTTCAAACGAAACCTTAGTGCTGGGGAAAGGCCAAGCCCACATACAATGAACCATGAAGACCCGACAAAAGCGGTTTACGGATACTTTATCACCGCCCCGAAACTAAAGAGTTCTCTCTTTCTCGGACACATAATCATCGCACATAATATATATATGAGGAGAAAGGGAAGGATTAAAAAGAAGAAAGGAAAAAAGAACGAAGTGAGAAAAGAAAAGAATAAAGATAAGCCAACAAAGCATTTTCTTTAGATTCTTATTTAAGGGAGAAAATTACCAGCAAAATCACAATTAGGGTTTTCTATTAGTACTATTTTTCTCACTTGCACTTCGTCCATTTCTTGTTTTTCTCCATCACTATTACAATTTTTTTTCTTTATCTTTTGTTTAATACAATCATTTAAGAATTTGTGCGGAATCAGGGTTTGTAATTTGTGGGGGTTTGAATTGGATTGATAAAGATTCAAGCTTTGGTTTAATTGAATTGAATTTCAAGCGATTTTAGGGGTTTTTGTTGGAGATGATAATAATTTGGGGATCGGGAGGACGTGCGATCGCCGATTAATCGGCGAGAGGATTCGCGGTTTTGAGGGGGTTTTGGTTTTTGTATGGAAACTCGGAGCCGGAAGCGGGTGGAGGCCACCTCATCTGCGCCTTCTTCTTCATCTGGTCCCACAACCCGCGCAACCAAGCGTGCTCGTCTCTCGTCCAACGTTGCAGCTGCTACCGCAACCACAGCTACCACTGCCCCTCCCACTAATTCCTCATCGATCGCGACTCGTTCCCGTATAGTCACTAGGTCAAAAGACTCGCTCGCTTCTTCAACTCCGATGGACTCAACCAACGAATCATCTGGTTCTGCTACCCGTAGTCGCCGTGGCAAAAACCCTAACCACGGTTCTGACAAGGATATTTCCGATAAGGGAAAAGAGAAAGAGCATGAGGTCAGGATTCGGGATAGGGAAAGAGAGAGAGAAGCAGAGAGAAGCCTCGGATTGAATATTGATTCCGGTGGCGGTGACGACGATGATAATGACAGCGAGGGTGGTGTGGGTATTTTACATCAGAATTTAACTTCGGCCAGTAGTGCTCTTCAAGGTCTGCTCAGGAAATTGGGCGCTGGATTAGATGATTTGCTTCCCAGTTCGGCAATGGGTTCTGGTTCTGCGTCTCATCAGAGTGGCCGTCTTAAGAAGATTTTATCAGGTCTGAGGGCTGATGGGGAGGAGGGGAAGCAAGTAGAGGCATTAACTCAGCTCTGCGAGATGCTTTCAATAGGAACGGAGGAATCCCTCAGTACTTTTTCAGTGGACTCTTTTGTTCCTGTCCTGGTAGGGTTGCTCAATCACGAGAGCAATGCAGACATTATGCTTCTTGCAGCAAGGGCGCTCACTCATTTGGTTGACGTGCTACCGTCTTCTTGTGCTGCCGTAGTGCATTATGGTGCAGTTTCGTGTTTTGTTGCACGGCTGCTTACAATTGAATACATGGACTTAGCTGAACAGGTTAGTTTTCACCTTCAAGGGTGGGGAAGAGGGAGTCGGTTAAATAAATAATGGACGAGGTCTATCCAGTTAATGATGATGTATATTTCTGTTACAATACTCCTACTCCTGTGGTGGTGTCTATGATTTTTCTGCTTCTATGACAATCTTGAGTTGACTCTTAATTGATAATGTAATGAAGTTGCGATGGGAATTTGAAATTTTTTATTATAATGTGGTTTTCCCCCCTTCTTAGCAAACTGTAAGATTTCCAGATTATGATAATTGTTGCTCCTTCTGATGGGAACAGTCTCTGCAAGCGCTGAAGAAGATATCTCAGGAACACCCAACTGCTTGTTTGCGGGCTGGAGCACTAATGGCTGTGCTTTCCTACCTTGACTTCTTCTCAACTGGGGTCCAGGTAACATATTAGTGAAATACATTTAGATCTTTGTTAGAAAATCTTTATTTGGCATTTTGTCTGCAGTCAACTGTTTTATAATGTAACTAATGTTCTTGTGTTGAGTCCTTTTGCATAACATTTTCTTTTTCCAGCGCGTGGCACTGTCCACCGCGGCAAACATGTGCAGAAAACTCCCTTCGGATGCGGCTGACTTTGTGATGGAAGCCGTCCCTCTTCTGACAAATCTCCTTCAGTATCATGATTCTAAGGTTAGATAATGTTCCTCCAGTAAGCGCTTGTTTAGTCTAGAATCCACATTTTTTCTCATCTTTATCTGTCATTCTGTCACAATTTTTATCTCCTCCAATCCCCTCTTACAGGTTTTGGAGCATGCTTCTATTTGCTTGACCCGGATTGCTGAGGCTTTTGCCTCATCTCCTGAAAAGCTTGATGAGCTTTGTAATCATGGACTGGTTACCCAAGCTGCCTCTCTCATTTCAACCAGTAACTCTGGAGGTGGCCAGGCATCCCTGAGCACTTCTACATATACGGTAAATTTGCTGCTGCATTTGTGTATTAAAGTTTTCATTTTGATTCTGGTTTGTAACATGATGATGCATGCAGGGATTGATCCGACTTCTTTCTACCTGTGCAAGTGGTTCTCATCTGGGAGCTAAAACTTTACTGCTCCTTGGAATAAGTGGGATTCTCAAGGATATTTTATCTGGTTCTGGCCTTGTTGCTGGCATGTCAGTTTCACCTGCATTAAGTCGACCACCAGAGCAGGTTTTAGCTTTTCCTTGGTTTTTTCATTCAGGCTTTGTTTTTAAGAGAGGAATCTTGCTTGTTGATCATTTATGGATTTGCAGTGGTTCTTATTTGTTGGTACTCACATTTTAGTGTTGATAAGTATTAGATCCTTTGATGATGTTTACAGTTTAACTATTTGCCCATTGCCCTTCTGAAAATTTAAATGAGTTGGAAATACTTGTATAATTTTTTTAGATGTTAAGTTTTTGGTAGACCTGTAGACTACTGTATGAATTTGTGATTAAATAATGGTTATAGTTGAAATTCTCGATTATCAGCCAGTGTTAGGATTTTTTAAATGTGTTTTCCTACAGGGTGGCTGTCCCTTTTATAATGTTGGATTTGGATTTTGGTATTGGTAATTTATTGGCTTTATATAGAAATTAACCTCCCCTCTCTCTCTTTTTCTCTTTTAGATTTTTGAAATCATGAACCTGGCAAATGAGCTTCTTCCCCCACTACCTCAAGGAACTATCTCTCTCCCAGTGAGTTATAATTTGTTCATCAAAGGTCCACTTGGGAAGAAGCCTCCTGGCAGCAGTTCTGTTAAACAGGAAGATTCAAATGGAAATTCACAAGAAGCTTCGGCTAGAGAGAAATTATTAATTGATCAACCTGAACTGCTGCAACAATTTGGAATGGATCTTCTGCCTGTTCTTACCCAGGTAGTAATTTTTTGCTGTCTTTATCAATTTTTTCGTGGTTGTCATGGTAAGTGCGTAACTGATGTTTTGAATGCAGATATATGGTTCAAGTGTCAATGGTCCTGTCCGTTATAAGTGCCTATCAGTCATTGGTAAACTTATGTACTTTAGCACAGCAGATATGATTCAGTCTTTATTAAGTGTAACAAACATATCAAGGTAAAATTTGTTTAGTTGACCTGACTTTTAATTGATGGCTTATTGGCTGATTGTTTTATTTTAGTATTTCCATGCTTAGAGAAAAGTTTGTTCATTACTTACAGTTTCTTAGCTGGGGTGTTAGCTTGGAAGGATCCTCAGGTGTTGGTGCCCGCCCTTCAGATCGCAGAAATTTTAATGGAAAAACTTCCAGAAACTTTCTCCAAGATGTTCATTAGAGAAGGTGTTGTACATGCTATAGACACATTGATAATAGCTGGTTGTCCAGGTAATACTCCCCAGCAGCAATCCTCTGTTGAGAAGGATAATGATTCTGTAACTGGATCATCATCTCGTGCTAGACGTTATCGGCGTCGTGTTGTTAGTTCAAATGCTGATATGAATCCTCCTGAGGATGTGAAGAATCCGGTTTCTGCATTTGGTTCTCCTCCAAATACAGCAGAACTTCCATCAATCAATTCTAGTATTCGTGTAACTGTCAGTGCATGTGCAAAGGCTTTCAAAGATAAATATTTCCCTTCAAATCCAGAGGCCACTGAGACTGGGATTACAGATGATCTTCTACATTTAAAGAATCTCTGTGCAAAACTTAATGCTGGCACTGATGAACCAAAGACAAAGACAAAGGGAAAATCAAAATATCTTGGTCTTCGTCTTGCTGATATATCTGCCGGTAGAGAGGAGAATTTAGCTGGGGTGATGGCTGATATCCTGGGGGAGCTTGGCAAAGGTGACGGCGTGTCCACTTTTGAGTTTATAGGCAGTGGAGTTGTCAAAGCTTTACTGAATTATTTTACTTGCGGATATTTCTCCAAGGATAGAATTTCAGAAGCTAATTTACCTAAGCTTCGACAGCATGCTATCAGAAGGTACAAATCTTTTGTTTCAGTTGCTCTTCCATCTAGCATTGGCGAAGGAAGTGCAGTTCCTATGAGTCTTTTGATTCAAAAACTTCAAAATGCTCTGTCATCCTTGGAACGTTTTCCTGTTGTTCTGAGCCATACTTCTAGATCATCCAGTGGGAATTCACGGCCGTCTTCTGGTTTAAGTGCTTTATCACAACCCTTCAAGCTGCGACTTTGCAGAGCCCAAGGAGAGAAATCCCTTCGTGACTATTCCTCAAATGTTGTCTTGATTGATCCGTTAGCAAGTTTAGCAGCTGTCGAAGACTTTCTCTGGCCACGAATTCAACGAAGTGAGTCTGGTCAAAAACCCACAGGTTCAGCAGGAAACTCCGACTCTGGTACCACAGTTGCTGGTGCTCCTGCTTCATCACCATCTACCTCTACTCCAGCTACAACCACCAGGCGCCATTCTACTAGATCAAGATCATCCATTAACATAGGTGATGCAACTAAAAAGGAACCTACTCAAGAAAAAGGTGCTAGCTCATCAAAGGGAAAGGGAAAAGCTGTTTTGAAATCAGCTTCAGAGGAAGGGAGAGGACCTCAAACCAGAAATGCTGCTCGTAGAAGAGCAGCTTTGGATAAAGATGCACAAATGAAGCCTGTAAATGGGGACACTAGCTCTGAGGTATGCTGTGTTTTTTAATGGTAGTTAATTGTTATTATTATCAGTGTTCTGGAGATGAATGATTTTGAAATTAAAATGTTCTTGTGTGCTGGTTTGACTATGGAAATTTGTGTTTAGGTTTTAGGGTTTAATATATTGCTCTTTTAAACAATTTTTAAAAAAGTATCCCAATCATATAACAATGGTCCGGCGATCATGAAGGTGAGTTGAGATTGATTTAGAGCTGGCTGGTTACTTTAACTTCTATTCTGCAAGCTATTTATCTCAATTCTCAAGTCAATACACTTTTCAGCTAATCTGTGCACTCTTGCTTCAGATAGTGATTTGACTAAAAACCAGATAAAGGAAAACCACTTGAAATTGGTTTTGAATTGTTGTCCGCAAGCTTTTTAGAAACTATGGTTACTTCTAAACCAAGAATTAGCAGTCAGGTAGTTTTGCTTATCCAGATTTCATGTATGCCTGATTATGTGCAATGGTGCATTTCCTGAATGATATCTGCTATAGAGGTGAATTTATATGGCCTATTCAGTTGAGTTATGGAATGAAGCATCTATTTTTGCTTATTGACAAGTCATAAATTGCATTTAGATAGGGATAAGAATTTACTTAGTTGTCTCTATATGATAATGCACACCGAAAGAAAATTGATATTCTAAAGCTTTGGTATATTTATTCATTTGTTTTTTATGTTGAGCTTTATTGTATGCAATATAGGTTGTTGAATGGTGTTAGCCTGTGAAGGGCAATTGATTCTTGAGCAATTTTTGCCTTCCTTTCCTGCATTAACTAAGTTTTTGAATTTGACACCTTGAGTGCTTTTTATTGTGGTGTTTTACAGGACGATGAGTTGGATATTTCTCCTGTTGAAATAGATGATGCTTTAGTAATTGAAGATGATGATATATCAGATGATGATGAAGATCGGGATGATGTATGCAAATGCAATTCTCTCTCTCTCTCACCCCCCCCCCCTCTCTGTGCATGTTGTGAGCCCATGTTAGTTTAAGGTGTTGATACTGTTCTTTTGAAAGTGACTGACTTTCCCCATGGCATACTAGTTTAGCCACCGTCTGCAAGGAACTATTCAGCTTGTTGTGGTTTAAATGGTTGAGGCTTTTTTTTTTTTTGAAGTTTTTAATTGATTAACCTGTGTTTTTTGAATGATTAACGTAGAAACAATGTAATATTGACTCTTCGTGAGGCTAATTATGTATATACTTAGTGCATGATTTATATATCTGTGTGTATTTTAAGGTGAACCAAAAGCATGAGTGTGCAATTCTTTAATTTCCCAACTGCTATATGTGTTTGTGCTAGTGATCTGATTTAGTGGAGTTTGTTTGTAGTGAATGTTATTGCTAGTGTGTGTGTGTGTGTGTGTGTGGTTTTTAATTGATATCTTGTTTATCATTTCAGGTACTTAGAGATGATTCCATTCCCGTTTGTATGCCAGAGAAGGTTCATGATGTTAAGTTGGGTGACTCTGCTGAGGATGCTCCTGGAGCTCCCATTTCTGGTGACAGCCAGATCAATCAAGCTGTTGGTTCAAGTAGCAGAGCTCCTTCAGTGGGCGGCTCTGATTCTGCCGATCTTAGGAGTGGGAGCTCTTTTGGTTCAAGAGGTGCAATGTCATTTGCTGCTGCTGCCATGGCTGGACTTGCTACTGGTAATGGTAGAGGCACTAGGGGAGGCAGAGATCGGCAGGGCCGTCTACTGTTTGGTTCCATTGACCCTCCAAGGTTGATATTTTCTGCTGGTGGGAAGCAGCTTAATAGACATTTGACCATTTACCAGGCAATCCAAAGACAACTTGTTCTAGAAGAAGATGATGATGAGAGATATGCTGGCAGTGATTTTGTTTCTAGTGATGGAAGCAGGCTTTGGACTGATATTTACACTATCACGTACCAAAGAGCAGATAATCAATCTGAGAATGCTTCACTGGGGACTCCGAGCTCAGCAAATCCTTCCAAGTCTTCGAAAGCTAGTTCTTCAGCTACTGTTAGCTCGGAGTACTCATCCCATCAAGTATCACTTTTAGATGGCATTTTACAGGGGGAACTTCCTTGCGATTTGGAAAAAAATAATCCTACATACGACATATTGGCTCTATTACGTGTGCTTGAGGGTTTGAATCAGCTTGCACCACATCTACGTGTTCAGGCAGTGATAGATGACTTCTCTGAGGGAAAAATTGCAACCCTAGATGCAATCAGTGTTAATGGTGTTAAAGTGCTATCTGAAGAATTTGTCAATAACAAACTTACCCCTAAATTGGCTAGGCAGATTCAAGATGCACTTGCGCTTTGCAGTGGGTCCCTTCCATCATGGTGTTACCAATTGACAAAAGCTTGTCCTTTTCTGTTTCCTTTTGAGATACGTCGCCAATACTTCTATTCAACTGCTTTTGGGTTGTCCCGTGCACTGTATCGGCTTCAACAACAACAAGGTGCAGATGGCCATGGTTCAACAAATGAGAGAGAAGTGAGGGTTGGACGGCTGCAGCGGCAGAAAGTTCGTGTATCCCGTAATCGAATTCTGGATTCTGCTGTGAAAGTCATGGAAATGTACTCTAGCCAGAAAGCTGTCCTTGAAGTTGAATATTTTGGTGAGGTTGGAACAGGCTTAGGACCTACACTTGAGTTTTACACTCTGCTTAGCCATGACCTACAAAAAAACAAATTGGGGATGTGGATTTCAAGTGCTTCATTAGAGAGATCTTCTATGGATGTTGATATTGACATGGATGGTAAGACAAATGACATCTCCAGTGTAGATTCATTGCGCAGTGAAAGAGATCTTGTACATGCACCTCTTGGATTGTTTCCACGGCCTTGGCCCCCAAATACTGATACATCTGACGGTAGCCAGTTTTCTAAAGTAATTGAATACTTCCGGTTGCTTGGGCGTGTGATGGCTAAAGCACTTCAAGATGGGCGGCTAATGGACCTGCCACTGTCAACTGCTTTTTATAAACTTGTGCTTGGCCAGGTAGGATTTTTCTATTTTGTTGGTTAAATAGATAGTGTTTGGGATTATCAGTCAACCTGCTCTGGTTGGATAACTCACTTCTGGGTCCTGGTCTTCAAAATACAATGCTTTTCGATTGTGGATGCAGGAGCTTGATTTGGATGATATTCTCTCTTTTGATGCTGCTTTTGGCAAGACATTGCAAGAATTGCAGGCGCTTGTTTGCAGGAGACAGTATCTTGAGTCAATGGCAGGACACAGTCAGGATCAAATTTCTGATTTATGTTTTCGGGGGGCTCCAATAGAGGATCTCTGTTTAGATTTCACCCTTCCAGGCTACCCTGATTATGTATTGAAACCAGGAGATGATAATGTAAGTTTTGTTCGACTAGAATTTATGTTGCACGAGGGGATTGTCTTTCTAGCTGCTTACTCAGTGTTGTGTTATTTTCTTGAATAGGTCGATATGAATAAATTGGACGACTATTTATCACTGGTCGTTGATGCCACTGTCAGGAGTGGTATTAGGAGGCAAATGGAAGCATTTAGATCTGGCTTTAATCAGGTCCTTTTCAATTCATTACTTGATTTCTTGGATGGAGATTTATTTTGGACTAGCTGTTGATGCTATGTGTTGTTATTTTCAATTTATCCTATTATAATCTGCTTTGGCCAAATCTCCTTGTTTGTGCTCTTTTAATTCTCTCTACTCATTTATAAGTAGCTATTAATATTTTGTTTCAATCTGGGCTGATGATTATCAGGTGTTTGATATCTCAACTTTGCAAATATTTTCCCCAAATGAGTTGGATTATCTGCTTTGTGGCCGTAGGGAGCTATGGAAGGTTCTCTCTCTCTCTCTCTCTCTCTGTGTCTCTCTTTCTCTCTCTCTGTGGAAGGAAGGAAGAAAAACGTTTCTAATTCTTGGGAATTGCAGGCTGAGACATTGGTGGATCACATCAAATTTGATCACGGCTACACTGCCAAGAGTCCTGCTGTTATCAATGTATGTTTATTGCTTTTACCAATCCCACCATATCCTACTATGGTTAAGAAGGGAAAGCGAAAAGTTGATATTTCTTTCCCATTGTTAGGAATTTCCTTTTTTTCCCCCTTTTTTCCTGTTTAAAGAACATGTTTTGGTCTCATGACATATTTTACTGTTTGCCTTAGTTATTGGAGATCATGGGAGAATTCAACCCTGAGCAGCAGAGGGCCTTCTGTCAATTTGTGACTGGAGCTCCTCGACTTCCTCCAGGAGGTTTGGCAGTGTTGAATCCCAAGTTGACAATTGTGCGCAAGGTATGAATCATGGCTAAAGAAACTTCCTTGGCCTACTTGGAATCTTTTCTTTTCTTTTTTCCCTCTTAACGGAAAGTTGATTAATATGAATTATTTTGGCACTGGAACAGCATTCTTCCAGTGCAGGCAACACGACAAACAATGGTATTGGGCCATCAGAATCTGCAGACGACGACTTGCCTAGTGTGATGACATGTGCTAATTACTTGAAGCTTCCTCCTTATTCCACAAAGGTATTTAGATTGGCGAAGCCTTGTTTGAGATGTTGTATGTAATGGCTATTGTGATTTCTGGCATTGGTAGGGCAAATATTATACTCCAGGCGATTAGAATCTTTCTAGTGCTATTACTCTCCTAGAAAAGAATATTTGAAGATAATAATTTGGGCCTTCTTTACGTGGTTCTAATTTGTTGCTCCTTGTTTGTAATTAATTCTTGAAAAACAGGAAATCATGTACAAGAAGTTGATGTATGCAATCAATGAGGGGCAGGGATCGTTTGATTTATCTTGATGCATCAGACTAACTAAATGGAGATTGTACATTATACTTTGAAACCCTTTTGGATGATGAGGCAACTTTCTCTTTGGGAGTAAATCATCTGGGTGCTACTGCTCAATAAAGGCTCCTCTTCAATGCCGCTATCTGATCGATTTATTGAGGTCAGTCTTTAGGAGCAAGAGCTTAGTTGAGAGGCATGTTAATTAGGGGCAGCAGGTACTTGATAAGTGCTTAAATGATTAGGGCTTTTGTCATCTTGGATTACTATTTATCCCGGTTAAGTACTTTACATTTGTCTCACCCTTACTAAATTCTCTCTCTCTTTCTTTCTTTCTTTCTTTCTTTGTTTGTATTAATTTTCTAGATTTTGCTTGTGGGGTGTTGGAAGTCTGACTTTAAGCAAATTTTCAGGTTAATAGATGGCGGCGTGTTCCAGAGGAGGCTTGCAACAACCAAGGGAATTTCTGCCTGGAGAATTTGTAAATAAGTAGAAATTTATTCTTTTATTTTGAGTTTGACTTTGGTCTAGGAGATGATGATATAAGATAATGCAAAAGAAAGCATACTTGCTGGCGCCTCCTGTGGGTTGTTAAAGTTTGGATGATACTATTGATTAGACATTTTTCTCCCAGCAAATAAACAGAATTGCCCATATGGATCGAACTATTTTTATCATGACATGATGAAAGTCTGGACAACTATTGCCAGTTTTCCCATTTCTTTTTAATAGTTTGTGTGTGATATTGCCGCTATATTTCATTAGTAGAAGTTCGCCTTAGTGCCTGTTGTAGAAAGCGAAAAACCAGAAATTCTGATTTTGCTGGAATGGCTTGATGTGATCCAAATAACTTTTACCGGAATAAAGGACAAGATTTGTTCTCCTGTTTGGAGATAATTTCACTGAATAACCAAATTCAAGTGGTGTTTGTTTGTTTGTTTGTTTGTTGGGTACTGTGATCTAAAACAGCAATATTCGCAACGTATGAGGCACATCTAAATCTCTATTTTTAGGGTCCTCGTGAGAGTTGGATTGAGCTCTTTGCGTTTTTCTTTTTCGTAGGTGATGTTAATTCTTTCTTTTTTTCAAATTACAAAAACATTACCTTATACTGTATAAATTTATAAGTTTTCTTGGATTCTTTTTATTTTAAATATTTTAACTTAACTTAAGTTCACTAAAATTATATTAAATAAAATAATAGTTCATAGTTAGCAAAAAAAAAAAAAAAAAAAAGATTTCGTACACTAACGATTTCTGCTTATGAAATATCAGAGCATTTAGAAAAAGATATAATGGAATTGTATAGGACAATTAATAATTCATTATAACAAAAATAACATGATATATATATATATATATATATATATATATATATATCTAAATAATCTAAGTATTAAATTTAATTATAAAACTAAATTGACTTAAAATTAAATATATTTTCTATAAATTTTAGTTTGAATTTTATTAATTAATTTACATATTTTAAAAATATTATAATATATATTATATATGAGTTGAAATAACAAACAAAAAAAATTATATAATTCAATCAAATATAATAAAAAGTTTTGTATGCTAAATCAATTCCAAGTTTAATAAGAAACTAAACGGACCCTTAATATCTTTCTCCATTTTTAACCTCATACTTACTCCTCCTCCTTTTTTATCTCAATTTACTTATTAACAAAAAAAATCGGTTCCAACGGAGAAGAACGGCAAAAAATGAAAATAAGAAAAGTATAAGATTAATTTTTCCACGTCAAAGTTTCGTTGGATTACCTAAAAGGGGTGGTTTGATTTTTTTTTTTTCTTTAATGAGTAATAATAAAAGCTACTTTATATTAGTTGTGATACATATTTAAAAAAAAAAAAAATGCTTTAAGGGTGAAGGTGGAGCATAATACAGATCAAGAGTAGCTTTTAAGTATCGCCCCCTGAAAGAATCAAAGAGGGAGGACAAAAGATGGAATATTTGATGATGATGAATAATACATGTTACATTTTACTTTGGAGATTAATATTTACCATTGAAAAAAAAAAAACTGGCCTCGAAACTTTATCACTATCCTTATGTTTTTGATAGTGATGGTAACTTTTATATCATTGTAAAATCTTACACATTGGGTGGGCATATATATGGATGCTGCATTTTAGATATATGGTATCAGAACAAAAAAATTATTTGATATTGTTTGGAATTCTATTGGAAGTTTAATTTCATAATTAATCAAACTGATCTTAGCCATATCTTTTGCCTTATAAATGTACAATTAAATCATGCAATTGAAGTTGTTAAAAATTATCAAATTAAGCTTGAATTATGTTAGTATTGACCACAGCAGTTTAAGATGCACAAACCACACTAATTGAAATGTTCAATTTCATAAACCAAACATTGAAACGTTGACAGTAGAGACAATCGACATTCACATCCCTTCCTTGTAGTTTATATTTCATGCAAGAGCACATGAACAGCTTTTTCATTGATTCACAGACTATCGATAGCATTTGGCACTTAGTCTCTTCCTCGGAGGGGTGGGGGGGGATGATTGTTTTTTCTCTCCATCGCTGTTTGTGCATCCAGTTTGGCTGCTGCCTTTGTTCATTCAGAAGTAATAACTGTAGCCACGAATCCTCTGTTATCCACCAGTGTCACAGGAAGGGTGGGAAGGAAAGCATACATAGACAACGAACAAAAGAAAAATGAATAATAGAGTGCTGGAGAAGCTACGGAGAAAATTAGCTTCCCCTTAATTGAAATTATTTACTGAAAAACAGAAGAAAACAAAATCATCACAGCGAATGAACTTTTTGGCACAGCTGCATTACAATTGAAAGTGGAGTAAATTTGAAGCCCTTAAAATAATCTATCAGTGATGCACTGAGTCCAAATTAATTAATTTTCTTGCCATGTCTTACAATCAACTGAATGAATATCAACATTTAAATTTAAATGCTCTCTCTACCCTATCTTCGATCACCAATTCACCAGCTTCCTTCTTTGCCTAATTAGAGTCATTTCCTGGTCTGCCACACCTTGCTTGCACAGCCAATGTCTTTGCAACTTCTGGGCAAGGATCTCTACCCCCGAAGAAAAGTCCCTTATCCATTGGAATGGTGCAGTCCCTCTTATCTTGGCAATACTGTTCCAGAAACCACATTCAGTTAGTTTGCTGATTGTTTTTATATGGATTCTTAACACGGGATACGTGGTTATGAATTTTACCTGTTGAGCAATTTGGAGGGAGTTAGGGGCGTTGCATTTGCCGACAGCATAAGTTCCACAGACACCATAAGGATCTCCAAAGCTTGCAAACTCAACCGCTTTGATTACTTTGTTGTCGGGACAAGTCAGATGAGCTCCTGATGTAACATTTTCGACCACTGCCCGCATTTGGTTTCCTGTCCTCTCCCAGGTTCTCACATGGGGTGGATGAAATTCAGTAATGAAGCTACAGATGGTGTCTCTGTTGACTGTTTGGATCTTGATCTCTCTTGGGTCTCCTCCAGTTTCCTCAAGAATAACTAGGAGATTTTTACCGGGCTTCAAGAAAGCTCTTGGAATGTGGTACCTGTAAGAAAATAGTACATTACCAAAACTTACATTTCAAGAAAATAATTGAATTTGGATTTAGTTCACCAAAGAAACTAAGACTTGTTTAATTTCTGATCAAGATACTCACTCTAATTGACTAGGCTGTGCCAGGGGATTGAGGAAAGACACCCAGTAGCGACCAATGCTCCTGCCGTTAATCCAGATCACTCCCTTGGCCATCTTATTCATTTGGACAACAACTGGACCATCACCTTCCGGGGCGTCGAAGTAAGTCTGAAGAAAAACCAAACCTTGTCCAGTTAATGTTATTTCTCCTTAATTTTGCTACTAGTAAAATTTATTGCAAAACTTTTTAGTATATACAATAGTTTATATACCCTGTACCACGTGAGGGGAGCATTGACTCCGCCCAAGTTTCCTCCAGTATTCAACCTCTTCCAGCTGGCTTTGCTTGAGCCTTCCTCGGTGAAATACTGTTGCCTTTCGCCTTGTAAACCAACCTGAGAAATTGGGCAGCGAAGATATGTATAACGTAATTCATCTTTTTCTTGGTGTTCCGTTTTAGGGCGGGATGGTATCAATTAAGCTCGCATATGTTATGTTAGTACAGTTATGTACCTGGTGTCCCCAGTTGTTCAGGGTGATGTCAAGAGTTCCAGACATGAGACCTTGGAGTGTCACTGCTCGAGGTCCGGCAAACCGCTTTTCCATGTAGGCTCCGCTATTCTGTAATCAATGTAAGATCACGTTGTCAGTCAGCCAAAGAAGATAATTTTATGGTAGTAAACATTTATTCTTTTTTGGTAGGAAGTGCAACAATTACCGGGAATCCAACAATGTTTCCAAGCAATAAGATTTCATTAAGGCCAGGCTTTAAACTAATAGGTTTCTGGAACACAAAGCTCTTCTCTATGTTGTTTCCATGGTGGAATCCTGCAAGACTCCAGGATCTCTGGCTTAGCCGACTTTTACATGAATACAAATCTTAGTGAACTTTACTGCAAAATGAAGCTTACCTACGTATTCACCGTTTACAAAAGCTGCTAGTGCATGACCAAGACTCAAAACCTGGAGGACAGGAAGGATTTCAGCCTTCATTGGCAGGTCACGGATGTTAAACTTGATTCTGCATTCATTTGTATGGAAAGAGGTGCATTTGATGAGATTCAATGGAAACTCTGGGAAAGGTGTCAAGTTCTTCCGAAGAAATACTTTTGCTTATGTGATGTAATTACCTTGTGCCGTACCAAGCATAGTCTGTGGTATCCTTTGTCAAAGAATACAGCTCCAATGGCGACTTGTTCTTGATTGGCAATTTGCGTACCACGGGAAGGCCTTCTGGCAAGAATTCCCAGTCAAGAACTCCTACCTTAACCGAATCGACGAAGTTTCTTGCGTTATGTTGTGACACGATCTGTTTATTTTCCAAATTAATGGTGAAAGATTAGTCCAATATTATGGATTTTGAGGAAGCTAGAGAGACGGAAAATAAACATTACCGTCATGGTGTTAAAAACTACAGTCTTGCAGTCCGGCAGGATGCTTATGGACTTTTCAGGCAAATAGTAGTCCATACCCCTGAAGTTGATGGTGGTTGATTCTGTGGTACGATTGTTAATTAGAAAAGCAACACAAATGTTCTGGTCACCAGGCTTCTCAAATGTTATAACCTGCAAAAGCCATGCACATTTATCTATCAGCTACAAGACATATGTAGGACATCGAATTTTGCGTGGCAAGTTTAACAAGAAACTTGGCATATCGGGTCTCGCTAAATCTGAAACGCTCAATTACCTGGGAGCCCTGGTCAATCCTTTGGGTGGATGGAGTTCCCCAAAGTAAAGCTTTCTTGGACAGTCTTATGGCCCTGTGCAAGTCTCTGAGGTGACCAAACTTTGGTTCCCTTCTCATGCCTGAATTGACACTCAATTAGATCCCTTTATACGTTCAAATTAGTTCGCTCCTCCAAACTCTGGAAAAATTAGCTTATTATATCTACTAACCATATTCATCCAGGGGAGCTTCATCATAGTAACGAGTGGTCACAAACGAAGAGCTCGTTCTACCAAAATTGGTTCCACCATGGTACTGCAATACCAGAACTTATTATTGCCTTTTCAATGTAATAGTAACACTAATATATTATTGGATGATGCCTTGCATGAGAACCTACTAACCATGTAATAATTGTTAAGGGTTCCATTCCTTGCGAAGAAGAGAGCAACAGCAAAAGCTATATCTTCTGCTGCTCTTTGTGATGGAGGGTCACCAAATGTTCTGTACCTGTAATGATTGATGTTTTCAAGTTAGACGTATGAAAGTGAAGATTCCAACATAAAAATCAAAGTGATGAATAGTTTTGACTTGATTTTTCATTACTGCTATGTACAGTGAGGCCTTCCAAAATCACATACGATTATACATGTTACCGCGATACTTACTGAGCAGTCCAGTTCTCAGTCCATAGTGAAGGCTTATCTGGACCATTTGGGCCAGCGAAAGTTTCTCCACAGTGCCTTCCGTTGCATGTACTAATCTAAAAACAAACAAAACAAAAACATATTAATTAGTAGAAACCTGAAAATTCTTACATAATCGGAAGTTTGAGTTGGAATACAGGAGCAACAGGAACTCACCACCATAGGAGGGGCATCCTTCTGCTTGCACATGACCCATGGGATTTGATCATATAGACCCACAGCCATGTGGGCTGCCCATTCCACGTATTTCCTTCCCAACTCTTTATATGCAAGTTGGATATTGTTGTACTCGTTTTCAATCTATACAAGCAAGTGGAAAATTTGACTAAACTTGTTAGAATGAAGGTCACGTAATCATGTTGAAATTCGAAAACCATTGTTTCAACAAAGATTCAAGAGCCAGAACAAACCTGTGCTAAGATAATAGGACCTCCTTGAGGTGCAAACAATTTCTCTTCCTTCATCATATTTATGACGATCTCAGTGTATCTTTGCATGTGGGTCTGCAAGTAACGACAAAAATTATGTCAAAACAACAGTTTAGAACGAATGACCTTGAACATTAGAAACGGGTTACTTAGAATGAAGATTACCATGAATGGTTCGTTGAAAGATCGGAATGTGATGTTTGGGACCTCTCTTAACCAATATGGGAATCCTCTGAGCGAAAACATTTGAAGAGAAACAGAGATTTATTATTAATCTTACTCATCAAACTTTTTTTTTTTTTTTAACCTCAATTTTAATTAGGGAAATGAATTTGTTTTTAATAATATACCCTGCATTCCATTCGGCCTCGATGAAAGGTCCAACTCTGAGAGTCACGTACAGGCCATGCTCTCCAATCAGTTTAATGAATTTAACAATGTCACTGTTGCCTGTAAAATCGAACTGCAATGCATAACATTACTAGTCATTCATTTTTATTTATTTATTTATTTTTTATCTTTTTTCTGGAAAGGGTCAATATTTTGGATTCAGAAGATCTTTACTTTACCTGGCCTGGGACGGGCTCATGAAGATTCCAGAAAACATAAGTCTGAATAACATTTAGACCTCCTTCCTTAGCCCTTTGTATAAGATCCGGCCACAACTGAAAAATTATAAATTGATCAAGTTATATTCAACATGTTTCTTCCTACCCTTGGTAATAACAAACAAGTCGAACATTATATGTTGTTACCTCAGGAGGGCTACGGGGATAATGGATTGAACCAGAGAACAGCAATTCTCTGTTTCCAGCTATGATTAATGACCTGCTATCATACACGACACTCTTTTTATTGCCATCAACGGCAGCATGAGAGAATGCTAACAGAGAAAGGAAGACCAGTAGAAAAACTGGGGAGCGCTGAGCCATTTGGAGCCAGTTTGTCTGTTCAAACTTTGTTAATAAGAATGGCAATGAACTTTTCTTTTTTTTTTGGTTGGGGGTTGCTGCTTAAAATGTCAGGAGGGCCAAGCCAACAGAGAAAAAAATGAGAGTAAGATATGGACGGGACCTCTTCCCGTTTAGAAGAGGAGGTTCCCAGGAGCTGTCTTGTAGATTTCATGAAACCATCAATGATATAGAGAGAGGCCCGGTGAATTTAAGGCCCCGGAGGATCTTTCGGGTTTTCAACGCCTGTTATTCGTTTTGTTATCCGCTGCCTGCGCTTTCTTCTTGTTAGTATTGCTTGTCAGGACAAATTTTGGATGGTCCGTTATGAATCCAACAACTCGGTCCCACATGTTTATGTCTATGTCCTAACAACATTTCGAAAATTGCGGGAAAAGAGAGGTCAATCTCACGACGTTCTCCCTGCACTAACAGAGTGTTTGCTTAGTTCCGGATTGGAATTCAGTCGCAGTTCGTAATTGCCAAGTTTATTTTCCTCCCAATTTTATCCTTCAGCTCCATCGTCTTCTTTAGCGTCTCCCCAGTGCCTCCTTCAGATCTGCAACCCTAACCCGTCACCACCCAAAAAAACTCCTCTACCATCCCTGATCGACCGAAATTTCCAAGCGTCTCCTTCTTTTTATGCTTATATACTACTTCTCAACAGATTCGGATCTTGCTTTCGTTCTTCCTCCTCCCCCGCTTTCTCTTGCACTGCCCGTGAGCCGCTGCCATTGCTTCTTCAGATTATGGAATAGAATCTGTGGAGATTTTTTTGCCGGTTGGTTGTGGCACGCTCCGACTTCGCTTGATTTGCTTATGCATTGTGAACTCCGTTCTTGATTTTTTTTTTTTGGGGGGGAAAAAAATACTGGATGAGACTTGAAAATGTGTGCGATCATTCTTCGTTAATTTTGTTCTTAATTTGTCGGATTGTTTCCGTGTACAAAGTTGGTGCACGGATCTACTGATTTCGCAAATGAATACTCCCAACAGTTTTCTTGACATGTTGTTTTGTGGGGATGTAGTGTAGGCTGTATAGCATTGGAATGCTCTTGTCTATTAGTCCTCCAAATGTAGCTGAAGAGTTCTGTGCCTTATTCAATAAAGTACCTTTTCTTTTTGACTTCCTCAATTGATAAAGAAATTGAATGGCTAGCTTTGTAGTCTTGCTTTCTTTCTTCAATATTTTCTAGTTAGCTTGGTTAGGAATGTTGATGGTATAAATTTTAAGGATAAGTAGCTAGGAGAGAGTGCTAGAGGAAGAACTTTAGCAAGTAAAAGCTGGAAAAAGAGAACAAGAAATAAGAATTCTAGGAATCCCCTGGTGATTTTTTTTAGAGCTGATACGAACCTTACCCCAATAGGAGTAAAACCCAAATCTTACCAGAGTTGTAGGTTCCCGAACCGTCCTTCTTGTTGGACTGCTTTCTTTGAGGCAACACCCAACCCTAACCTGTGGGTTGAACCCTGCCTATAGCCCTCTATAACCCATGAGCAATACCCCAAAACCCCAACGATTTGAAGCTACGCACAAAACCTTGAGAGAAAGAAACTCAAGGATTGACTTTTGAATTGAATCTAATCGACTCTCGAATAGACCCAAACAAGTTCTTTCTTACTGGAAGAAAAGCACGTAAGGCCCTCAGGTTTGTAATTTTCTTAAGTTGTATTCAAAGTGATGGCTGAATAGCCTTTAAATAAGATACAAGTGTGGCCAAGCTAATTCAAATACCACTAGGGTTTGGATTGCTTGCCTTTAATTGACAAATTCCTCTCACTAAATAAATAATTAAATCCTAACCCAACTAGGGTGACTTAATAAATAAATCCTATTCCAACACATAAAAGAAATAACTACTAGACCAAAATAAAATAAAATAAAATAAATGATTACATGACCGAAATTATGGATTGTCCACAACACTTAGTACATTAACGACTCGGTCATGTTGAAGACTCCTCCTTGGCATGTACTTCACATATGAGTTGAGCCAAAGCTCCTTGCATTTTCCTTGACGTGACCTCGTCATTGGACCACTCATGTCATGTAAAAGGTCGTGAGGCGACTTGTGGGTATAGGCACTTGATCATGCACATGCGTCATTCTCTCCATTATGGCGTTGGCGATCCTTATCTTCATCGGTCCCTCCTCCGAAGAGGACTCGTCCTCGAGTCTAAATCAAGCGTGAAAGGGACGGATCGTACGTTGAAAGTTGCGCTAACGCCATAATCTCCGTAAGTCTAGCTTATAGGCATTGTCACTATCGTGCCACCACTTGGAATGGTCCATCTCCACGAGGATGCAACTTTGTCTTTCGTTGAAACCGCTGCATGCACCCAAACCCAATCAGGGTTGAACGTAACTTGCCTCCTCGCGATTGACTATACGAGCATAATGTTCATTACGCTTGACAATCGAAGATACACCTTCTCATGTAAGTCACGAACATATTTTGCTTTACTATCTAAATTAACTTGCTCATTGCTAGGCAATGGCACTAGATCAAGAGGGGTTAATGGATTAAAACCATAAGTAATCTCAAAAGGTGAATAACCTGTAGTAGAATGAACAGTACGATTATATGCAAATTCAGCTATTGGAATGCAGTCTTCCCACCTTTTAAGATTCTTCTTGATCAATGCACGCAATAAAGTACCAAGAGTTCGATTCGTTACCTCAGTCTGACCATCCGTTTGAGGATGACCCGTTGTGGAGAACAGCAACTTGGTACCCAACTTTCCCCAAAGCGTCTTCCAAAAGTAGCTCAAGAACTTGACATCGCGATCCGACACGATGGTTCGTGGCACTCCATGCAACCGAACCACTTCTCGAAAGAATAAATCAGCAACATGCTTTGCATCGTCGGATTTCCTGCAAGGAATAAAATGAGCCATTTTAGAAAAACGGTCCACAACTACAAAAACTGAATCCTTACCCTTTTGTGACCTCGGCAATCCTAGCACAAAGTCCATCGAAAGGTGTAAGGAGTATATAACCCATGAGGTTGAGATGTACTCTTAGCCATACGACACTCAATGCACGAACTACATAGCTTTTCTACATCTCTTTTTATGTTAGGCCAGTAAAAATGTTCAATTAAAATATCATATGTTTTCAAAACGCCAAAGTGACCCATGAGACCTCCAGAATGAGACTCTCGAACAAGCAACTCCCTAAGTGAACAACTAGGTACACACAATTTATTTTCACGGAACAAGAACCCATTGTGCCTATAAAATTTATTAAAGACAACAATACTAGAAGCAAAAAGAAAGGGCAAAGACGGTTTCAAGACAACAATCTTGCCGGTATAAAACTGAAGATACCTGAATTTCATGGCAAGAATGATCCGGAAGCATACATGGACTGGGAGGAGAAAGTTGACAGAATATTTGACATCCATGAATATTCCGAGAAGAAGAAGGTTAAACTAGCAGTGGTAGAGTTTTCTGGACATGCCTCAACATGGTGGAGAAAAATCTGTCGTGCAAGGCAAGAGGAGATGAAGAGACCAGTGTCTTCTTGGGTTTCTCTCAAGAAACTCATGAGAAAGAGATATGTCCCACCTCATCACAAGAGAGATCTGCTTCAAAAGCTCCAAAGCTTATCTCAAGGGAGCAAATCGGTAGATGAATATTACAATGAGATGGAGCAAGCCATGATGAGAGCAAATGTGGAAGAAGACGAAGAGACCATTATGGCCAGATTCATGAATGGGCTTAACCGAAGTATAGCTCATCTAGTGGAGTTGCATCACTACAACGACCTTAATGAATTGCTGCAAATGGCTTTGAAGGTAAAAAAGCAACTCAAGAAAACCCCTCAAACTATGAGGAATACACCACCACTACCTCCATGGCAACGCAACACCAACAACTTAAAAAAATTACAAACCTGAGAGCCTTACGTGCTTTTCTTCCAGTTCTAAGAAAGAACTTGTTTGGGTCTATTCGGGAGAGTCGATTAGATTCAATTCAAAAGCTGAATCCTTGAGTTTCTTTCTCTCAAGGTTTTGTGCGTACTTCTTGGTTCCTTTGGGTAGCTTCAAATCGTTGGGGTTTTGGGTATTGCTCGCGGGGTTATAGAGGGCTATAGGCAGGGTTCAACCCACAGGTTAGGGTTGGGTGTTGCCTCAAAGAAAGCAGTCCAACAAGAAGGACGGTTCGGGAACCTACAACTCTGGTAAAATTTGGGTTTTACTCCTATTGGGGTAAGGTTCGTATCAAGAGCAGTCCCAAGTTAATGTTGTTAATGTTGCTTTCCATCTTCAAAAAATGCTGGACAACAAAAAATATGAACTAAATATAATTTCCTGTCATTCCATTTCTTTCTCAAGGCACTTCCACTGGGACGCTTAAGTAGGTAGGCAATTCTACTTTTTCTTATTACATTAAACAACAACAGCAGCAGCCAGCAACAACAAAAGCTTTTTTTCTTATTTCAATTAAACATTAAATAAAATTTGAATTCTCTCACAAATGGCACGCTTGCCTGTCATGAATGCAACTTTATGACTATCTTTTTCGATGCTGCCACTTTGACTTGATAATTTATGAATTTCTTCTTTATGTAGTTGTTTTGATTATGAAATTTGGGTTTTAGGGTTACAAGAATTTGCTGAGCTTGATAATGGAGGTTTCTCTATGATTCTATCATTATATTGAAACTGATGGCTGAATATTGGCGTTCTGCTTTATTATTCTAGACTTGGGGTGTAGGACTTAGAATTATAAAATGTCTTTTAGCATAGGGAGTGAGGAAAATTTATGTTGTGAATGCAGAAAATAAAGGTACATAGTATTTAATTTGCTTATCATTTACTTCTCAATTATGTTGGCTTCTTTAGTACCCTTGTGTTGTTTTTGTTCTCCTCGTTCCATTCTGTAGCAGTTGATCACCCATGGTGCACAATAGTGAACATTGATCCCTTGAGGCTGTATCTTATAGCACAGAGTGTTGTGTGGTATATTGAAGCATAGTGCATGTAGTGCACAGAATTGTGATTTTACTCGCACCTGCACCTTTTCTTCGCTTGCTCTTTAAAGTTTGCAAACTTTTCTATGGTCTCTGTTCTCTTCGGCTGGTTTTTTATATGATGATTGATCATAATGAAAAATGGCACTTCAATTAGGCAACTGTTGGAGGGATATGGCACAGAAGAGATTCAAATGATGAGGGAGAGAATTACCAACTTAATTTCCAGGTTCTTGTATGTTTCGCCTGGTGGCGATGGGGTGGAAGATATTCGAGATGCATTTGACATAGCCATGGAAGGGGTTCTGCGAAAATTCAAGGAGCTTAGGCTTAACCAACAATGAGACGAAATCTTTAATGGAGCATTTGTGCAGTGCCAGTGCCAGTCCAGTAATGAAGGCAGAAGCTGGAAAGCTGGTTGGATTTTGATGGCTTAAGATCTTAAGATACAATGTTATTACTGTTTTAAGGAATATATATATATATATATATATCAAGTTTTATGAATTTGTTCATCCTCTTCCAGTCGTATTTTGTGATTATTCATGTAGCCAGCAATGTTAGTTCTGTGGAAGGAAATCGAACCGCTTCAAAAGCAGCATTAGCTAACTACCATATTCTGTGTTTAAGTTTTTGCAGAATGTTGAAATCTTGTCTATATTTGCAATGTATGGTTCCGGAGTTGCAGTATTGCAAGAAAAAAATGAAATTACTTGCTGAAAGGAAAAAAATCCTTCTACTTATTTATTGGTTCTGGACTTTTCTTGTTTAAGCTTGTCCCCGCGCGATGCCCATGTTTCATTGTCGGTGGTTTTAATTTAATAAGAGCAATGCACATCTTTTACCTTTTGGTTGTTAATTGCCTTGGTTAACATCATTGCACTTGTTTAAGGAATGGGGTCATATGGTTGTTAATTCTCTTCGGCTGCATCTCAGTTTTTGCTTATACTTATGGGTACAAGGAATACTCAAGGACAATGGAATTTTTGTGGAACTTGTTCTTGGGATTCATTGAATTATGTATCAAGTTAGCAAGTTTTGTTTCACTCTCTGATTATCCTTTTTCTTCCCTTATCTTTTGAACAATTTTGTGATTCAGCATTTTGTAAAATAGTACCTTAATTTGCACAAAAAGATGTAGAAAAATGTGACTGAATTCCATGAGTATATGTTTTGTTTGTATTTAAAATCTATTATTTCTCTCTCATTATTTTTTTATTCAGTAATAAAATATTTAAGATAAAGGTATTTTAGTCATTTAATACTATTCATTAGTTTTATTCACCCTAATCAAACACAAAAATAATGATTACATTCCCTACAATTCTTTTGAACCAAACTCTTAAAAAACTTATTCAATTATATTTCAACCTAATTTAATTCCTATCAAATTTATACTTAATTACAATCTTTATTCATTATAACTTGCCACTCGTGGACATTCATTTTTCGTGCCCGCCCAAAACTAACTTTCTTTTTTATGCGTATTTTCCCAGTCAAAAACTCCAAATTTCAATGCGATCGAAGTTGAGGTCAATATTTGGGCTCAATGATACGACATGTATCATAATTTACAAAATACAAAGCCCAGAGTAGCGTTGTATACTTCAAAGTCAGTATTTATGGACAAGCACAAACTACATCTTACATAGAATAGCCCATTGGGTCACTGGGCTGAATGAGACATAATTGCATCATCCTGGCCCATTCCGTCAAACCAGTGTAAATATGCGCGGGCTCAAATAAATTTTCTCGTCTTCGCTCCACGAAAATTCCAAATCTCCCTCCAAAACCCCCCAAGGCCTAAACCCCTCATCGGATGGATGCTTCCGCATTCTAGCGCAAATATTCGCAGCAACACCGGCTGCTGCGTGGACACACAGAAATCGGGAGGAGGTTGAAGAAGATGTCGAACTCAAATGATGCCGAGGATCTAGATCTCCTCCTATCTCTTCAGGAGAGGGTTTTGGAAACCCCTCCTGCTTCTGCTCCTTCTTCCCCTTCCTCCGGTATGAAATCTATTGTTGCTTCCATTAGCTAATGAAATGGTCAATGTCGTGAATGGGTCGTAACTGAAATTAGTCGGGCGTCGCAATACTAAAATGCTCGGGAGATTATTGGATTGCGATTTGATTCTCTGGTTTACCTCAAATTTTTTCCAATTCTGACTGACTGGCAGGATATCTATCGGACGATGGATTGCCAAAACCAAGGGGATCGGGGGGCATGTTTGTGTTTCGGGATGCCGTTCAAGATTGTCTTGATTATGATGTTGAAGCGGCAAAGAAAGCTGTCAAGTCCAAACCCAAGAAGAGATCAAACGATGACGCATCTGAAGTGGAGAAATTTTCCGGTTTGAGAATTCGGTAGGTTTGTCAATCGTTTGATGAAATGCCCTTTAGATATGTTGCCTCTGTGCTCGTAATTGTGGAAGTTGTTATCTACCTTTCCCCCCTTAATTTTTGTTTCTCTCCTGGAGGACTTTCCGTTTCAACTGTCTCCTTCTCGTTCTTGGTTTTAATTATAAGTATGTCGGTCCATCAAATATGTCCACTGTTTTGCTAGATACAAGAACCCTAATGTAAAAACTTGTGAAAGGACATAAAAAGGAGCAATATATGTCAGAACCAAAGCTTAAATTACTTTTATTTGTCTATGGTACTAGTTCTAGAGCCGCCCTCTTCCGTGGCTCTTGTGAGTGGCAGGCAATAAAGGCCTTGTGTCTGACAAAGAGTTGTTCTCAGCTAACAATGTGATACTGTATGGCAATCTTTGGCATATATTGATAGGACTCTTAGCATTAATGACATGATTAGTTCAGGATGCAGAAAATCTTTGGCATATATTGATAATGCTCCCAACAAGAATGACATGCTCAGTAGAACATGCAGAAAATGTTTATAGTGTCTATAGAAGAGTCCACCCGCTAACTGCTTATGTGCATTAAAGATGTGCATAGTGGATTTCAGGGCTCATTTGCAAATCATATTCTTGTAATCATTAAAATGATTATTCATAAACATGGCTCGTCTATGCTGACTTATTCAGATTCACTTTGCTTCTTCAGGAATCAAGTGGTCTCAAGTATTGAACTAAGCAATCGCATTTCTGATATACGATTTGTTCGGTTACCAGCCATAAAGTACGTTAACATATTAATTGAACCTTCATAGTCTTCAACCAGCAATTTTTACGCAGCTATTGATGGAAAACTTGTGTCTCTAGGAATTTGCTCAGAGGGGACACCCTTTCTGGGTGTTGGGCAACTATTGGGGTGTTAACTGAGAAAGGGAGCCAAAGGACTAGTTCTACTGGAAAGCCTTTTGGGATCTGGAAAATGGGTTGTTTGGATGAAAAGACAATATCTGTTTTCTTATTTGGTGATGCCTATCAGAGAAACTGCAATGAGAAGGCTGGAACTGTCTTTGCTCTTTTTAATTGCACTGTTCGCAAGGACAGCTCGGTACTATTTATATGCTCGGGTGATTTAGATTTTCTCCGTAGAACTTTCTGGATAATCATCTTCTTCCCATTTTTATTTCAGGAAAATGGATTCTCTTTGAGTGTTTATTCTTCTTGTAACATCTTAAAGATTGGCACTTCTTCGGATTATGGTGTGTGCAGGGGGAAAAAGAGAGATGGGTTGGCTTGCACATTAGTCATTAACAAGTAAGTGATCATGTTGTTTTGAGAATATTTACCTAAAAATTGTTGGAAGTGTCCATGAACCTTGTAAACACATAAAATGCTGGTTCTTCTAAATGACAATTTTGTCACAAGCCTTCTAAACAAAAATTATCAGAAACTAGTGTGGTTACTTTTTCTGAAAAAGAGACAAACTTTTAGCCTCTTTTTGGTCATTGGTTTGGTGTTTATTTTTGCCACATGGACTGTGAAAGACTATGTTTGAGTTTTCTAGTACAGTAGCTAGGAACATACTTTAGTTTGTCCTTGTGAATGAGATAGAGAAATGAAGAAATAAGAGATCATTTTGACGACATCAATATTTATCCTTCAAAAAAAGTTGTGTTTTTTTAAGTCTTCCTGCAAGAAAGAATGTATGATAGGTCTGTCTTCCTGATATTACATGTGTAGATATTTGCGGTAGTACATGATTGCTGTTTCACTCACTTGATCATTCTCTTTGTGATGACGTGCAGGCGTCGAGGAATATATTGTAGCTACCACAGACAGGTACATTTAATTTTAAGTCCTCGTTATTGTTTATTTTTTATTGTCATCTTCTGACTGCTTTTTTCTCTTCACTTCCTTTTGAAATTTCTTTCAGAGAACATCAGAGAAATATTCTGTCAAAAGGACAGAGCTCAAGGGCGGGTGGGTGATATTTACCTGATCATAAATTTGATTATTTAGATTTCCGGTAATGATTAGTTTCTCTGACTATTAAGATTCCTATTTCACATTTTTTATCTTAGGAATTTAAGGACAGCCTTCAGGGATCCTTTGAAGTCAGAAGGAATTTACATGGTTAACCCTTTGTCTGACCAAGTAATCTCAACAAAGCCTACAGCACCATTGAAATTATTGTCTGTGGATGGACTGAAGAAAGCCTTAAGGTTTGTTCAGGACATGTATAATTTTAGCTAGTAACAAGACCCCAAAACTAGTAAGATGCATGCACGGTATAATTTTTGTTGATCCAACTACATTTTCTGGGTTTCTTTCTAGTTTTCTGTTCCTTCTTTCATTTAACACCACATTCCAACTTCGCATGGGAGTTCTTTTTGTTCTCGAATAACTAATATGGGGAGCTGAATGAGCATGTTATAACTTGGGGCTCGTTTTTTGGAATTATACTGTTCATTGTGTGATATTGATTCTCATGCCGGGTAATTGCAATCATGCAGTCGTGCAAGCAAAGTGACAACCAATGTTTATTCACAAGGATTACGGTTTCTTACTGAAGTTACAGGTTGGGCACAGAAACATCTGCGTTAATTTAAAATCACTTCCTTTGCAATGTCATGCTTTTGGGCTTCCCTTTGACGTTTCTTGTCTCAGCCACAGGAAAATCGGATCCAAAAGAACCAACAAATAATTCAGACAAAAGGTGCATAGGAAAATGTGGATAAATGATTCTCTGTTTCTTTCCCTTCTTTCTATGTTTTCGAATTTACTGAAGAGTGATTTGCCCATTTTCAGGGTATCAAAGTCTATGAGAAAGGAACTTCAAAGAGAGAAATCAGGTAAAGAACCGGATGCGAAAAGGATGAAAATAGCGGGCCAGGCTGCAGGAGAGAATACCAATATTGTTGGGGAAAAAATGATTGAATTGGATTTCGTTAGTTCAGATGAGGAAACTTGAGTCCTTCGAAGTGATTGCCATTTTTGAACACCGGCTTTATCAACCTGCCTATAACCTTTAAGCTGTAGGGAACTCCTGCTCCTTAAAAGATAGAGTAACATATAGTATTCATGTGCATGGCAACAGGAAGGTTAAGGTCTGGTTCAATCAAGGAGGTCCATTGCAACAGGAAGCTTATTCCAAGAGTGTAGTTCATTATTTATTCATGTGCATGGCAATGGTATCATCACTGCTCCCACTTGGGTCATAAGTTGATAATTAACTATTCCTGAGTTGTCAGCATGCCGTAAGACAGGGTTTCTTCCAGTCCATTGTTTTAACCATTTATTGAAGTAAACTCGTCCCCCTTGATTATCTCCTAGAGAGAAGTCCAGGTCACTCTCAGCTTTGCTTTATATCTGTTTATTCTCTCAGGAGTCGTTTGGTACGAGGGTTTGGGAGGGGAATGAAATGGTATAGACCAAAAATGAGTGTTTGGTTTGTGGGTTTGGGTTTATCAAAATCTTTCCTAATGATTTTAATCAAAACCTGCCCCTCCTTCCTTTTCTCCAAACCCACGGTGATGGGTTTTGTTCTTTATGGATCTCAATTGTAAAGTGACGCGCGCCCACTTGTCATGGGGTTGCAAACCCCCATGGTTTGCAACTCTCATTTTACCTTTTTTTTTAATTTTTTTTAAAAACAAATTTCACTAATTTATAGAAAATATTTTTCTCTACAAATTGACATGCACCTTGACTATTTTTTGAACAAGATATAATTTGTTAAATATCATATAATGTAAAATACTATTTTTATTATAATTTTAATATAAAATTTATTCCATTCCATTACAAAATAATACCAAACAACATAATTATTATCATTCCATTCTATTCTAAACCTTTTCATTTCATAAATCCATTCCATTCTTAAACCCACCATTTATACCAAGCGTCCCCTCAGTTCTGTAGTCATACTGCATACCTGCTCTAACAACCCTCACGAGAGTGATGAATTGCTGGAGGCATAAGTTTTAAATACCGAATATGATAGCCTCTCTCTCGAAGGAAACTGATGATATTTGGGTGACAATTTTTAGATTTGTGGATTCACATATGTTTGCGTCAAAGATATTAAAGGGGCTTCAAGGAACATTTGTTTTTCATACACAATTCAAAAAAGAAGGCATAGTGGAGAGAAAAGTTGGTAGAAGTCTAGGGGAGGAGAATAGGAAGAAAAGTTGGTCATCCAACATCTGCGAGTGCGACTCCGATGATTATCCAGGCACGCACGCACGCACGCACATGGAGTTGGTACCAAGTCATTACCATGTGCACCATCCAGAATATTTTGTTGTTTATACCAGAATCGCACTTACGTACACAGAGGGATGGCATTGGTCCTCCCACACACAGGTGTCCATCTTGGTGGCCCAATATGAATTTGGTTAACGGGTAATTATATATTATGCACGTCATAGGTCTCGTTGATTTGATTGCTTTTGATTTAAACAAACAACCAGATAAAATTATTCAGAATTGGCGCTGATTAAGTGAAATGCTCACTGCTCACTGCTCACTGCTCACTGCTTTGTGAGGACCATCCGAGGCAGGCAGAGGAAATTATACACCAGTAGTCCTAGTGGGAGTAGTAGTTGCATTACTTTTGGTTTACTCTTTTACCTGCTACTACTCATTAATCTATCATCTCGATTCAGTATTCATCAACAAAAGTCCTGCCACCTACTACTGTTGATTGCTTCATCATCAGTAACGGGAAAGTGAACCAACAGCATCTTCCCACAAAGTCTTGACTTGAGGTCATGTAAGTCCTATTTTCCCCTCGTAGCAATGATTAAAACTGGTGCATGTTAACTACTTTGATTTTGCACCAGTACTAGTACCAGTTTTCTCTTTTGGGTTGCTTTCCGTTTACTACAGGCCAAATGATTTGGTATAATTAGGCCTTAATACCAACCTTGCTCCTACTCTCTATCCTGGATTTGAGAGGCTGGCATTTAGCAAGTAGTTGTGTCCGTCCGTCCGTCCGTCTGTTGTGTATATTCTAGTAATAGTAGTAGTAGTGGTACATGGTATTTACATTACTTACCCATGAAGAATGTAATGAAAACCTTATTAAATTTGAGAGGGTGATACATTTAAGGAAATGGCCAATGGACAGCATGATTTCACGAAACTAATGATGCACTCAGCATTACTCGCTTGGATCCCCACATGTGACCTCGCAGCTGGTGCTCAAACGAAACGAAGGAACGTATGCGTATGTATTAAATGGTCCTTCGAAAAGAGATATTATTACAGGGAGGGAGAGCCAGAGAGGTATAGGCTATCTAAAGACCCAGTGGTAAATAGTGAAGAGATAAATACTCTTCTGGGTTAGTACACTGAAATCTAAATGGCATCAACTTAAAGCTGTCCGTCCTTGATTTCGAGCCCTTTGTTGACGTTAGGATTAGGGGAAAGGAAGGAAAAATTGGTTGACGCGATGATTGTTAATTTGTTATTGTTAGCGAGCGGTTAAGGACCTAAGGTCATTAGACTTTAGCTTTAGTTGGTAAATGCTTCAAACTGACGTCAACAAATTGCTGGGACAATGATTTGGTTAACCTGGTGTTAATGCATCATAATAATAATAATAATCTCCATTCTCCATTGTTTATGGGTATGGACTATGGAGCCCTCTCCAACCTCTCTTTTTTTTAAAAAAAAAAAATCTTATTCTCCTTCAAGAACGGAATCATTTTGTAGTATTGGTAAGTAATACAAATAAAATCTCGTAATTAAGAATGTGCAATAAACATGGCATCTTTTAAACGTGTTTGAAGACGCAGACTTGGAATATAATGTGGTATTAATATTTTGTTTCCCAGGCAAATGAAACAAATTAAAGAAACACAAAATAAATGCACGGTTTGAATATTATTAGGTAGTAAAAGGAAAATAAACAAATGTTTAAAGAAAAAAAATTGAATTATTCGTGAAAGCTACAACTGCTATGCTCAAAATGCGTACCCCATGTTACAATTTCCAACTGTGTTCTCTGTTTGGGAAAAACATTAAAAGATGTTTCATTTTGGTAAACTTGATTTGAAGTTTCAACTTTCAACACCACCACAAAATGGGAAACAAATACAGATACAAATACAAAATATACAAAATATACAAAATATACAAAATATTTTATAAATTTGGAGAGACGGAGAGAGTGAAAGCGGTTGGGTAAGTTGGGCAATGTGTGTGGGTGGCAGTATATGTAGAATATAGATTGGTGGGCTCAAAGCTCAAAGTGGCCAATAACAATAGCTGGCTTCAAGCTGTCCTTCCCCGCTTCTCTTATGAGTCTCTCCATTTTTACCCAAAATAATAATTATAATAATAATTTTGATTTGCCAGTCTACTCTGTGTTTGTCTGAGCCTCTTTTTAGGCTCTTAGCTTGCCAAGAGCTGTTGAGTTCTCTCAATTTCATTTTCCAAATACGCATAAAATAGCTCCATCTCGAAGGTGCGCTTTCAATATTTCTCTTCCCCTCAACTTATTTTGTTCATCAAACAAACGTTGAGAATGCACAACCTGTCAACTTTCCGTTTACTCTGATTCAACTCTCTGCTGCTTTGTTATTTTCGCCGCTATTCATTTCTGTCCGAATTAGGGTTTAATCTTGATGTTAGGGTTATCATTCCCCCATCTAAAGGTTTCCTCTTTTACTTGATTCTTGTTTTTGTTCTTTTTTTTTTGTTATATATCCTAGTAGTTGAACCAAGGGAGTCATAAAGGGAGTAGGAGAGCAGAAACTTCCAGTTTTGCTGGTAATCCTGTCGCCCGCCGGAGGAAGACTTTGACATTTCGGTTTGGCCGGCGCCCGGGATGAGCGCTTCTAGGTTCATCAAGTGTGTTACCGTTGGTGACGGAGCTGTGGGTAAAACTTGCCTGCTCATCTCCTACACCAGCAACACCTTTCCTACTGTGAGTAATTTCTCTAATTTTCCTTCCCCTTTTGGATCGTATCATATGTTCTGTTCCTATTTTTAGTATTTTACTGCTCTCATTTGGGTGAAAAGTTGCCATCCTTTCGCATATCAATGTGATAATGTATTTCTTTGACGCTTAACTGTTACTATATATACTGAGAGGGTGGTAAAAAAAAATGTTTTCTTCATTACTGTATTGGCCCAATTTTTTGGTAATCTTGTATTTTTACCTGATATTCTTGGAACTAATCCGATTTTACAGAATTGAAAGCAAGAAAGAGTAAGATTACTAAATGGCATACACGATTTTAGATGCTTGTTTTGAATGGGAGCTGTGTATGATAATTAGTGCTATTGCTACATGCTACATATTACGTGATGACTTAATCGACTTGCTATTGTATCAAGTTTGCTCATGTTGGATGGTAGCTCAAGTATATTGACTAATTTGGAAGATTGAGATTGGCTTTCTTTTTTCTTTTTTTTTTTCACCCAAAAAAAAAAAAGAAACAAAAAAGAGATTTGCTTAACAGCCAGCATACACCTTGTTTTGGTTTTTCATTTCCTTGCTTTGGAATAATTAGTAAGTAGAGCTGCCTTGATTTATTTCCTTTACTGAAGCCGTTATTCTCTTTCAGCTGGGCCGGTCGTATTTATAGGTTCTTGATTTTGATATTTGAAGGGTAATAAAGGAAAAGGAAAAAAGGTTGGCTATGGATATTAAATACTTGCTGTTTTTAACCAGCAAAACAGGGATATGTTTGGCTTGCATCTTTTCTGATTTGGTATTCTTCTTGTCTTTTATATGTTAGTGGAGTATCTTTAAGTATCAGACCTTAATGTTTTAGATATGTCCAACACATCTTTTGGCCTTGAATTCTAGGTTTTCTTTCTGCATGTTTTGTCCTGTAATTGTTACTCTGTAAACTTCTGATTCTTTTTCTAATCAATTTATTGGGTTGTGTCTAATTTTAAATTTCATTATCTGACTAACTTCTGATTCAGTGCCTCCTACATCTTCTGAGATTTACTAAATTTCATTTCCTTGATCATCCTACTTCTGGTGTGTGAGCAGGATTATGTGCCAACTGTCTTCGACAATTTTAGTGCAAATGTGGTTGTGGATGGGAGCACTGTAAACCTAGGATTGTGGGATACTGCGGGTAAGCTAATTATTTATTTCATACCATTTGTTTAATATTCTTCAGATCTTCTAAAAGATTTCACTTGTTGTGACTCTTTTATTAAAATGGACAGGGCAGGAAGATTACAACAGATTAAGACCCTTGAGCTATCGTGGGGCAGATGTCTTTATTCTCGCATTTTCTCTTGTTAGCAAGGCCAGTTATGAGAATGTCTCAAAAAAGGTGAGCCTCTCTTTACTATCCTGGACTTTATGTGCTTGTATTCTCTTGCTGTCGATCACTTTTTTATATTCACTGGATTTAGTTTCTAAGAATGTAGTGTCAAAGAAATTATTCAGTAGTATGTATACTCAATTTTCAGCTAATTATTATACTTAAAAAAAAAATCGTAAAACTTGTGATATCTTCTGTTTATGGTTGTAAAGAGATTTAATATGATTTTGAGAGGAACTGTGCATAATAATTACTGGTGACAACTAGCAGTGGAGGTTGAAGTTATTTGACTAATTAGAATATCTATGACATGTTAATATCATTTCTGATAAATTTTCATTTCCCTTTGCTTTTCTTCTTCTGGATTTGTTTCTCAGTGGATTCCTGAATTGAGGCATTATGCACCTGGTGTACCAATAATTCTTGTTGGAACGAAACTTGGTATGGATTCCTCTTACATGCTCTATTTTTACCTTCTGCTTTGGCCACCTTTTGAGACTCGTGGCTTTTGTATTCATGTGTTTATCTTATACCTTTGGGCACATTTGATAGTAAAAGTATGGGTTCTTGCTCCAGAATTGGAGGGGAGATGACAGGGCAACTGATATTGACACCAGGAAGTCAGGGACTTCATTGCAGATTAAGACATAGAATGTCTGTTTATTTAACCTGGGAAAGAAAGAAAGCATATTTTATTTGAGAGGAATAAGGGCAAAAAGGAAGAGCTTAATTTTAACGTTAGCTTAAACCTGGAATATCCAAATATTCTGTTTAAACCTGGAATATCCAAATAACCTGAAGCTGTTTGAACTGTTGATGTTCATGCCACTAATTTAAATTTTTTTTCTTGCCAGATGCTGTAGATGTTTTTACTGGAATTTATTCTAGAATTGCATATTGACTTTTAGTTGCTGCAGTAGCTTTTCTCTTTCACATATTTTCCGGAAATTTTCTAGTTCATTTGCGAGTCTGTGTGCTAGTGGTACTTAAATAACTTGCTAACCATTTTTTGGGCAGATCTCCGAGATGATAAGCAATTTTTTGTGGATCACCCTGGAGCCGTGCCTATCACCACTGCTCAGGTATACTCTACGGCAACGGTCTAAATGAATTAGTATTGGCCTTGATTGTATGAATCCCAATTTTAAGCCTTTTTCCATCAAAATTTTGGGGATTTCATTGCTTTGTACCCCTCTTCACTTGAAATAAAGAAAACAATAGAAATGAGACCAAGAAAGGAAAACGAAATGCAATGTTTAGTTTCTTAACTGAGAAAGGCCTTACCTTTAACTCTTTGCAAAGGGAGAAGAGCTGAGAAAGATGATTGGAGCTGCTTCCTACATTGAGTGCAGTGCAAAAACACAGCAGGTGGTGTTTTTGTTTCTCTGGAGTACTGGTATATTTTTCTCCTTGTGAAATTTTCTGTAAGCTGTACACTAACATTTCCCTATGGCTGTGTTTCTCCACAACTTCAGAATGTGAAAGCTGTATTTGATGCAGCCATTAAGATTGTTCTGCAACCTCCAAAGCAAAAGAAGAAAAAGAAGAGAAAGGGTCAGAAAGGTTGCAGTATATTGTGAGTGGCCGAAGAAATGTGGAGGAACGCGGTCATTACTTTGTCGCACTTTTCCTCTCACAAGGCATAGCTTGTCATTTATAGTAGTGCCAACTGACTTTACTAGAAGGTTACTCTTAAGCATCAGGCTGCTGGATTGTCAGTTTCATTGTAATATGTATACTATGTTTAAGATTGTGCCAGATAATTTGAACATTGCCTCTACTGTAAGCCTAGACTAGATCTGTATAATGTGTTATATAACTTGTACAAGATCTTTGTTATGACTAAATTTGTTTCTTCCAATTGGAGCATTACTAGCATAGGTGTGGTACCGACGATATGATGGCGAGGGTGAAACTGTTGGTTGGTTTTGAATGGATGAATGTTGATTGATTACAGTTATTTGATTGTATGAACTTGGTCAACTAGGATATTACAGTGCACTGGACCACGGAAGTAGACGACTGAGTTTTCTTTATTGGCGATGGTAGATATTTTACATTCAGTGCAATGAGTGGAATCTGACTCGAGTTTTCACTTTTCAGCGCGCATGGACGAAGCCATTTGTCTTTCACTAGTTGCTTAATAATACGACCCTGGAAACTCTAGTCCTTAACTGCAAATAGAGTCAATCAAAGTCTATCTTTATAAATAAAGCGGCACCCTTTTAGGACTTTCAAACTGGTCAATTTGACTGGGAGCTACTTATCATATTGAAACAGAGGGAACGCTTCCCCATTAAAACATTCATAATGTACTTGCTCCGCTAGGACGTTTTAAATTTTTGGCAAGTATTGCCAGCTTCGAAATGGCATTGTAGATCACAAGTATTCCTCCCAAAAATTATATTGTAGAGATGGGAGTTTTTTTTTTCATCCAAGAAAGCGAAAGATAGAGGGGGGGGGGGGGGGAGGTTATATGGGCCATAGAAGTCGAGTTCCTTTAGACATATCTTATGTATTTTCCACTATAATTTACTAGCATTAGTGTACTTGTAAGATGGAAATTAACGTGTGGGAAAACCTGGGTAGAAGTAAAGTGGAGAGTCCTAGATTACCAGCATTGGATATAGTGTTGTTAGAATTTTCAACTAAAGATGGATTGAATAAACAAAAATGCACATTGGAAAGTAGAAGCAACTGTCATAACTTTGCGACATCCTTAATTAAACATCATCATGTGATTCATATTCAAACTAAAATTACTTCCAAGACTGGTAGTTGTAAAAACTCAAAATGGGGGATGCCCACTTGTGTTAGAAGATTGCTAGAGATGTAGAGCACATGGATATCCATTTCCAGCGGTCTAATCAATACACTGAACATGTGTAGTAAAACAACGCCGGTGGGCACTAATTAAGACGGGTCTTATCAGTGTCCCTGACCCTGTTATGCCATCCCTTTACTCCTGGTCCTCCCCACCGCCCACCGTCGCAGCAAATTCATCATTTGTCTACTGTCCCCTCCCCCGCCGCCCCAAGAAATGGCAATTTCACTTCATTTGTTGCAAACTTGCAATGCACGGTTCAAATGAATCGACTGGATGCTAGCTCTCATTTCTTTTTCTCTTTATTTCATCTGTAATATATATTTATCCCATTTGGCAGACTTCAAGTCCTGAATGTATATATTATAGCCATGCGTGCATGGACTTGAAACCCAGTCAAAAATTCTGCCGGATTTTGTAGTTACTGAAATCAAGTTAATATGTGGGTGATTCATAGTTCGTAAATCCATTAGTTTATGCTTCTCACTCTTGTTAATCGGGGGGATGGGCCTCTGGAACTGTCCTGCTCTGTACCCAAACCTAGAAGCCTCTGTGTCGTCTATGACCTCAGGCCATCCGCAGTAGCAGGAAGACCTCAGGCCATCCGCAGTAGCAGGAACGACCTCCAGATCAGCAAAAATTGCTGATTTGGAGGTTTTTTTCAGAACAAATGGTCTGACCGTTTGTTCCGAGAAATCCGTTCACGACCGTGGCCTTCTTTTTTTTTTTGCCAAATTAGCTTACAAAAATGACGTCATTTGGCGTCAAGTCGTTTAGTGCTTTTGTTTTTTTTTAAAAAAAAAAAGTCAGCGAACGGGCGTTTGTCCGCTGACAAACGTTGGGTGCGCGCCATGTCAGAAGGCGTCCCTCCTGGTTTGCAACGCCCATTTGACTCTTTTTTTTTTCAAAAAAATTACTAACGCGTAAAAAATATTTTTCTCCCCTACAGTTTCCCCCAATTCAACTAGGTCGCCATGAGTAGGACTCTGGCCATAACAAAATCGGTAGATCCAAAATGTACTCCTATAGGTAAAGGGAGTTCGAATAGGTATTGTTTCGGCGCGAAAAGTTATAAATTGATTGATAAGCCAATTCCAATGTCTTGATTTCTAGTGGCAATACATCGTTAAAATAGTTCTAGAAAAAAAATGTTTGCTACTTAATCTTAATAAGGTTAAGTTATAGAATTTTGGAGAGAATATCAAAACAAAAAAATGATTGAATTTCTATCATTATTATGATATCACATATCTGAAGTTTCTAATATAATAATAGAAATAGAAGAGGAGTTTATTTATTAATTATTAAACACGTATATAGATATTAATATCGTTGTTACCTTCGATTGTATTGGTGTTCCTATTTTTCACTTAACATTGCGATACAAAATGACATGCACTTTGCCTATTTTTGGTGCAATATCTGATTTTCTTAAATGTAATATAATATTAAATTATAATATACTTATTAATATATTATAAATTTTAATATTTCTATTAATATTAAGTTTAAGTCTAATAATATAAAATTTTAATTTTAATATTATGTAAAATTATTTATACTTATTTAATAATTACAAAAATTTTAAAACAATTAATTTAAATGTAATATTGTATAAAATTATTGAATGTGATTATTAAAATTTATATCTATTCATAGTTAAAATTATTTTCCATGTAACGTCATGTAAAATTATTTTCCATTTCATGTTTTCAATCATTTAATATATGATAAGAACAAATTATAAGTTGTATTATTAATATATATTGATTTTGATAAATGAAAAATAAATAATTTTTAAATAATATAATTAATTGTTTTATGTTTAATTTATCATATTTATTCTAATGTTTCAAGTATATTATTAAATTTCAAATTTAATGTAATGTAAATTTATTTTCTATTAATTATTTTAAGTATTTTATTATTAATTTAGAGTATTGATTTTCATATTTTAAATGTATTATTAAAATTTAATTTCAATGTAATAAAAATTATTTTTCATTAATTGTTTAAGTATTAAATGTATAATAATTAAAATTATAAGTTGTATTATTAATATATATTGAATTTGATAAATGAGCAATAGATAATATTTTAGAATTATTAATTTAAATAAAAAGTATTAAATATATTAAATAAATAGTGCAAAAGAAGATAAAAGATAGATAAATTTGTTACGTGAATAGTAAATGCCGTTCATAAGTGTGAGCATTTTTTTTTTATGATGGTTGTCTGAATAGTAGAAACCATTCAAAGCTGATGTGGTGCTAATGTGGCGCTGATGTAGTGTGATTTTAAGCTGGCTGATGTTGAGGTTGTTGTGGATACTCTTACGTGTGCAGCCCACCGTTGGTCCAGTCCGATTAACAATACACTCGAGTGGGTGTTTATAATACAATTTTTTTTCCAGAGCCTTCTTAAATCTTTTGAAAAATAAACGTTCTTTGTTTTTATTTTTATTTTTATTTTTTAAGACATATTTAATAAGAGTTCTTCAGCAAAATCAAATATAAATAATTTAAGATCTAAGCCAAATCATTCAATGTAATTGAGTATATATATATATATATATATATATATATATATATACACCAACAAAAAATGTATGTATGTGCCATGTGATAACCTCCCCGTATGACATAAAATGGTTGAGAATGATTTGTTCTCGATGAGTATGGAATTTCCGTTCAATAATATCTAAAATATCGATTCAGATCCATGAATTTATGTGGGAATGATTGACAAATTTATTTTTTAGTATACATAATTGTATAAAGTTTGATAATCCTGCCTAACTCACGGATCATATTCATATAATTTTGAATTTTAACTGATGTAAATATACTATGTAGATACTTTTATTTGTCAAAAGTCTTTTTACAATCTAAAACTCAATTAATGAAATCGCTATGCTTTCAACTATTCGGCTATCTCTTTTATATTGTTATTATCCCGCATTTGAATAATACATATTGATTAAAATTGTCAAATTTGTTGACATGTTATACTTCTATATTAAGTAAAACGTAATCAAATGTTATACTACCCTATTAAGTGAAATCTAATTGAGTTTAAAGATTTTTCATTAGGAGAAATAAGGTGCAAGGAAAAAAATTGTGTGTATAGATGGTTTTTTAAAATTTATTTTTGTATTTTTAAAAATATTTTTTATCTCATAATTATTATATAAAAAATATATATTTTAAAATACTCTTAATACGTGATTAAATTTGGTATTGGGATCGCACTCTCGCAGCCTCATCATCCGTTCTCAATGAAAATAACAAGCAAAGGATTTATCCATCGTACACAGTACAGTTGATGATGACATAAGTGATTGAATCCTAAAGATATTGGGAGTGTCGTGAAGGAATTGTTTGACAGGGCGAGACGCCAAATCAGGTGTGTATTTTGAAAGGGTGGGTGAATTTGGATGGATGGGTTTGACCGTTTGAGATTTTAATTTTTATAAAGCCGCCCAGTTTCCATTTCTCCGTTGTCACTTCTCACCCCAACGCAACGAGGATGAAATTGTATCAACCATCAAATGTTTTGTATGCAGCCATACTAAGTACGTAACATTCAAAGTTTGAATTTGGCATGCATTTTAAACGCATAGAACAGTAACATGATAAACATTCTTTAATACATTTGCATTTTCTACAAGTAACTGGAATTTTATACCTAACTGGAATTTAAAACAATTGCATTTTCTACGTAACTAGAATTTACGATTCTACACCCAATAATAATAGGCATTCATAATAATTTGAGATTTATAAAAGAAAAAATAATTATTACTGAGTATGTTTTACCATTGTAAAATATTCATTTTATCTAAAAAAATAGTTTATTGTCAATTTTTTTTTTAAAAAAAACTATATTAATTTAACTAATAACTATATATAATTTAAAATAAAAATGAAAAATTATATATTTAATGGTGTAAGATTATTAAGAATAAGACTAAAAGTTATATTAAATATAACGTAAAAATACATATTAAAGGACAATTTATAAATAATTTTAGTAAGAAATAGTTAGAGAAAATTTATATAACAGGTAAAAAAAATATACATATATAATTACCTTATTATACTTTTTTTTTTTTTTTTGGGTTTAGTGCTACGTTGACCTTATTTTCAAAAGGTCATAAAAAATAAAAAATAAAATAAAATAAAAAGAGAAAGAAAACGTGATTGGCCATCCCGATGGGTGCATTTGAAACAACCGTTTACCCGCAATAGCCGGTGGAGAGTTCTTAGGCTACTTTGTCGGTGGTATTAATTCACCGGATAACATGGGTTTCCCCTTCTCCGGCGAAAGATTGCCTGTTCTCATTAACAAACAAAACACACAGCAATAATTAATGGACTCTCCCGCAAACACTGCCGCTGACTTAATATTACATCAAAAATTACACTTTTTAGTTTCAAATGTTTTATTTCTCACTTTTAATTTCTCATATTTAAATCTTATATATTTAGTCTTCACATTTTTATATTTTGACATATTTAGTACAATTAATGACTATTAAAAAAGGATATGATAATACTTGTCAAGTAGAACATTAAAGCTTATTAATCATACTTTTTATCAAATTTTTTATTTTTTCTTTCAAAATCCGTATTTTTTAATGTTCAAATATTAAATATTTGTGAGATAAATTAATTAAAAAATGAAAGTTTAGAATTAAAAATAAAACAAAAGAATGTAATTTTTAAAATTTGATAACAAGATTGATTAACAGCTGCATGATATTTATATAATAAATTTTGTCATTTTTTACCTTAATAGCTATTCATTGTACCAAATACGTCAAAATATGAAAATTTGATAATTAAATATGTCAGATTTAAAATATTAAAAATTAAAAATAATATTAAATAAAATATTAAAAACAAGAATAATTTTTTCAAATATTATTTTCCCACATGGGTAGACTAGAAAGAGCGAGATGTGCAAGTAACAGTAATAACGTAGTGGGACGCTCCACAACCTTTCTTAGCGGGAATTCATTTTCCTGCCGACGTTTTAACATCATCCTTGTATGTGTATCATCTTCAGACCACAACATTTCTCCTTCCTCTTTCTCTTCTATTTATTATTCCTTCCATCTATCACCTCTGATTCTTCAAATCTTTCATCCATGATTTTATTAGTGTTTGTTTTAAGAAAAAAAAATCATAAAGTCATGAGATTAGTAAGAGTTCATGTCACCATGGCACCCACCTCTGCTCTTTGGTAGTTGGAAGTAGGTTAACTCTTACGATATTTGGCGGCACTTTCATTTTTTATCCCCTTTTAAAAATTTTCTGACTTTGAATCATTGAATCAGCCAATGGGTTTAAAAATTAGGTAGATTTTGGCTGTCGGATCTTCTTTAATTTTAGCGAATTAAATGCAGATATCACATCTCTTTCATGCTTTTCCTGGTCATACACTTGGGACGGACTGTATTATATAATAATATTAAAAAATTGAAAATCTTGTGGCCCTTGTTGGAATTTTTTACTTTTATAAACTCACTATTGGGGTCAAGAATTTTCTTTCCGTATCCGACCCTTTTGTATGACTTGGATTTTCTATTTGTTTTCTCCCTAATGGGGCATCATCATCATCTGAAATAAATGAGCTTAATTGAAAAGAAAGGAATTCTGTATTTTGTCCTGTTTTTGTTCCTGCGTTTGAAATCATAATTATAGAGGGAAGGGACCAAAAGTGCGTTAATTAGACCATGAATGATCATGCCAAGAACTAGAAGGTGCATACAATTCTTGTAAACTAGTTTCTGCAAATTCAAAAGGGAGGGCGACAAAAATCATTGGATAACAATCAAGAGGGACATCATGACTTCCGAGGAGGACAAGGCCTCTGAAAAAAGGAATGTTCTGGTTGGCATAGGATTTGATGGCCTTGCCAGAGAGTTGCTGGATTGGGCTCTTGTGAAAGTTGCTCAACCTGGAGATTCTGTAGTTGCCCTTCATGTGTGTCGAAATTCAGGTACTGTGTACGTGACTTTATGCCTTCTTGTGTATTACGTATGTTCAATGATGTTTTTGAAATGCACAAAATCTGCTGAGTCATGCTATGGAGATTGACGTGGTGACTAATTCTGATCCATTTTCTCAGATTCCACCTCAAAAGCTCAAGCCTTGATGCATGACTATCTTGCTGATTATCAGGGTCTCTGTCATCAAAGACAGGTTTTTTTGTTTTTTTTTTGGGTTTACTCAAAGATATTGACTTCTCTAAAATTTTCTGCTAATGAAAAAATAATGACTGTAAAAGTTTGTAATACTTGTAGTTACTAATTGATACCATTAGTACTTGTTAACCAGCATTTAAAAGGATTTCAGGTTGGGCTTGCTATCGAGGTTGTAAAAGGAAGTTCAATCAGAAAACTTTTGGTGAGGGAGGCTAAAACACGAGCAGCTGCTGCTGTAATAGTTGGGATGAATAAGAATAGTCCTCTGGGGTAAGCAGTTAGTATAGCTGGAGCCTCAAAGGTGGTGTCAGTCTTGCTTATGCAAATGACTGCTTTCTAGGAAGTTTGCAGACGGTATGTATTCTGTGAGTCTTTTTCATTTTTTAATCATTTGTCCCTTTTGTCAGATACACTAGGCGGGTTTCAATCGCTAAATATTGTGCTAAGAGACTGCCCTTAACGACTGAAGTTATGGCTATTCACAATGGGAAAGTTGTCTACTGTAGTTGCTCTAATGGCCGACAGCCAGGTATGCCGTTACGCATTCTGAACTTGTGTCCAGAGACATTCTGCTTCTAATCTTCGGCGTACTGGACTTCTTACTGATTTTGGTGTATAGATTCCGCAAGAGACCCGAGGCCAAGTATAGATGTGAGTGAAGACTACAATTCTAAAGGCTACCGGTCAGAGTTTGGTGATTCAGAGATATCAGACTTGGGAATGGTCAGCCATGAAGCTTGTCATAGCTTTGCTAATGGATACTCATCAAAAGATGAAGTTTTGATTAGCCCTATACAGAGACGGACTGGAAGATCTCTGAGCTTAATATCTCTTCCCGTGGGGGACTTCACTACGCAGAAGCCTGGTTGGCCGCTGTTACAGACAAGTAGTGAAATTACTCAAATGTCAAAGGAAGCAAGGAAGATGTCTGTGGTTCAGTGGGTGATGAGTTTACCAAATCGTTCCCTGCTGGAAGTTGCTCAATTCAAGTCTAATATCTCAGCTGAGATGCCAAGTGATTTGGAGCATCTACTTAAAACCAAATCCACTACCTGCAAATGGTTTAGCTATGACATCCTGAAAACTTCGACTTCTCAATTTTCTTCAGGTTATTGAATTTGGTTATTTTCCTGTTATATTTAATGATAAAGTACATGTTTTTTAAACAACTAATTTGTTGCAGGTAATCTAATTGGAAAAGGAGGTTGTAACAGCGTGTACAAGGGAATCCTTCCTGATGGCAAGCCCGTGGCAATTAAAATTTTGAAGTCATCAAAAGAAGTTTGGAAAGAATTGACCCTTGAAGTCGACATTATGACCACATTGAAGCACAAAAATATCACTCCTCTTCTTGGGATATGCGTGGCTGATGACAATTTAATCTCTGTCCATGATTTTCTTCCCAAAGGGAATTTGGAAGAGAATTTACATGGTAATATTAGCTCACAACAAAGCTTTCATTTCTCTAGGTGAAATGCATTCGTATTAATAGTGTTTGAAGGACCTTTTTCAGGTAATAATGATGCCAAGGGAAATTCTGTATTGCCATGGGAAGTAAGATTCAACATTGCGATTGGAATCGCTGAAGCACTGAATTACCTTCATCATGGGTGTCCCCGGCCCGTCATCCACAGAGATGTGAAGTCCTCTAACATTCTTCTAAGCGATGAATTTGAGCCACAGGTGGTCCATCACACCTAACTGTATTATTTTTTGTTCAAGTTATATAGCACTTGAGACTTCTTCAGCTAAGAAAAATAATAATTTGCGTCATTGTTGATACCCTACAAAACATGTGTAGTTATCCGACTTTGGGCTATCAATATGGGGACCAACCGAGGCATCTTTCACTACGAACAGAGACGTAGTGGGAACATTTGGGTATCTTGCACCCGAGTATTTTATGTATGGCAAAGTGAGTGACAAAGTAGATGTCTATTCTTTCGGCGTGGTTCTACTGGAATTGTTATCGGGGAGAAAAGCAATTGGTTTTGAGACTTCAAAGGGCCGAGAGAGCTTGGTCATTTGGGTAAGAATCTCTATGGAAAATGACCAAATTTTGCTGTTAATAACTATAAATGTATATGGCATAGCATATTCTGGAGTGATGGTTGCTTATCTTTGGCGTCCTGGTGTCATGTTTGTTGTACATTGGTGCAGGCTAAACCAAAGTTAGATACTGGGGATGTAAATGGCATATTGGATCAAAATCTGGGAAAGGACGTTGACGAGGCTCAAATGCAAAGAATGGCTTGTGCAGCGAAACGGTGCCTCACACGGGCAGCCCGACTTCGTCCTAATATCACCCAGGTATGCTGCTTGTATAATCAATGATATCTTCGAGTCTTTGGTTAGTTCAAGAATATAAAGTTTTTGTGATAAAAAAATACTGCAGATATTGAAGATTTTAACCGGGGAGGAAGATATGGTTGATGAGTTAATTAGGGAAAATCAGGGGGATGATGGTGATGATGATGAAGTGTATCTGGATTCAAGTGCGGCGGAATCCCATTTGAGTATTGCTTTGCGTGATGTCTGTGACAATTCCGCATCATTCAGTAGTCAGGATCAGAGCAGCCCTCTTTCTGTAGAAGAATACCTGAGAAGAAGATGCAGCAGATCATCCAGCTTAGACTAGTTAATTTGTGTGAATAAAGTAATAAAATTTTATGTCGAGAGTTCTTGTTGCACCCCAAGAGAGAGTTGAGAGGTGTTTGATAGGTGGTAGGTGAATTGATTGGTCATTCACTGTTCTTAGAACAGGAAAATTGATAATGAGTAAAAAAGCAAAAGCAAGGCCGAATATGAAGTGACCCCAGTTTCATTATCTCTAACTCCCGGGCAAACAACAAAGTAGAATGAAACTGCTATCTTCCAAAGTTGCAATGGCTGCGTTTTTCCAAAGCGGTCAAAAATGTTACTCAAAATAATCCTTGACTTTCCAAATTGCAGATTCGTCAAATTGTGTGGATGGAACTCTAACGCGGGCAAGGCTACACAGGGCGCCGGGTGCGATTCTTTTTTGGGCCCGTAACTGGTATGAGAATCAATGGCCTGCCCGTTGACTGGGTTGGTTTAGTCCTTTGTTTCGTTGTTGGTTCATCAATTTATTTTTGGTTTTCCTTTGTGATTTAGTAGGAGTCCTGGACTTGGAGGATATTTTTCGTAATTTTGCTCTCGCAAGTCCCAAGCAATGAATAATCACTGAAATGTCCAATTTCAAGGTGGCTTGGTTTTTACAAATATCAGTCCTAGGTTATTTGATTTTGATAGGAGAGTAATAATATTTTTAATAAATTTTTATTGTGATTTTTTATTGTAATTGATGCGATAAATATAAAAAGATAAAATTTATTTATTATTTTTTTAAAAATAATAAATAAATTTTATCTTTTTATACTTATCACTTCAAACATTATAAAAAGTCATTATAAATATTATTACATTTAACGAATGCTTAAAAACCTTTTAAAATTAATTTTAGCTTGACATAATATTATGTCAATGCATGTGAAAAGATGGCGCAACTACTGAGAAATAATAATACTGGCACAAGCACAAAGCCATGCGACTTCCGCATACACAGACCTCACTAGCCCATGCACAACATTACCATTACATTACGATATATGCAAACACGGTAACAAATGATGTTAGGAAGCACATGGCATCACCTAAATCAACTGTATCAAACTATGTAATTGGCACATAATATACATACGGCATCCCATCAAACACTAGCAACTGTAAAGCTGCTCAAATCGACCACCGGCACAAAACCATTTAATTGGCATTATATGACATTCATGTTAGGCGACACTGCGGTTTGATGGCACCGATTTTAGCAATTAGTGAACACAAACTAAAACAACACTAGGCAAGACGGTTTGTGAATTGTGATGCTTATTTATAAATATTATACTTCCAAGTCTGATTAAAAAAGTAATTCTAATGTCTTACAACTCATAACTACTTTTTCTTACAGGCACGTTAAGAAACTAACTTAAATGAAAAGGTTTTTTCATATACCTTTTTCATTGGTTTGCTCGCGTAATTAAAGCCATTAATTAAAGACTGCGACGTAAGAAGTGGAATCCATCAAGCAAAAAAAAAAAAAAATTCCAACAACAATAACCTCTGGAAGTGAGAGTCATAAAAAGTAGATGGAACCCAATTCTGCCACTTTGATTTGTTTAACGTCAGCAATTCTGATGCTTTGCTGTCCAAACTCCCTCCACCAACCACACGTCACACGTGTATGGTCGGTCTCCTGTCCTGTGATTAGGCACAGGGAGGCTCGCTGCAGAAAAAAGAGGAGATGCTCCCTACTTCTAAAAGGGGTGAATGGAACGACTCCTCATCGTCCACTTTACTATTTCATGTTGGGTCTGGCTTCCGTTTTTTTCTCCTTTTTGTCGATGGCCAAACCTTATACCATAAAAATAAACCAAAAAGCAAAAATCTACCCACATCGAATGAAGGCCATGGGCTTTTTATAACAAACCAGGATGGGAATTGGGATGTTCCCGCATCCAAAGTCACGGACGCCCCCAAAACAGACCAATTAATTGCTGCTCTCAAAAAAACACCCATGCATTATTTTTTTATTTGACTACACAGATGGAATGGAGGTTGCCACCAGACAATCCTCGGAGGAGGAAAGGGTCATTTTAACCGAATATTTTTATGGAATATGTTTCCATCTCGTAAATTAAACTTTTGATTAATATATAATTTTTTATTAATTATTAAATATAACTTCTTCTTTTTTTTAAAAACGAATGGAGTGGTATGTTTTTTTGGCAAGTGTGACTTTTATCACCATTATTGAATATAAGTCAATGCCTTTCGATATATAATGCCAATTTAGTTCTTAATTATTGTCAAAAATTATGGTAAATACTAAATAACATCAACTCTTTTTTAAAGTTTAGACAAGGAGGCCTTTCCCTTTCCGTCTGCCCCATGTGAAATTGACAGTACTCGATATAATATATTTCAAAATAAAATTATTTATTCTATTTCTCAATCAATGTAAAATAATAATAAATAAGTTTATAATTTTAACATGTTAATTATTATGAGGTCTGATTATGAATTTCACTAAAATATCATTCCTCCATTGGAAAAAGAAAATCAAAACCAGACAAGACGGCAATAAAAAACTAACTCCTCCAAGAAGTATTAATATCGGAAGGCAAGATGTAATTTTTAAGAGTTTGCAAAAACAGCCCTGTTTTTTGCCGCTGCCTAAATTAGATTTTGAACACAGACATCTTTCTGTAGGAGACTCAGAATCAATGGCCGCTGTGGACTGCTCCCTTTGCCATCGCCATTCGTTTTAATCCCAATCGTACCGACACCCTTATCAACTTAAGCACTCTATTTTTCCATCCCGTCCAAACCCTCCGCCCCCCCATCATCCCCTCTCTCTTTTTCTCTGCGAATTTCACTTGTGAATTTTCTACAAGCGACTATTAATCGTTGATGCTTTCTTCAACTGCTTGACAATCTTCGGCTAATGTGTACGTTTGCATTTTTTTTTTTTTTTATCTTTTTTCTTTTTCTCGTTTGTGTTGGAAATACGAAGCTCATTGGATCGTTCGTGGAGTAGTTCTCGTTTATGTTTTTGATGGAATCTGGAATTTATTGTTTTTTTATGGTATTTATAAAGCTTGTGCCTTTTAGGGTCAGTGTTCTTCGTGAATTTTGACCCCCAAACCCAAATTAATCACTTTAGTGAAACTTGTTCTTTGCTCTGCTTCCAAAAATTACAGCTTTTTATTTTTAGCTGGCATCAATCTATCAGAGATTTACCTTTATTGTGCTTATTGGGCTATCATTTTTCTTTGCTAGGGTTTCTCGTTCATCTGGTTGACCCTATATCGAATTGATTCACCTCGGTTGCTGTCTAATTATTACCCGATCACTGTCCACCCCTGAATTTTCTGGAAAAATATTTGGGGGTTTTTTATTTGATGTTACAATGGATGACGGAGAACTGGATTTTTCAAACCAAGAAATGTTTTCCAACTCAAGTTTGGGTGATCTTCCTAGTAGTTGCTCCATGGGAAGCTTTTTCGATGAAATTTTCAAGGATACTCATGCCTGCACCCACACTCACACTTGCAACCCACCTGGTCCCGATAACTCCCATACCCATACTTGTTATCATGTCCACACCAAGATGATTGTGCCTCCTGCTTCCAATGAAGATAAGGCCCCTAACGATGACTCTGCTGAGTCCACTGAAAAGAAAGGAAAGAAACGACCTTTAGGTAACCGGGAAGCTGTACGCAAGTACCGGGAGAAGAAGAAAGCCAGGGTTGCTTTGTTGGAAGATGAGGTTGTTAAATTGAAGACTCTGAATCAGCAGCTCGTGAAGAGGCTGCAGAATCAGGCTATTTTGGAAGCTGAGATTGCGAGGCTCAAGTGTCTGCTTGTGGACATCAGGGGAAGGATTGAAGGTGAGATTGGGTCTTTTCCATATCAGAAGCCAACCAACAAGAGTGGGGATATTTATCAGAATCTTGGTAGTTCTAGTCTGCCAGGTGCATATGTGATGAATCCATGTAACATACAATGTGATGATCAGCTTTATTGCCTTCATCCTGGTTCAGAAGGCAAGAATGGTGAAGGTACAATCACGAGGGGTAGTGACTTCAATGATTGTGAATTTGAAAATCTGCAATGTTTGGGGAGCCATAGTTCTGGGTTGAAGGAGCTTCCTGGTTGTGGAATTGGCAATGGCCTTCCTTCTGCTAACACATCTAGCGGGAATAAGCGAAAAGGTAAACATTGTCTTTTCTTCATCTTTCTTTTTTTTTTTTTTTTGTTCCGCCTTTTTAAGGATAATGTGTTGCTAATATCTTGCATGCTCATTGGAGCTTGTGGATTGACCACCTTAATTGTTGGTTGTCTTTGTTACCTAATGTTTCTGACTCTCTTTTCTGCTTAAAATGGTTCTTCAGAAAAATAGTTTAGACATTCTTGCCTTTCTCAGATTTATGTCACGTTTGGTGACGTCATTTCTTGCCTACCACAGATTGATGTTAGCAACTCTATTAAAAGCACTTCTTTGGGTTCTCATGTTTTTGCAGTTGAACTCTCTCACTTCTTTGTTGCTGAAGCCTTTGATGGATCCTTGTATATGCAAAGTTATTTATGTGTGAATCATCTATAGATCCATATTTGAGTATAGGCATGTGTGCAATCCTTGTAGATCCATATTTGAAGCTGTTTCCTGCCATTTAGTTTGTTTCCATGGCAGAAGTGTGGTATCTGAACTCCTTTTTTTGTTTACCACCTCCGAAACTTGGTATTTTGTTTGTCACCTTAAGCGTTCTCTTTCTACAAGCTTGTAGAGGAAGATCTTTTATCTGCTAGTACATGGCTATCAGTCGTGCATTCTATTGATTGTCCTTTGGTATACATTTATTTCATGCACCGAAATGGTAGGGGTCTTCAGTTCTATTCTCTGTTAGAAAAGTTGACTGATTTAAATTGTAAACATGTTTCTTTGTATTTGGGGGTCCCTGACTCTACAGATTTTGTAAATCAAAACGACGTCACACAACATAACATGAGGACATCTCCCTTCACTTTAATGACTTACAGTTTCTTGTGCATCAGGTTGATAGCTCAAGTAACTGTGCTTGTAGTTTGAGGTATTGAAAATTGCTCTAATCTGTCTCAAATTAGGCAGTGTGTTTGATCAGGAATTAACCTGTTCAAACTATTTGTTTGCCTGAAACAAGCCGCCCGCACCCACAACCCCCCCCGCCCCCGCCCCGAAAAAACGGGGGGGGAGAAATTTGCATGTCTCTAAGAAGTTAAGCTGCATATTGTGCCAAATGAGAGTGGTAAAAACTGTAACATGTGACTGTGAGGTCATGATTTCGAGTTATAGAAACAGCCTCTTATAAAAATATATGGAAGGCTACATACACCAGGCCGTAGTGACTTGACCGTTCCCTGAACCTCACACAGGAGTTTCTATGCACTGGGCTGCACTTTATTGTGCCTAACGAGACTGTTTCGCATTAAGTTATTTGTTATTCTGTTTAGTTTCGATTTTGACAGCTAACCATTTTCAGTTGGTTTTTTTTTTTTTTTTTTGGATCAAGATTTTGGATGAGGTCGGGAAGAGGGAAGTATTTATAATTTATTTTGCTAGGCCTGTAATCTTAGAAGGAGGGGCTGGGGGTCAGTATTTGACTGTTTTTCTTGGGTTTGGGTACACATAATTTGTGATGGATAATTTTTGTTTGCCACTCTTTCTGTCCCAAAAAAAAGGAGTCCACTTTAAAAGGTTTTTTAATCTCAAAAAATGAGTTAAACTTTTAAAATGAATTTTCTATAATACTCTTACTAACAATGATTGTGTATGGCCATAACTAAAAAGTAAAGATAAAAATATAAAATTGTATATTTAATGATGCGTGAAATTTGTTATATCAAATAGCTAAAAAAAGGTTGTAAGATAAAGACTTGCAGTCAGTTTTGTTGATCTCTTTCCACTCTTGGTCTATTTTGCTAGGAGCTGCTCGCACAGGAAAAACAGGTTGAGATGCAATTGTGGGAACACCTTAGTAAGTTGAAGGATTAGGATAAGAGTTTCCTTTCCCTGCATGGTTCTAGATTTTGGGCAGACGAGTGAGTCTCTTGATCCAACTAATGAAATATTGCCTTTTATTATGAATGTTACGCAGGGCCAAACAAATAGTCGAAGGGAGAGCGTAGCTTGCTAGCTGGTACATGCTGTGAAGATGAGGCCAACCATATTTTTGGTTTTCTATCGGCTCGGTAGCTTTTCTTCATCAGCTTATGTATTTGTTTTTTCACTTTCCTGCTTACAGATTAATTTTTTAAAATACTATCGCTGTAGAAATGTTTTTACCTTATTGTTCTCTGATCCGAGTTTGTGGCTCCTTGCCGCGCAACTATCTTCTTCCGAATGTTTTGCAAAGATGGAATGGAACTGCTTGTCGTTCTATGACCAGTAAAGCATACCCGCAAGGGTGGTACTACCGGTAAGGGAGAAAGCCAAAGACAAAGTTGGCAACACCTATAAATACATTTAAATAGGTTGATTGAAACGACATGAAATAAGAAAGGCAGTTTATGTTATCCCAAGAATGGTCACAAGAACTATAATATTTCAATTTGCTAAGCTTTCATACAATGAGCGGGCCTGCGAAACAACTACAGAATCATTATAAGAAAAGTTAAACCTCTACAGATTGTCAGCTGTGTGCATATCATCATCCTCTCTGTAAATGCTCTCAGCCATTTGCCAAATCTGAAGAGTGTTGTCTTCTGCTACACTTGAAATCACCCACGGTTCATTTTTGTTCCAGGAGAAGTCAGATATCTTTGCTTTGTGGCCACCATGAGAGAAGAGAAGCTCAGGAGGGCCATCTTCAGCTTCTCCTTCCAACTGCTCATCCCCAACCCTGAAACATATGGTTCAATAGGGTAAACAAGAATAACTGCAACAGTTTTCAAACTATAAAACAAAGGTACTGTAGAAATCACCCATCCAATGAAAATTTGAAAGCTAGAAATCAGAAGTTTGAAGTTCTGAATTTTCATACGGAGTCGTTCTAGTTCAAGATCTCACCACTTTTTTCCTTGTAAAAGCCTTTTTTGGTTGACAATTTATTCCTACAGATCAACAACTACGTGAACACAACCATAAGGGAGATAGTAGCAACTTACTTGTTAAGATCCCACACCATCAATCTTCTGTCGTCAGCTGATGATGCCAATACCGTTTCATGGTTAGGATCCCACTCAACTTGGAATACCTCCTCTCTGTGGCAAGAAGAAATAATTTCAAATGTGTATACAAAATTACTAGAATTCCTAATAACTGGCAATATGCCACCATAAAAAACCAGGCAACCATTAAGTCAGATCCTAAGAGAAGATAATAGATCCCAGCGTCAAAATTTAATCATTCAGAGAACATACGTGTGACTACTCAAAACATGCAATGGCGAGCTCAGCTTTCGCATATCAAACAGACCAACAGTGGAATCAGATGATGCGGTTGCTACAACCCACTCGTTGAAAGGATTGAAAGACAAATAATTCACCTGAAACAAGAGAAAGACAAGGGTTGGAAGTAAAATCATAAGAAACCGAAACTAAGGAAAATAAATAATACAATGTTAAAGTCCTCTAAAAACTATTAGTCAAGTTCCAAATAGAACTTCCAAATGCTGATCTTCCCGAAATAATATATCTAGAAAATTTAGCAAGAAGCCACAATTATTTATATGAGGTCGCTCTGGAAAATTTATCAGATTTGTGAATCCTGAAACCTCATATATCAGTTCTGAGATATCATATTGTAACCCAACTGGATGTTCTTCCAGAAATAACAATGCAGGTCAACTTTGAACTCTTTTTTTTTTTTTTTTTTAAAAAAGCCACTACAAATATCTTTTGTGCTTCTGCTCCACTCATGCATGCCTTTTGAAAATAAATAACCAAATCGAGAGCAAACAGATCTATATCAAGTCAACTATCAGTAGATCAACAAATAAGGAAAGGAAAAAGTTAAGCCCAGGTTCTACCAGAGATCTCAATATTGTAGCTTGAAGAAGAGTAGAAAAATATCAGGTGATAAGAAAACACTGAATAATTGGCTATACCTCTTTCTCATGCACTTGAGCAGAGTGTTGGGGTTTGTTTGCCCTCAAATCCCAAATTATCAATCGACAATCATCTCCGACTGACCCAAATAAGTTTGCATTCTTTGAGTGCCATGATACATCCTCAACCACACTTTCATGTTCCTGGAACAACAGCCATTCTCATGTTCAACGACTAAGAAGTATGTCACCATATTTCATAAAATCCCGAGAGACAATGCATCCAGAAGATAAGGTATCCACAACATACCTGATAAATGCAAGTTGCCTCAAGCACCTTGTCACTGGGTACTGTAGATACATCCCACAAACAAATTCGGCAATCATTTGAACCACTTAAGAGGTGCCCCTCTTTAAGCGGGCTCCATGATAGCCCATACCCTTCTTTGTCATGTCCCCTCAGCCTCAGATCAGGATTACAGGAGTCTCCTTTCTCATTTGCAAGATCTGTAAACTTAAATATATACACTTCACTGCCGCTGGTCTTGGCAGCAATAACAGAAGAGTTTTGTGGCATACACCTTGCCCTATTTACTTCCCCATCAACATGCACCTCCCGTACTATATCTACCTGATAAGCATTTACTCTCGTTTTACAATCAAAACATTAAAAGTTTAAACAAGAATATTCTTTCAAAAGGAAAAATATGTTTCAGCTTAATAATTGCGAATTTTTTGAAAGAAAACGAGAATATAGTACCTTAAAAAAGGGTCCAAAATATGAAAACCAATCAGAGTATTGATGTTGATATTCATTGGGGGAATTCGTCAAACAGCTGTTGTACACAGAGGAAACAGATTACCTTTGGGATTACAGCGTCCGGGTTGGATTCCAGAGCCGAAACTGGGTCTCTAGGGAGGTAGACATCGGCCAGCATGAGAAAATTAGGAAAGTCGTCAGAGGTGTGGGTACCCAGAATGAGTTTATGGACAGCAAGAGGGCCATCGTCGAGAGACGGCTGAGAAGGAAGCCATTGGACGGTGAGAGACGGCCACTCCAAAGCGTGAGAAATGACGAGATCATACAAGAAAGGGGTGTTCTTCTTCCACACGGTGAACTCCTCCTCCACCATCTCATCCCCCGATCCCCCTTTTTCTTCGTCGCCGCCCATGGTCAGCCGGTCGGTCTGTGTCTTGCACTTTCTCTCTCACACACACACGCGCGCGGAGACTGAGAGAAGAGCGGGTTCTGTTTCCCGCCAAATGAGAAGGTGGGATTTCTATTTTATAAGTCGGCCGCGACATCGATTTCAACATGGGCGGGTGGGCTGGAGTTTCTCGTAGTCTGTGGTTCTAACTTCGGGCAGCCTAAAGAGAGTGTAATTCGGGCTCGTGACCCAAAACTTTTGGGCGTCCTATAAGAGGCCCAAAAGAACTCAAAGATTGTTGACAGGATGCATCCCAGATTATTAAATTCTGATTAGATGAATCTAATCGCCGCTAATTAACATGGTTTAATTTAACTCCATCTGTCAAAAGTTGTATGCAAAACAGCACACTAATCAACCCACATGTTAATATGAGTAGTGCATGCCCCCAGTTTGGGATCCACAGATTTTTTAAACTCGCGGCCATTTAATTTGACTGTTATTTTCTCATGCAACCAACTACATTTTTTCCTATATATATAAGATTAGGTCTCGCCATGTAACATTCACGCCAAAGTATTATACACGTAAATATTATATATACATACAAAGCCTACTGATTTTGGTGGGAGAATATCTGTACAGTATTCTACCTTGTTTGATATATGTTTATGGACTGGAATATGGTTACAGATCCTTACGTCCTCGGAGGCTTCATTGCTTCTTTTCTAGACTTTTTTTCTCTTACTGAGAGTTTTACCAAGAAACATCAGGAAACCAACACAGATTCCTGGCAGATTAGATGAATGTGTGGAGAGCCCGGAAAGTATTGGTGTCTGCCAAGGCCAAAGAACAGATGTCATTATCATGGGAGCCGCTGTTGATGGTTCTGCATTGGCCTATTGATAGGGCTTAAAATGTTCCATTTTCTTGTTAATATTTCCTTAATATTAACTTGAATTTTAAGAGGAAATATTTGGTTTTAATATACTTTTTGTTTTAGGTATGAAAAATGATGAATTGGAGAAAAAGTTGATAAAAGGCAACAATTGAAGCAAATAAAGAGAAGGTGCAGCTGCCTAAAGAATGCATTCAAGAATTGGAAACGAAAAAAAAAGGGCAACAAAGAAGAGAAGGAAATCCATTGCACAAGGAAACAAAACTGAAAAAGAAGCAAGGCAGCCGCCCTTGAGGAAAAGGAAACAAACAGAAAAAAAGGAAGGAAAAGGACAAAGAAAATAACCAAATGTTGCACAAAGTCAAAGTTCAATGGGAAAAGGCAATGGAGAAATTGATTTTTCGGGAAGAAGAATTTTGAAGTCAACCAAAGAAAGAAGACAAAATTGATTTTGGAACAAAAGAAAGCTTAAAGGAAACAATGTGCATGAAAAGAAAGAAAAAAAGGATATTTGGCCATCTATAAAAGCAAGTGCAGCTCTCATCTTCACAACTAGTCTTTCACAATCCCTTTCTTTTGCTTAAGAAATCCGTTCTTACGTGCTTCTTGTTTTCTTTCTTTTTAGTTTAACAACCATCTTCTTCTCTTCACCAAAACTCACATTGTTTTCTTCTTTTCTTTCTTTTAGTTTAGTAATTTTCTTAAACAATTCTAGCAATCATGTATGCCACCATGAGTGGCTAAATTTTCTCTTCTAATTCAAAGGGAAGATTGATTTCAATTGCAATCACTGTGAGGTTTTGGTCTTAATTTCTTTTCTTGCTTTTTGTTCAAGTACTTGTTAATTCTTGATTTAATTTTATAAATAATTGATGATTAATTAATCTGACAATTTAATTGTTCATGATTTATTCTATTGCTATCCATGAGTTCAATGATCCGTAATTGTCATGAATAAGTGGACCAAGTAGCAACTAAGTTAAAATTATTTATGTTTGTAAATATGCATGCTTAGCTTGGAGGAATTAATGGGACAAGATTAATTTACTGCAGCTATTTCGGTATTTTAATTTTGGTTTAACTGTTTTCATAGATCTTAATGTTATCATTTAATTGATATGGAACGCAATCGTGCCCAGTCAATTAATGGTAAGTTTTGATTTAAAGTGCTGGGCTCGATCAATTATATTAGGAAAACGGAAATTTATTATACCTATCCTAATAGGTTTCAAGTTAAATATTTGAATTTGCAAGATTATTTTTCATGACCTGAAATCAACCATTGGATTGGAAACTTGGTTAATTGGTAACTTTTGTTATTTTCTATTTTTATTGTTTTAAATATTTATTTTTATTATTTTCAAAATTTTCGTAGTTTAGTTACACATTTAAAAATCCCCATTGTTTTATTTATTTTTATTTTTCAAAACTTGGAATTATAATTTGGTTCCCTTGGAATTCGACCTAGTCCATTTTTGCTGCAAATTACAATCACTTAAGGATCATTAATTAATTTTGCGGGCTTCGACAATCCTGCCACCTATGCCCTTGCCAAGGTACACCATGCCTGCCTACCTGTTTGCATGCTCCTAATTAACTATTTTGTAGTACCGCATTTATTTCCAAGTTTCCATCGATCCCTTCCATATATTACTACGATGCTGATATTGTGACTAACTCACACTTCTTTAGTCCAATAAGTTAAATCACAGTCACTCATTTAATTTTAATCTCGAGGATCAAGGATGGGCGTCGAGTGCATTTGATAGAAAGGGACTTAACCGAACCAGACAGGATTGTTGGGGAGCTGCTGCAACCTGGAGGGTACCTTAAGCTTATGGAATTGGGCCTCCATGGTTAGCCCTTTTCTAACTCAATCTATAATGGACATTCATGAAGTCAAAAACATTTTGTATTAACGAAGTGTTAAACTGTTGATGTTATGACTCTGCTACATTTGACAGATTGTGTTAATGAGATTGATGCCCAGAAAGTTTATGGATATGCGGTTCACAGTGATGGAAAAACTACGAGATTATCCTATCCTTTGGAAAACTTCCACCCGGACGTGGCTGGCAGAGACTTTCACCATGGTCGCTTCATACAAAGGCTTCGCCATACAGCTGCCGCTCTACCCAAGTATATATTTACTCTCTTCCTTCATGCCTTGCATGTATAGAACTTCAGGCCTGCCTTATTCTTGAAAAAGTTATAAGAGTTTTTGAAACGCCAATCCTGTAGTCGTCCCAGAAAACGCTAGTATTAACCAAAATCTTGATATACAGTATATATGATGCAACACTGAGTAATAGTGTTTGTAATTTCTCTCTGCATATTAATCATTACGATCATTTTCTAGCTAATATTGATACATGCATTTAACTTGTGACAACAGCGTGAGATTGGAAGAAGAAACAGTTGCATCGTTGATTGAAGAAAAAGGGGCGATAAAAGGAGTTCAATACAAGACAGAGTGGTAAGGAAATGAAAGCATATGCTCCGCTTACAATAGTATGTGATGGCCGCTTCTCCCACTTGCGGCGTTCTCTCTGCAAACCCCAGGTAAAAGAAATCAGAAAATTTATTTGCAGGTACAGCAGAATTGTTGGAGATATGAAATTGCTTTAAGTTTCAAGGGAGAGGTGTCATTTAATTTCCTTTTCAGGTTGATATTCCATCTTGTTTTGTGGGGTTGCTCCTGGAGAATTGTCTCCTTCCAAATGCAAATTATGGACAAGTAATATTAGCCAATCCATCGCCCATTCTATTTTATCCTGTCAGTAGCACGGAAACTCGTTGCCTGGTTGATATTGCCGGTCAGAAGTTGCCTTCCACTGCTAATGGGGACATGGCTAGATATCTAAAAACGGTGGTTGCTCCTCAGGTATCCAGTAGCACTTAATTAGCAGCCCAGCAGTTTCTGCGCATATATAACTAGATTGATCAAGTAGTTTCTTATTGCATCAGATTCGATCCGAGCTTTAATGACGCTTTCGTATTGGCGGTTGACAAAGGAGACATCAAGACAATGCTAAATAGAAGTATGATGGCCTCTCCACTTCCGACTACGGGGGCAATTCTGTTGGGAGATGGCTTCAATATGCGGCGTCCTCTGACTGGGGGAGGGATGACTGTCGCTCTGTCTGATGTTGTCCTGCTCCGAGATCTTCTTAGACCCCTTCACGATCTCTGTGATGCAGCAGCTCTGTCCAGGTATCTTGAATCATTTTACACACTGCGTAAGGTGAGCCCGAGCTTCCCTGTTTGATTGAAGACAATGCGTATGTTTTAATTTGCATTATAGGAAACGTGGCATGATTTATGTTGCTTTGAACATAATTTGTAGCCGGTGGCTTCCACCATCAACACGTTAGCAGGAGCATTATACCAAGTATGTTGTCCATCCCCAGACGAAGCAAGAGTAGAAATAAAGCAGGCGTGCTTTGATTATTTGAGTCTTGGGGGCAAGTTTTCGGAAGGACCTATAGCCTTGTTGTCTGGCCTGAGTCCACGTCCGTTTAGTTTGGTCGTTCATTTCATGCGCGGTGGCTGTTTTTGGCGTTGGTCGGTTCGTCATTCCATTTCCATCGCCAAAGCGCTTATGGCTTGGGGCTCGATTGCTGACGGTCCTGCTTATTTGGGAACTAACTGAGCCAAATGATCAGCTTCTTTATTAGCAAAGCACGAGTCAAGTATTTCCATTTTTGCAGGGTGCATGGAGAATAATTCTTCCCATTGTAAAAGCTGAAGGATTTAGATAGATGTTTTTCCCTCGAACTGTTCTAGCCTACTACAGGGGTCCTCCGATAGTTAACTGATGGGAAAATACAGCAATTTTGATTGTCGAGTATCCTATCCTATCATGCTTGTGAAACTTTTTTTTTTTTATTTTTTGGAAGGTACGTGAAACTTTTCTTGAAACCCTTTGTCTTATCATTGGGAATCATTGGCGTATGCTCCATGACGTTGGATTAATTGTATAAATGAAGGACTGCAAGTCCTCTTTTTTGGTCAGATAATTAGCTACATTCTCTTGTAAATGTTATTGAGGACAAAATCTTACCAGCTAATATTATTAAGGATATTCTCTTGTTAGTACATAGCTTTCATATTTGTTCTTTTGTAATTGTAAGCAAGGGTGAAACTAAAGTTTGTCAATATTGTTTGTGATAGACGTAAAAGAGAAAAAGAAGCCCAATAATTTTAATCACGGACATGTAAAGCGTAACAGGCTAACAGCAATCGATGAAACGACCACTGCTGCTGCCAAATTTCCTCAACTTTTGAACAGAATGTCATCTCAACTTTTGTGCCCACCTTTAGGCATTGTGCTTGCCACCAACTCTACGCTTTTCACGTTACCCACTCACCAAACTTCAGTCATCCAATTTAATCATAGCAGTACTATATTTTTCTAAACCCACTCAATACAGACCATCGCCGATCCTCAACACCAAACATCAATTGATTGCAATTTTGAAAACTTTGATGCTTTTAACGTCCAATCAAGCAAATACAAAAACAAAACTTTCTTCCCAAAAAACACTCACTAACTTTACATAAACCAAGCAATGCATGGTTTGGTGATTAACGCATGCTTAGTACTTAATTACTTGGAACTTAATAATAATAATAACAAAGCATATTAATCAAGTGAAGTTAATTATTACCAAAAAAAAAAAAAAAGAAATCACATGACAACACATGCATCTGGGTTTTCATCACTGAAAGCGGTAGTGTAGCGAACTTCAGTGGAGCTGGCACGTGCCAGCTGCGAAACCTGGGGAATGCCATCCACGTTACGCACGTACCCAGCGGGGGCCTTCCTATCGTAGACCCCGGGTGCGTAGGGATGTTCAACGACGTCGTAAGGGACATAAGGCCATAACTCCGCCTTCTTCCCAGTGCGGTGAACCACACGCTGGACCACCTTGTTGGGCTCCACGTACCCTACCACAGTAAGCTTGCTCCGTTTAGGCTCGATTTCGACTGAGCTCACCCCTTTCATTCCCTCAACGGCTCTCCTCACTTTCCTCTCGCACCCCTCGCAGTCGATCTTGACCTTTATCTCCACCGTCTGCCATTCCCCAAAAAGACCAAAAATCATAAATAAGTATCACATCCAAAATGGACCACCCCCATTAATATTACGCATAATTGATGTACAAACTAGATAAATAATTCAAAGCCAGCTGTGCAATGGGACAAAAACGTTGATTGTATTGAATTGAATATTGATTGAATGCTGATGGACTTTTCTTTCGTATTAACTATGCTCATCTCTGAGGGTACTGGTTGGGATTTGTTGCAGACAAGAACTTGTATTGTATCAGAAGAAACAACTTAAACAGCAACAACTGACTAGAATATACATACAAATTGTAGGGAACTGATTACTGAAGCAATCTGAGTGTCTATAGCAGAGAATCGCACTGCAGTAGTGCTGGAAGAGGGGAAGAGGATACAGTGTCCCAACAATTGCAACCAGACCCACATATACTTCCAGTAGTAGCACTATCGACAACCTTTCGTTCCTAAATAGTTCATGGTATTGACCTCCCATAATCACTAAATATAGCTGCTAACAGGAGCAAAATTAAGTTTCAGCAAAAGCGACCCAGATGCAGCAGCAATTAATTAACCATAAACAGCAGGATGTATAGGTTTAGTGCTTTATGGGATTGAGCAAATTGATACTATGTATGCCAACGAATCTAGCAAACAAACAAACTTAAGTAATGTAAAGTAAGATTAGCAGAGCATATTGTCTCCGTAATTAAAGATGACAAAAGAAAAGTAGATAGGTAGTTGAGTGATGAGTGGTTGCCTGCAATTGCTTGCGTTTCTTGAGCTTGGAGCTACCGTGGCCTGAGCAATCAAAGATATCGGACAGATGATCCAGAACACCCATACTATACTATATTAATATGATCAACCCTCCTCTACGGTTTTCTCTTTTCTGTCTTGACACACTCCCGACCCTCCCTCTCGCGTCTCGCCAAAACACAGATATTTCAGTACTAAGAATTTATCTCAAACTATATATCTATAAACTGGGATATACTGCCAAGCAGAAAAGCTTTATGTAAGGAAGCACTGAGCTGCTGTAGATTTGATTTTATCGCTTGTGGAAAATTGGAAATAGAGCCTTGGTGGGTTTGAATCTGAGTCGTTCAAAATAACCAAATCAGACTGGATTGACACGTGGCGTTGGATGACTAAACAACGGCTTTGATCTTCTCATGGATGTCTCTGCACTCTGCACTTCCTCGCCAACCAAACCGTTTTCTACCGAGCGTTACGTCAAACTTCAGAGTTGACTACTCTACTATTCTATTCACTGTAGCACTGTAGCACGTGGCCATGATATGGCTGCCCTCTGGATTCGGTTTGATATGAATTCACACGAGTGAGAGGAACAATGAACATGTATTTTGTATTGGGTCCTCTGCCATAATATCTTCTCAGCAACGGTGATCACTCGCGTGGGGCTTGAAGGCCGGACTTTAGTTGAGATGAAGAAACAACGCCTTCGGCCTAACTATTTAAAGCCTAAGTTTAGCCTTGGCCCATTTAAAGCCCAATGTGAATCAGTTGCTATTTAGATATGAACAGAATAGAGTTTAGCTGGTCTTAGTAATCCAAAATGAAAATGGTTCGATGAGTGATGATCCATCTAATGGGCAATCTTTGATGTGTCAATATAATGATGATTTTTTTTGGAGATAACTAGTCGAACACATCAATTGTCCACACTCAACTTTGACAATATGGGTAGGAGGAGAAGGACGATCACTCATTCTTTAAATTAATAATTTTAAAAACAACTAAAAAGTTGAGTATTGAATAAAATAGCTTTACGAAATATTAGGCTTGCGGTCCAGGGGAACATCTGGCGTTTGAGTTGTCAAAATGAAGGGGTCCATATATTCGGGACTGAAGGTGCACATAGTATATTAGTACCATTAAGCAACAGTTGAACCATTTATCCTTATCATTCGTAATCGTAGCCCAAAATGCAAAATGCATAATAAAGGTTGAATTTGTGATTAATGTGTTGATGTAGCGTGGCTAAATTACTGTTAGGAAAATGTAGTTATCGTTTGAGATAGTATATATGAAGAATGCAGGAACCAACCACCATTTTTGTGGTGATTGAGACTGAAAGCGAAAGCAAAGGCAATTAATGGTGGACGGGGGTTGCATTATTAGTAAGTAGTAGTATTTGGATTGGATAAGCATGAATTAGAGCAATAGACGGAGTTGTTGGAATTAATATATTTTCTCTTATTCATCGATCGAAACAAGTTGAAACATCGTGTCACACGCGCCTTCAAAGTCATTATCATACTACCTTCGTCTGTCAATTCAATTCAATTCAATTCAACAAACACATTTAGTACGTTTCCACTTTCCTCCTATAGTCTGCGTAACTATGTACCGCGACTGATTTTTCCAACCCCAATTAAAGTTGTTTCTTGTTAAACAAGAAGTTGATAAAAATGTGTCTGAAAGATAATAGGGATGTTGTGATATTAATGATGTTAATTATCCACCGTAGCCAATTGGACATTTATGGATGCAATAGCACCTTAATCACCAAGTTCTATAGAGTACGGATACATACGAAATCTGAATTGCAGGATTGGTATAAAAATGTGAACGCGTTTCTACTAAATTCATATCATAGTTTGTCGGGTAACGAATAAATGGCATTGGGAAAACTCGTAATTATTAATTATTTTCACTGCTGGATCCTTTTACGTTCAGCGTTGGTAATTGGTTTATTGATTGGGCAAGAAAATAAATAGCGGAACGCTCGTTATTATCTTTTTAATTGGAATTCAGAAGATTGAGTATACCGGATTAACATTAAATTCGAAAGCAGTTTTGGTCTAGTATTCAATATTTAGATTTTTATTTTTTGGCCTAGCCAATAGCCACCTTTCCTTTTTATCCTCAGATTCCGGTGAAAATATAGGAAGAAAAGGGATGAGATTAAGATCGAGGAGGTCATTGATGAACGAAACAAAAAATTTGATTGGGTGGGGAGCTGATCTAGAACTAGAAGGTAGGCAAGACTTAAGTATGGGCTGGAATTGTCAATAACGACCGGGGCGGGGGAGCTTTTATTATCAATTCCTAAAATCTCTTCCTAATCACAATCCTCTCCCAATATCTAATCTATCCAATTTAGTGTTAATGAATCCAGTTGGTTGTTCTGCTTAGCAAAGTCGATCGTTTTACTACGAGCAATGATTCATAAAGATTTTATTTGCTTTTATTGTATAACTAACTGCCCCCCGTGGAATTTGAATATGAAAGGAGGGAAGACAAATAATTAAATAGTGGTCCTAACTCCTAAGAATAGTTCATCATCCATTTTCTATATTTTGGTAATCTCATAACGGTGGGGTGCCTAATTTATTGGGCAAATTACTTGTTAGGTAAGCAAAGGTATATTTATTTTAGCATTCATGATTTCACGTGACAACCCTATTTCTTCTCGGCCAAAAAGGAAAAGAAATGAAAAAACATGGTACTCCAGTCCAGTCCTTATAAGCACTTATTTTTAAAAAGTCAAATTTGAAAATTTTTATTAATTTTTAAAACAAATTTCTAGTAATAACGATTACATATGGTATTCTTTTAATTTTTAGCTTTACCAAAAAAAAAAAAAAAAATCAGCGGTGCTGACTGCTGATAAAGGAAAAAAAAGATATAATAGTCCTATTAGAAAATTACAATGAAGGAAAGAAGGAATCCTATTCTTCAGCAATTGGGTAATGACCAAAAAAACTGACAAATCAGTGATTCCCGCTCCAAAACTGACCGTCCCTATCTGTCATTGTTGGGTGTGAAGTGTACCTGTGTGTGCGGGTTATTTTCAAAACATGACAAAACTGCAAGTAAAAAAAATGTAATGCAGACCCAAGCGCTGATGAAATGGACTCCTTCCCGAATCAAAATCCAAATTCCCAAAACCAAACAAAAATCCGCATTCATATATTGAATTGAATTGAATATCTCTTCTACTACGTCTATCTTAATCTTATCACACGCTCTCTCTCTTTCTCTGTCGTTCAACAATCAAACGAACGCCTTGGAAATTTCTGACCCGATAGAATAGTCACCACGAAGACTGCATGGATACGTCGTGTGCTCTGCTGTTTACCCGCTTTTTAGTACTACTATTTTCCCTCTTCCCACAGTCCCATTCATTCCCATGCTTCTCTCTCTTTTTAACGCATCACCATTCTACACGAAACGCACAAATATAGGGAAAGTGAGGGGGACGAGAGAGGGCAGAGATTCCTTAGGGCTCCCACAAACACATCTGAAATCTTCCTTTTTTCAGTTATTTTTTCTTTTTTACCTTTATCCCTTCTCTGTTCTATTGGCAACTTGGCATATAAATCAAACAAATCACCCTACCAACTCAATACAAATCATACACCACAACCACAACCACAAGGTGCAGGAGTAGAACGGCAGAACCAGCCACCCCTACTTTCAAGTTTCAACCTTTCGCCACCTTTGTTGTTTTATGTACGTGCTTATGTCATCCATCAAGGGCATGATATGATGATGGTTTTGCCGACGTACATATTTGGAGAGAGACACTGCTAGTGCTCCTTGTTCTCATACAAGAGCAATTCAAGCTTTTGTTTTTAACCGAACTACCACTCTTTCTTGGTTGTTTCCATTCTAATGATGTTTTGTTGGTGTTGGTGCTGAACAAAAGTGGGGGGCCGCTTTCTTGTTTTTTTCTCCTCCACATTAACATGGCTGTTCAAGCAGAGATGTATGCTGATGGTAATAATCTTGGATTTCCTTTGGGCGGTAGCTGTACGCAGAATTTGTTTACAGGTCATAATGGGGATGGAGGACCCAACAACAACACCAACTCCTGTTTCAATTTCCAAAAACAAAAGCAACAACACCCAGCCGCTCCGCACATGCATTATTTGCAGTTACAAGACTCACCAGCCCGGAATCAAGATTTTCGTTTTCGCAACAACAGCTTCCTACATCAAGCAGGAAATCGATCAAATTTTCCTCAGAGTATGAGTTTAGCGTCTCAGACGGAGACTCACAAGTTAGAGATTGATATAATAATCACTCTGCAGGTAACCAAATTAACCCAAAAATATATATATATATATTTTCCTACTTTGCATTCTGTTTCTGCGTAGTGCGATTGATTTATAAGATGGGTTTGATGATAATAACAGTACGAAAGGTTGAGATTGGCTTTGCAAGAGCAGAGAAAACAGCAACTGGCCTCAATCATAAAGTGTTACGAATCGAGGGCACAGTTTTTACTCCAACAAAAGGATGAAGAAATTGCAAAGGGGTTGAAGAGGACGATGGAACTTGAACAACTGCTGAAAGGAATAGAGGCAGAGAATCAAACGTGGGAAAGGGTGGCCAAAGACCACGAAGCCATTATCATCTCCATGAACAAGACCATGGAGCAGCTTCAAGAGGCTGCTTCCCAATCCCGTAATGGTGGTGGGGTTGAAGATGCCGCATCTTGTTGTGATATGGGGTTGGATTCTGCGAGAGCAGAGGAAAATGAAGAAAATGGCAAAAAAATGAGGTGCAAAATCTGCAATTCTCGCAGTTCGTGCGTAGTTTTGCTACCCTGCAGACACCTGTGTTCGTGCAATGCTTGTGCAGCTTTTATTGGCTCTTGCCCCGTGTGTAATATGGTAAAGAAAGCCAGTATAGAAGCTTTATTTTGATTTCCTTAGTCCAGAAAAAAACAAACAAACAATTAATTTATTGTTATTATTAATTTTTTTGGGTTGGGGGTTCGCTTAGGTGGATTTTGGCAGAGTATTGAAGAAACTTACTCGTTAATTGCTCGTCAGTATGATGGATTCAATGTAGCGAAATGTGATAGAAAAAAACTTTTCTGTGACAACTTCCTTAATCAATGCATGAGCAGCGGAAAGTCGCGGAGCACGAGTATCTTCTTTTCGGCTTTCTTGGAGGGATTGAACTTCCCTTTTCTGGCGGGTTTAATTCTGAACCACAATGTCAGCTGTAGATGAATCAGCCTGACTCTTCATCGTCAGACATTGGAAGAGGTGAAATTAAACTAGCGGACGAATTGAGAGTAAATAAACGTCTAAGTAGACTAGTTTGGATTATCTTTTTTGAAAAAGAGATACCACCACTAAAACTTTTACAGGCACAGAGTAAAGGCCCCTACGAGTTCATTTCATACTGCTATTTTACTATCCTTTTCGGGGTAGCGAGGGAATAAAACCAATGAGGGGAAGGAATAGAGACATCACGGTAGTGGAGGAAAGTAGCATTCGAATTGTCAAATGGAAAATGTTGCGCTTGTTTTTTTGTTTTTTACAATACTATTATATTAGAAATACATTTTGTACGTATGCCTTACACATAAATTCATACGAGATATATGAGATTGATTTGTCTATGTATTGTATTGCAATTTTGCAAAAACTCCTGCAACCATGACATATTTGTTAGTTTGAGTATAATTTCTTTTTAAAAAAAAGTTCCTAGTTTAACTATGAATTTTTTTTTTTGACAAGTTTATTTTATTATAATTATATTTTGTATATGTGCCTTATACAATAAAGAATAAGACTATTTCCTACCATACTTTAACCAGGAGGGCTTAGCCCTTTAACTAGGAATTTTATTTTATTTTTGACAATTATATTATATTATAACTATATTGTGTGTATAAGGGCTTTTTTTCACTTTAACCATAAGGTGTTTTTTTTTTTTTTGTGACAATCCTATTATGCTATAATTATTAGAATTATATTGTGTGTATATATTTATACAACGTGGTGTAAGATTCTCACTTTAACTATAAGATAAGGAGGACAACAGGGATGAGGACTGTTAATGATTATTGTGAAAATTTGCATTTACAATGAATTCGTGTCGAGTAGACATTATTGTTGTGAAAATTCTTAATTCATGAGTTGTAGGGAGGGATTTATGTCACCACAAACAAAGATTAAAGCTAAGTGTTGGATTCAAAACTAGTGTTAAAGAGTACAAATTGACTTATTATCCTCATGAGTACAACCAAATAAACTGATATCTAGGTAGCATTCTGAGTAACTCTCCGACATGAAGTTTCACCAGAAGAAGCTCCCTTTGGTCTCGCATGAATTACATCCATCCCTGGGATGAGCTTGAGAAAGGCTTTTCAAAAACTCTTTTCTTTCTCTCATTAAAGAATGGATTTCCCATACAAGAAAACAAGAGACGAGTCTGGTGAGAGAGGTCCTGGGATACCATTCCATTTGCGCAAATAATAAGAGGTTCTATGTTAATAACACAATCGATTCTTAGAAAATATATTTTTTAACCTTTTTATATACTAGTAAAAAAATTGAATAATTCAATGGATTGGTACGAATTTTTCAAAGATTCAATTTTTTTAGTTAGTATAGCTTCTTTAGGGATATTTATCGCAGCCTTTTTATATAAATCCTCCTAAAAGGGTTATACAATATATCTAGTGTGAAAGTATGCCAACATTTCTATTGGAAGATGGGGGATTTCCAAGTCCACGGCCAAGTACTTATTACTTCTTTAGTTGTAATTGCTATCTTATTAGGTTCGACTGCTCTAACTATTTGGAATCCACAAACCATTGTTTGTTGTAAAAAAAAAAAAAAAACTTTCTGAATTTCTAGTAAAAATGGATATTGCTAACAAAAAAGCTTTTAACACTATCCAATAACCATCACTTTTCCAAAAAAAAATTACAAATACACTTTTTTAATGTAGAAATAAGCTTTTTTGGAATTGCCATTTACTTTTTTACCTTATTGTTATAACTGGATGCGAAAGACAAACATACATTTTATTTATTATTATTATTTTTTGGATTTGCTTATATCCAAAAATCTTACGAACGATTGATTACTGTGTAATGCACTTTGGATCAAAAAAATTGGATTAATTCAAACTAATTTTCCTTTTGAATGGAAAATTTGCTAGAATGGGATCCTTTTGATTTTTATATCTAAAATATATCACGAAATTGTTTTAATTTATTGATTTGCATTAACCCTAGATTCTTTCTCTGAACATGAATTAATACGTTTTACTCGAGCTCCCTCATGGGCTATAACTCCATACAAGTGAGGCGAGCCTATGTAAAGGGTTTGATTAAAATATGCTAGATTTCCCCCAGTATACAAATGGAACCTAACTATACATGCCCTCCAATTATATTTTCTAAGTTGTCCACACTAAAAATTCACCCCCTCCCCTCCAAAAGGCAATTTTAGTAAATACCCAAATAAGATACTTGGGTTAAGGGTCAAGTTGGTAATTTTTCTTGCATTTCCCCTCTCGGAGCCCAGATGTCATACACACCCCCATAATATAAACTATTGAATACTAGAAGAAAGACAACTAAACCTAACAAGATTAATGAGGCGTGAGACTCCCACTTTAATCAGAAGAGCAGGTAGACGACAGGGATGAGGAATGTTGAAGTTGAAGAAGGGTCGAACCCTCTCCTCTCCTGACCTCAATAATTGTGGGGTGGGCACTATAGCAAGCCCAGTGGTTCATGTTGCGCTTGTTGTTTTTTTATTGAGTTGGTCTTTTGGTGGTTGGGTTTGGTAGGCTCTGAAGTCTAAACTCTTATGCATAGCATAGAAAGATTATCATTCACTTGAGAAATGAGACCACAATAACAATAGTAGTACATTTATTTTCCCTCATTAATCGCGTTCAAAATTCCAAAAATCAATATTATATATATGTGTATTATATGATATTGATTTGTTCTATTAAAATAGTTTAATAACGAAACTTAACAAAAGCTTATTTTATGTTTGTTGAACGCAACAAGTGTTAATTAAAAAAATAAAAAGGCTTACAAAGTATTCTAGGCCCAATGTAGCAGTTGATTAATTACTGCCCTCGAAACCAAATGCTAATTCAGCGAGACGATGTACAGTAAACTGGGCCTTATATGTAAGACTCGACCTGTGACTTGCAAGTGGGCCTCAGATTTGGGGAAATTTTCTTATGCTTTTGTTTAGTTATAAAACTTTTTTTAGGATAAGAAAATGGCCTTGCATATGTTGCTTGGAATATAAAAATGAAAAATATTTTTGGTATTATTTTTTTTCTAGATTTAAATAACGATAGATACTAATATTAGATATAATTATAAAAATTAAACTTCCATCATGATAGTGTTAGTGCATGTCTAAATATTTATATGAGATAATTTAACTAAATATTATCTATTACATTGTGTAGAAATATAAGTGTGAATCAAATATTTAGTCAAATTAAACACGTATAAGAGATGATGTATAATTTGAATTCTAACATGACAGAGATGATAAAATTTAGTTAAATAGTAGTAGATTAGTGTGAATGAAATACTTATTTAAATTAAAAATATATAAAAGATGTTATGTAATTTAAATTTTAATGTAATAAATATTACATTTAGTCGGTGTATTTACTTAATTATAAAAATAAAGTTTAATTATAATGTAACGAGTGGTTTGATGACGTTAAGTAAAACTATGTACATGCGATGAATAGATTGAAGGGATATCATTTTACATGTATATAATAGACACAGTAAAATAAAATAAAAATAATGACAAATCATAGTAATTTTATATAATAACTAAAGTAATAATTATAAAAAGATAAAATTATTTCACATTATTTTATATTTTGTAATGAAGATAAATAGATAATTTTAATTTTTTCATAATTATTATATTAATCGTTATATAAAATTATTATAATTTATCATTATTTTATCATTATTCATAAAATAAATTGCAAAGTGCAGAGGATAGCGCCCAGGTTACGTGGCAACACCCAGAGCAGCATTATCTCAAGCAAAGAATGAGAGGTCCAATTTCCAAACTCACAGAAAGCGCAGAAACTTTACTCACTCTTTACTATTACGAGCCAATGACCAGGAAACACTGTCCCCAGCTAGTCCACTGATCATCAACCAATCCATGCCGTAAAAAGTTGTGTCGTGGCTGGTATCTTCTCCACTCTTCACTTTGCAACCTTATTGATTTATTTCATGGTCCGAACTTCGCCTTATCACCACATGCCTGTCAATCTATATATATTCGCAGAAAGTGGAGGAAACTTCCCCTGTCATCGCATTCAAAAGCCCCGTTATCCATTCTGCGACAATCTTGCATAATTATCGATGGCAAAACCAGTGCAAATTGAGGTGTGGAATCCAAATGGGAAATATAGAGTCATCAGCACTAAGCCTATGCCGGGAACTCGATGGATTAATCTCTTGATACAACAAGATTGCCGGGTCGAAGTATTTATCCAACTTCTCCAACTCTCTTTATTATGTACTCTACTACTACCACTCTAATTCCCTCGAATTAATCTTTCTAAGGCTTTCGTATCCAGATATGCACACAGAACAAAACCATTTTATCCGTTCAGGATATCCTTGCTCTCATCGGGGATAGGTGTGATGGAGTCATTGGACAGGTAAACTCTGAAAAAACATGCACTGTTGATTAACTGGACGGGTTTCGTTTAGTTTTCTTTTGATAGCTTTTCATGTGTTGTGTGGTGTGGTGGTAGTTGACCGAGGACTGGGGAGAGACACTGTTCTCTGCATTGAGCAGAGCTGGAGGGAAAGCATTCAGCAACATGGCTGTGGGATATAATAATGTTGATGTTGATGCAGCCACCAAGTATGGTGTTGCTGTTGGAAATACCCCTGTAAGTTGGGTTTCTCTGAAGTTCTTGTTCTCTGCACCTGAGCTTAAGACTTATTGTTACATCCTTGCGGTGTCTATAATACTATGTGAATGGATCAAATTATTATTTTTTATTTAAATTTAATTTACATGACCTTGAGCTTCATCGCTAGCTGCATGGATGCTTAATTACGATTAGTCGAGTATTTTCCAATTGAAGAAAATGCATCCACATAACCGCATAGTGAGTACAAACTACTTTATTCTCAGGGCGTGTTAACTGAGACTACAGCAGAGTTAGCAGCTTCACTATCCGTAGCTGCAGCTAGAAGAATTGTTGAAGCAGATGGGTTCATGAGGGCTGGCTTATATGAAGGATGGCTTCCTCATCTGTATGGTCATCATTCTGTTTATTGGAATTTAGTTTCTAGACTCTGATGGGTACAATTTGATGATTCGGCTGTAATTCTCTTATAGGTTTGTGGGTAACTTGCTCAAGGGGCAAACTGTAGGAGTGATTGGAGCTGGTCGTATTGGGTCTGCTTATGCTAGAATGATGGTAAGATCATTCTTCCATTGTAGGACTAGCAAAACTCAGCGACTTATTAACTCATGGTTGATATATTGGGTTGTTTGAAAGGGAATGGCGGTCGTTATTGCTGATTTATCCCTTTAAAATCATCAATGTTCCCTCTCTTTCTTATATGCATTGCATGAAACTGCAGGTTGAAGGGTTCAAAATGAACTTAATATACTATGATCTGTACCAAGCCACCCGATTAGAAAAATTTGTCACAGGTATATAAACGACCTGAAAGTCCTGTTCAATTTCCAATTTTCACATGAAGAATAACACAGTTCCAAATTTGCAGCATATGGGCAGTTCCTGAAAGCCAATGGTGAACAACCTGTGACATGGAAAAGAGCTTCAAGCATGGATGAGGTGCTTCGAGAAGCTGATGTTGTAAGCCTTTATCTCAAGTGCAAACCAATAACCTCTAATCACCAATATATTGATGATGCTGCAAGTTCTATTTCTCTTAACATATTCTTATCAAATGCTTCATAGATAAGTCTTCACCCTATCCTCGATAAAACAACTTATCACCTTGTGAATAAAGAAACGCTTGCCGTGATGAAGAAGGTAATATTTTCTTAAAATTTCCTCCCCATTGAGTTAGTTGGTGGGGTAAAAATGATTTCTTCGTTTGTTGTTGTGTAAATCTATATGTAGGAGGCAATCCTTGTGAATTGTAGCAGGGGGCCAGTTGTTGATGAGGTAGCTCTTGTAGATCATCTGAAAGCTAATCCCATGTTTAGAGTTGGGCTTGATGTCTTTGAGGTAATTGAACTCAAAAATATGTTCCTGCTTGGAGATGTACAAATGGTAATGCAGGTGAATGATCTGTTTGCCTTTTCCATTGCACTAGGATGAGCCTTATATGAAACCTGGGCTTGCGGACATGAAGAATGCCGTTGTGGTGCCTCACATAGCTTCTGCTTCAAAGGTGATATTGCCTCTTTATACTGTTCTCTATCTTAACATTGAGATCACTGCTAAACAAATTCATACTGTAAAATTGTTTCCATGTCACTTTTTCCCGTCCTGTGGGAGCCTCGGGGATAATTTCTTGTATCTTACGTGGTTATGTAGTGGACTCGTGAAGGAATGGCTACACTGGCTGCTTTGAATGTCTTGGTATGCAACTTAATCTAGAATAAATTGGTTCAGTAGAATTCCAGCATTAAAGATTTTTTGGAAGTCATTATTGTGTTCATGCGGTGGTTGAACGATATATGTTGGCTTTATCTGTCTCATTTTCATTCATCAAATATGTAGGGAAAAATCAAATGTTACCCAGTATGGCCTAACCCCAACAACGTGGAACCATTCCTAAGCGAGAGCTCTCCACCTCCTGCCGCATGCCCAAGCATTGTCAATTCAAAAACTTTAGGCAAGTTCTTTAATTTCTCAATCAGTCACTGTTTTATTTTCTCAGAGCACCTCCGTGACAAAAATCATATTGCAGGTTTACCAGTTTCAAAACTGTAAGTGGGAAGTATGGTAAACTTGACATGAATGGCTATCTTGGAGCCCTTGCTTGGAACTCAAAAGAAATCTGAAATTTGTGAGGGTGCCATACGCTAATGAGAAGAGTTGATGTTAGTATTGAAGTAATTATCCTTAACGAAATGTTGACAACTTTGTAAAATTGTTATCTGCGTCACGATCATTACCTCATTTGTGTTTGGTTAATTCTGCTCTCTGAGCTTCATGACATACATATGTTGCGAATTAAATACGTTTTCCTTCTAAAAGTAAGTAGATCGTCAAGAAATCATGGCTTCTAATTGTCACTGAAGTTCTATAGCATTACCATAGCTGCAGCAGAAATCAATCTCCATGGTCATTGCGTTTTCTCTGCTTCAAAATGTTGGGATCTCTGTCATTGTTTTGCTTAGATAGTTGCTTCCTCTTATTACAGACATAATCATGGGTTGGGGATCGATTTAGGAATCACCAACTCCTTTGTGTTTTTGGTAAGGAAGTCACTCAGCAACTTCATGTGTGGATGAAACTATTCTACGGTATTCGTTTTCTTTCCAAGAGAAATGCAAAGTTACACTCGCACCTATTAATGCTTTGCCAGTTTATTTCCTTTCAATAGGAAGTTACGGGCCTTTGCAGGCTTTCAGGGTAAAACCCAATTCGTCCTCACATTTCATTCAACCACCACCCCCTGACCACGAGACCACTTACTTTTAGGGAAGGGTAAAAGGCCTAAAAGACCACTTACAATTAAAGTTGAGGCTGTTATGGTTGTTCTGGTTTCAATTGTGAATCAATTAAATTTGGTAGACAATTATGAACGTCAAAATTGAAATCCAACTTGGGCAAAAGCACCAACCATAGTATTCTCCACTAAAAAAAACCCAATAAAATGAATGAAACGTTGCAAATTTGAATTAGGGTGAATTACATATACCTTCTTAAGATTTTTATTTATTATCAACCAATCCTTATTGCTTGCCAAAACTATTAATACTCACTTGAATGTAGACAAGATATTTTTATTTGTAAATAGAAAAAATAAGCCCTTTTATCAAATAAAAACATCACACTTCAAACACATTTTTATTTCAAAATTTAAAATTTAAATTTTCCCACTCAAATTCCTCTTACATAATTTTAAAAAAAATTTCTTCTCATTTTTCCCTCTAAAATACTTTTTCTATAAAAAAAAAACCTCAAAATTTTTACACATTTCAATACAACTTTTCTCAAATACATCACACTCCAAACATACCTAAAAATATTTAACATTTATCCCCGAGCTTTTCATTTATTACTAATAAGTCCTTATTATTTGTCAAACTACCAATATTCCCCTAAATCTTAAAAATATTTAACATTTACGCCCCTGAATGTTAAAAATATTTAACATTTACTCCTCCGAAAACAAACTCCATTATGAAAAGTACCATAACAGTAAAAAAATTATATATTTGGATAAAAATACCCCTCATATTCCAACTGTTAATTTGTAAACAAAAATACCCGTAGCTAATATTTACCCTATAAATAAAAGCAAAAATTATATTTATTTATTTGTATTAAAGGCAGAGTACATAAGAAGAAAATAGAAGTAGAATGTCAATTTATATCAAAAAATTTGAATTAATTGAAGAATAAAATGCAAATCTATCCACAAAGAAATAACGTATAGTATGAAAATTTATATAATTCATTTTATAGTCAAATCCACCAAACCATCAAAAAATAAACACACACACACACACACATATATTTCATACATACTATAAATTATTTTTTCGTTGATAAATTTGTTTTTTAATCTTCAATTAATTTGAATTTTTGAATGTAAGTTAACTTTCTGCTTATATTTTCTGCGTATCATGTCTTTTGTGCAAATAAATATGTATAATTTTTTCTTTTATTTATAAGGTAAATATCGGTTATGTGTATTTTTATACAAATTAGCTGGAGTATGAGGGGTAATTTTGTCTAGATATTGAATTTTTTTTACTGTTATGGTATTATTCATAACGAAATTTGTTCTCCGGGAAGTAAATGTTAAACGTTTTTAAGATCGAGGAGGGTAAATGTTAAATGTTTTGAAAATTCAAAAGGCATTGGTAATTTTGACAAATAGTAAATACCGATTGATAATAAATAAAAATTTCATGGGGTAAATGTTAAATATGTTTAGATTCAGGAAAATATTAATAGTTTTGACAAATAGTAAGAATCAATTGATAATAAACAAAAATTTCAAAAGGTAATTTACCCTTTGAATTATCCATTAAACAAAACAAACGAACGAATGAATGAATGTCCATCCATCCTATTAAACAAACTAAACTAAATAGGAATTTAATGAAATCAAAACTTTACAAAAAAAAGAAAAAAGAAAAAAAAGGGAAAATTACCATGCTAGTAGTAAATATAATTAATAAAGAAGAGGGAATGGTAAGTGGTAACTTTATCACCACCACACATTCAAAAAGAAAGAGATAATTTTATTTAATTATTTCGAGATTTTGTTGTATTACAAATTTAATATTGTAATTTACAAAAATTACAACTACTTTATTGACTGACAATTTGACAAAATTAATTATTGGAAGCAGTAAAAAAAACAAAAAGCATTTGAGACAATTTGAATTATAAAAATTGAAAAACAAATAATTGTTATATTGAAAAAGAAATAATGTTTTCTTATTTTTTAAAAAAAAAATTATTACTCAAATTGACTAAGACTTCACGGATTAACAGTTTAGGACCACTTTCAAAAAAGAAAAAAAAAAAACAGTTTAGGAGGTGATTGTAATTTTCGTAAATTACAGGGTTGGATTTGAAATTATCTAAAAAAGAAATGAGTCGACATGTTTGGCTTTAAATACGAGGGCTATCCGTCGTTCGCTTTTAAGTCCTTATCTAATTCATCGCGATCCTCGATCCTCCCTCATTCGGTGTCGTTTCTGCGTCGTTATCTAGGGTTTGCGCTCCGGTAAGTGGTCTATAGGGGCGAATTAATCAATCAACATGTCGACATCCAAGATGATTGTTTTGAAAAGCTCCGACGGGGAAACTTTCGAGGTTGAGGAGGCTGTCGCTCTGGAATCGCAAACGATCAAGCATATGATCGAGGACAATTGCGCCGATACAAGCATACCCCTTCCCAACGTTACCAGCAAGATCCTGGCCAAGGTCATCGAGTACTGCAAGCGCCACGTCGAGGCCTCTAAGTCATCTGAAGGGGAGAAGTCCACCGACGAAGATCTCAAGTCTTTCGACTCTGACTTCGTCAAAGTGGATCAGGGAACCCTTTTCGATCTGATTTTGGTCTGATATTCTTCGATCCCTCTTATTTCCCCTTGTTTTTATCATTTTCTGATTTCTGATGCTTGTTTTTATTTCCTGATCTGTTTGCGTAGGGTTTTATTTAGGTCTCGATAAATTTAGATATATGTTAAATCTGTTTGATTTTGCCTCTTATTATCTGTGTATTTTGTTCTGTTTTGGTAAATTTTCTTATTTTGTGGCGGAGAAATGAATATATGTCTATTATGAACACACTGGCTGATGAAACGCAGTTATTGTGATTACGGCTTGGTTATGTTGTTCCTATGTGAGCATCTCGATTATGTGTAAAGTCTTTTTGTTAGCATTGTTTCACCCTTGTGGGTATATAGTTGCTTGTAGTTATTGGTTCATTGGGAGTCCGATAATATATAGTTGCTTTTGTTTATTACCTGTGGATACTAAGCATTTATCAGAGGCTTTCGGGTCCTTTTTTGGGGTTACGTTTAAGGGATTTTACTGCTGATCTTCCTTTTAGTTCTCTTACCAGAGTTCAAATGTATTGTTTATGTAACTTGATACACGTTTTCAGGCCGCTAATTATCTGAACATCAAGAGCCTTCTGGACCTTACCTGCCAGACCGTTGCTGATATGATAAAAGGCAAAACTCCAGAGGAGATCCGCAAGACTTTCAACATCAAGAATGATTTTACGCCCGAGGAAGAGGAGGAGGTCCGCAGGGAGAATGCCTGGGCTTTTGAATGATGTGGAAGGTTGAAATGTTAATACTATGATGTTTTGCTTTGATAGCTAAGTCTTTGACGGTAGTAAATATTTGGGATCCCAACTGCCTTTTAAATTGGTTGAAACTTATTATATTTATGCAACTTAAGTGGTGTTGAACCTTTTAACATGATGCTACTTGATGTGCATGAAGTTTTATTTTGTGTTATTCATTGACTCTTTGTAGTTTGGGCTTATTTTGTGTTTACTGCATCCACGGTTATTGCTTGAGCATAGTTTGCTGAAACAAAATGCCTGGAGGTATAAAAGTGGTGTTTTGTGATTGTGGATGAAACTAGTTTAGCAACTGGGCCTTGTGCTTGTGTTGGTATTTTCTGTGTGGAAATCATTGTGAAAAAGCTTGCATCACGAAAATGTGAGATATCTGGCTTTTATCCATCTTAGGGATTGTAAGTATTAGCATCTGCATGTGTATAGTCATAGTTTGCGTTGGTTTGTTCAGTTTGCAATATGCAATGATCATAATAACGTGGTAATTGTTATCTGTCCTGGGAAGTAAAATGAATGGCAGTGCCATTTACAGGATGCGTCTCCAATGCAGTGCAAGCTGCCTTTTGTGTTTAATATTGAGGATCCGTAGTTGAATGTGGTTGGTTCTCAGATAAGCGGTGAATTTGTGCATTTAGAGGGTGAGGGGAGGATTAGTAGTTGAATGTAGTGTTGTCGTTTAAGCAGTGAAGTTTTGATGGAAACTCCTCGGATAGCATATGCATAACAGTGGCGTTCATTGCTATTGGTTTGGCGGCTAGGCTTCGTTTTATAGTATGAATTTGAGGCGCTTGGAGGAAAAAATAAAAAGAAACAAAGAAAGCTGCGCAAAGAACGAAAGCCAAAGACACGGGTGGTCTGATCATCGCATTCCGAACATATTATTAGCTAGTAGCAGCAAGCTCAGAAATATTACTACTAGAACTCGGATAATGTGGATAAACCATTGGAAGGTTAAACAATTATGGTGGATGCAATTGCATCTTTAATCGGAAACAGCCAGTTGCAGCAATCGCATGGAGGCATATATAGTTGAACGCGAAAAACAACCATTGTGTTGCTACTACTTTCGGTAGCACCCAATTAATGAGAACCAATAAGAGTGAAGACAGTGGACAAGGAAGAAGCCTGAAGGATGGAATGCTAACGGGACCTCAATAAATTGGAAAATCCCAGATGTTGGCGACGATCAACGAACCCCAACCGCAAATTCCTTCTAATCTGTCGGAAAAAGGACTCAATCCTACCACTTTCGAGTTTTTACTACTACCACTATTACTTAAGAAGTAACACTGTAACAGGGGCAGGTTATTATCATTAATAACATTTTAATACCACTAAATGTCGAATTACAGATACAAAAGGAGGAAAGTAAAACTGTAGAGCAGTGGACGTATAGTTAACAATTAACATTAATAATAACAAAGCATGCGAATGTACAACTTAGGCTTTAATAGCTTTAGGAGTTGGAGTGTGCTCTCGCGCTCTCTTTCTCTCCCTCTTTAATGGTTTTTTTTGTCTCGTATATTTGGATGTTGGAAACAACCAGCAGTGTTAGTTGATATAAAGAGTATTAAGAACATGCTTTCTATCATATAGCCTAATTACTATTTAGAAGTGTGAGTTCATTGTAAATGAAAAAAAAGAAAGAATGGTTTTGTTGTAGTATCTTTATTACGCAAGCAAGGAAATTAAAAATTGATAGTACTTGAAGGGAAAAAATAGAAAATAGTCAAAAAGAGAGATAGATAAATAGTTGACGGTTAGTTGTTTTGAAAGTAGAGTCATCATTCTTCTCTTCTAACGAGAGTTTCATCTCATATTGAGTGAGTCATATACATCGTTGTATTTAATATAGTTATAATATAATAAAATTATAACAAAACAAAAAAAAATGTATAGTTCGCAGGTGGGCATAAATATAATGTGGTCGCTTGACTATGAAAAAACTAACTGCATATATAATACTATATAGTGGTAATCCATGAGGGTGAGCGGTGGGGGTGTTCAATGGATCAGCGGATCGGATCGATCCGCTGATTCAATCCGATCCGATCCGAAATTTTCGGATCGGATCGGATCAATACCGGATCAGATCGGATCAACGGATCGATCCGATCCGATCCGATCCGTTTTATTTAAATAGGAAAAAATATTTTTGAAAATAATTAATATTAATTATAAAATATAAATTGATATTTTTTATTATTTAAATAATTCTTTTATTAAAATTAGTCAATTTATGATAAAAAAAATTAAAATATTTATATGAAAATATACTAATTAATTTACATAAAAAAATTTAAATAAAAATTATTTATTATCTTTATATAAAAATAGATAATTTTTTAACATGAAAATTTAAAATCTAAATTAAATTACTTAACATTATATATGAAAATAAAAGAAATAGTAAAAAAAACAAAAAGCAAAAAAAAAAAAAAGGAAGAAGAAAAGAGTAAAACAAAAAAAAAGCAAAAAAAAAAATAAAAAAGGAAGAAAAAAAAGTAAAAAAATGAAAGTAATAGTAAAAAAAAGCAAAAAGCAATAGAGTTTATATATGAAAATGAAAATGTAAAAACAAAAGTAAAAAAAGGAAAACGAAAAAAAGTAAAAAAAAACAACAAAAAGCAAAAAGCAAAAAGCAAAAAAAAAGTAAAAAAAAAAGAAAAAGAAAAATTTAAAAAAATTGTTTAAAAAAATACAACGGATCAAATCGGATCAAAATCCGATCCGATCCGAATTTGATCCGATCCGATCCGAAAATTTTCGGGTGATTAATAGTAATAATTGGAGGTTTAAAAATGGGGGAGTGAGATAGTGGATTATACTTCATAGTTTGTCTCCCACTATTTAACTGAGTAGGTAAATCCAAACCATCTCCCAACTAACCAAATTTGTACAATTCACTTCCCTTTTAATCTTTTTTATCCCCTTATCATTATTCATTCTTTCGGCCAACACTCACTAAACTACAATATTAATTAGGTATCCTGGTACCTCCTTCAGTACATTCTCTTTTCAATATTTAATTGTGGAACCGTACCAAGAATTTAATGGAATATAATTATATGTAATAAGAATTATTAAACAATTCAATAATGATCATCATTTAAGTTTAATATCCAGTTGTGAATTTCATTATTATTGTTTTACGAAACATAGACGGGTTCAAACACCTACTCACCAACCCATTGTATTTAAAGTTAAGTTTCAATCTGATTCAAATATCAGACTCCTTCTCAAATAATTATTATTATTCGTATTAATCATATCATTTATATGATATATCAGCCTCCTCCTGGCCCTCCTCCCACCGAAATTTGTAGTACGAAAAGGGAAATAAATGAATAACAATCAATAAATAAATTGAAAAAATAACGGGCAAACAAATTTATTAGATAAAACGGTATTCCAACCGCCGGGAATAAAAAAAAATAAGAGAGAGAGGAGGCAAATGTTTAGAGGAGGAAAACTAAAGCAGAGAGCATAAAAAGCGGCATATGCCTTCTTTCTCAGATTGAATATATCTTCTTCCTTTCCGTCTCTGAATCTTTGTTTGGCCTTCGGCCTTTGGCCTTTGGGTGGGGCTCACCATTGTTGTCAACAACGTGTCAACCCACTGTCTTCCCTCTCTGAATCTTTGTTTCGCCTTCGGCCTTTGGGTGGGGCTCTCCAATGTCGTCAACAACGTGTCAACCCACCGTCCTTTCCTCTCCGAATCCTCTTCTGCTATATATACGATATTTATGACTTTCAAGTCCATTCACTCTCTCTCTAGTCTTCTTCTTTCCCAACAAATTCAGAATAATCTCAATCCCTTTCTTCATAGAGGGGAAAAAAATAGTGGCGTAGAGCATTCTATCCAGTATTCTTTCTTAGCGGTGGTTTCCGACCTAATTGTTAAAAAAGGCAGCGGCAAAATTGTTTGCCGAGGCCGCATTCTTTGTTCAATTCCAGCATTCAATTCAATTCAATTTTTGGTCGGTCTTTTCTATTATTGTAAGAAAAATATAAAACTAGAGATTTTGGAGAATAATGCTGTATATCTTATTGTATCACCTATACAAGTACAAGGTTATACGTACATTATATAGACAGATCTAAGTTAAATGAGATAGCTAGATAATTACAAAATATACAATGAGATAAATATAAAGAATATACAAAATATCCTAGTGATATGCATTAACAAATTTTGAGTAATCCTTAACACTCCCCTCAAGCTGAGGATTTGTATAAATCAAATACTCCAAACTTGGAAAGAAGATGCCAATCTGCTTGCTACTCAAGGCTTTAGTTAACAAATCTGCTGGTTGCTCCTTGGTAGATATGTATCGCGTCGCAATGATCCCTTGCTGGAGTTTTTCTCTTACATAATGGCATTCAACCTCAATGTGTTTGGTACGCTCATGAAAAATCGAATTTGCAGCTATTTTCTCTGCAGCTTCATTATCACAGTAAAGTAAAGCGGGTTGCCTCATATGAAAACCAAAATATTTGAGAAGTCCCATGATCCACACTATTTCACTAGTTGTAACTTGCATAGCTCGATATTTCGCCTCAGCGGAAGACAAAGAAACAGTAGGCTGTTTCTTCGAACGCCAAGATATTAAAGATTTTCCAAGCATGATGCAGAATCCTGTGGTGGATCTCCTTGTCATTGGGCATGTGTTATAATCTGAATCACAGTAAGCTCGTAATTCAAACTTTGAGGATGACGGGAACAGAAGACCAAGACCGGGACAACTCTTCAAATACTTGATTACTTTTAAGGCTGCTTCCATATGAGATTGCTTCGGATTATGCATGAACTGGCTAAGAAGTTGAACTGAAAATGTGATATCAGGTCTGGTGAGATTCAAGTAGATAAGTCTGCCAACTAGTCTCTGATATACCGAAGGATCTTCAAGAGGCGGATCATCGTCTGTTTCATTTGAACCTTGGTCATATTCCACAGTTGTGAATTTTTTGTTTTGCTCCATAGGAATAACTGAAGGCTTAGAACCTGCCAAACCGGCCTCAGATATCAACTCCAATATGTACTTGCGCTGACTCAGTGAAATACCATCGGGAGATCGAGCAATCTCAAGGCCAAGGAAAAACTTCGACTGGCCAAGATCTTTCATAAAAAATGTGGTATTGAGGTATCGTTTGAGGTCAGCAATGCCTTCTTGATTGTTGCCTGTAATTAAGATATCGTCAACATAAATAAGTAGTGCAACAAAAGACGTACCCTGCATCTTGGTAAATAACGAATAATCATGGCGAGATTGATGAAAACCATGCTGGAGGAGTGCACTAGTAAATTTGGCATTCCATTGACGGGATGCTTGCTTCAACCCATATAAGGATTTCCGCAGTCGACATGCTAAACGCTCCCCCTGAGGGCGAAATCCGGGGGGAAGCTCCATATAAACTTCCTCGAAAAGATCACCATGGAGAAAAGCATTCTAAACATCCATCTGGAAAAGAGGCCAATCATGAACAGCAGCAATAGTGAGGAGGAGGCGAACAGTGACATGCTTGGCTGTGGGGGAGAAAGTGTCCTGATAATCAATGCCTTCTCGCTGATTAAAACCTTTAGCCACAAGACGGGTCTTGTACCGCTCAAGAGAACCATCAGAATTATATTTCACCTTATAAACCCATTTGCAACCGATTAGACGACGACCAGGAGGTAACGGGACCACATCCCAAGTATGGTTGGCTTGAAGAGCATGAAGTTCATGGGCCATGGCTGCCACCCAATTGGGATTGGTGGCAGCATCCTGAAAGGTGGTAGGTTCTTGGAGTGTGGAGATGGAAGCTATAAAATGCTGGTAGTGTGGGTGGCATTGGTCCATCGAAAAGTAATTAGAAATGGGATATAGTGAGACACAATATGTTGAGGGTAAGGTAGGGCAAATATAATCAGGACTCCAAATGGGAGGTCGAGAAGGACGCCTGGAGCGACGTAGAGGTACGGCACTGTTGGGGTCAGGCGTATCTGGTGGTGTAGAAGATGAGGAGTCAAGAACTGGAGAGGGAATAGGTGAGGCTGGAGTGTTGGACTCAGCTGGTGAAGTTGGTGTGTCCACGGGAAGATTTAGGGGCTCATCGAACCATACAGCTGGAGGTGCCGGATCGGACGGAGCGGCGGGAGACGACACGAAAGAGGAAGGGGAAAATAGAAAAACATTTTCTTGAAAAATAACATCGCGACTAACAAAAAATTTTCCCGAAGTGGGGTCAAATAGGCGATAACCCTTCTGAGAAGAAGGGTAGCTCATAAAAATGCAAGGAGTAGCACGTGGACTAAATTTGTCACGGGCTCCTAAAGTTGTAGCATAGCACCTACAGCCAAAAACACGAAGATGTTCAAGAATAGGGGGTTTGCGAAATAGTATTTGAAAAAGGCTGAGGCCATGAATGGACGAAGAAGGTAGCCGATTAATAATGTGAGTGGCAGTGAGGATGCATTCACCCCAAAATCGAGGTGGGATGTGAGCTTGGAACATCAAGGCTCGTGCAACATCTAGGAGATGACGATGTTTACGTTCAACCACTCCATTTTGTTGAGGAGTATAAACGCAGGAGCTCTCATGGAGGATATCTTGACTAGCAAGAAATGAGCGACACTCACAAGAAAAAAACTCGGTCCCATTGTCAGAGCGGATGCGTCGGACAAGGGAGCCAAATTGAGTGAAGACCATAGATATGAAGTTTTGAATTTTTTGAAAAACTTGAGATTTAGAGTGTAAAAGGTATATCCAAGTAGCACGGGAAAAATCGTCCACAATTGTAAGGAAGTATCGTGCACCATCGTGATTTGGAATCCGATGGGGACCCCAGATATCCATATGAACTAATTCAAAAGTGGATGTCGTAGCAGTGAGTCGTGGTAGAAAAGCACTACGAGTTTGTTTGGCCAAAGGACAAATGGGACATGAAAATGATTTGGGGCGCAAAATCGATTTTCCATTAGCATGATAAGAGTTTAGGGAAGAATGACCAAGACGGCGATGCCAAATATCATAATTATCTTTATTTATGAAAATAGAATTACAGAAAAGAGGAGAAATACTAGCAGAAGATTTTATGGAATTAAAATAACTTTGAAAAACAGAATAAAAGGAATCAGGAATGAAAGAACACAAAATGTATAACCCCCGATTAGCTCTGCCGAGACCTATCAAATCCCCAGTCGTACGGTCCTGAAAGACACAAAAGTCATCGAAAAATATGGCCACACAATTATTATCACGAGTGAGTTTGCGTATAGATAATAAATTGTGTTTAAAATGTGGGGCATAAAGAACATGTGTTAGGTGTAATTTAGGATATGGTCGGAAATGGCCAATATGAGTCACAGGACTAGTGGAATGATCAGGCAAAGTGATGGATATAGGTGCAATGCATGGAAAAAAAGAATCTAATAGTGACATATTACATGTGATGTGGTCGCTAGCACCTGAGTCGATAATCCAAACAGATGAAAATGATTTAGAATGTGTGGTGGTACCTGAGAAATTGGCCGTGGAATCAGAGGACCCCATCTGATTGAGAAGAGTGACAAGCTTTTGCTGTTGATCTACTGTGAGGTTAAACCCGGAGGTGCCGCCATAAACATTGCCTGGGTGAGGGGTCGCAGAGCCCAAGACACCTACACTGGAATATGCAGAGGGATTAGTAGTAAAATTAGGCCCACCATCCATGGTTGGAGGGCTATATCCAAATGGAGTATAATTAGGCCCAAAGCCAGGAGGAATAGGTTGGACATGGGTGGCAGCATTGTGGGCCAAAGGACCAGAATTATTATTATTCTTCTTACGTGGACCGCTGCGTTGTTTGGGCTTCCAGTTAGGTGGGTAACCCACAAGAAGAAAGCAGGCCTCACGGATATGGCCCGTTTTTTTACAATAAGTGCAAACAGGCCGCCGCCTAGAAGATAAGCCTGGTTGAGGGCCAAGAATTCCATTAGAGTGGCTTGGCCCAGAAAGCCCAATTGGAGAAGTTGGCCCAATTGCTTGAGTTGGGAGCCCATGAACTGAATGACCCATTTCTTGCCCCATTTGTTGCCAATAACCCGTCTCCTTCATCGGGTGTTTAGAAGCAGTAGCTTTTGGTGCTGCAAAAACCGCTACATCACCGGCGGAATGGCCGACCATGGAGGAGCGTTGATGGAGATCTTCTTTGGCAAGCGAATGGAGCCTTTCAAGGGAGAGAAAATCATCACGGGCGAGGACATGAGTTCGCAAAGTGCGAAACTCGTCTGGAAGTGCAAGCAGAAAAGTCATGGCACGATCTTCATTTTGGTGAGACCGGAGACGCTCATTCACTTGACAAGAGCAGAGGCCACAGGTACAGCGAATTGGCGGCTGGTGAACGTCTAAAGCGGTCCAAAGATCTTTGAGGCGGATGTAAAAAGTTGTGAGGTTAGCACCCGACGCACCGGCGGCAAACTTCATATCATGGATTTCTTGCTTGATGGAGAAGATTTGGGAGCCGCTGACTTTATCAAAACTATCCTTCAGTGTGTGCCAAATCGCTGCAACTGTGGGAAGCCGGGAGACTAGTGCCTCTAGAGATGGGTCAACGGAGTGCGTAAGCCATGTTTTTGCAGCGGCGTGTGCTTGGTCCCAGCGGGCAGCTTCAGCTTCATTAGCAGATGGGCGTGCGAGAGAACCATTTAGAAAACCCAGTTTATTGCGGGCAAGGAAGACCGTCCGAACTTGGTCACTCCATACTTGCCAGTTTTCCTCACCAAGTAATTTTGAGAAGACAATGCTCCCCGTCTGAAGATTAGCAGAAGAAAGCTGATATGGATCGCGATGGACTGAGGACGTTGTAGCGTCGCTAGCGTGGAACGAAACAAACGGCAGACTTGGACATTTTGGAGAAGTTGGATATGGTGAGGGTAGGACTGGAAAGTCAGACTAGGAATTTACCAAAAAAAGAAAAAAAAATGAGGAAAAAACAGCTGCAAGAAATTCTGATATTTGGAGGAAGAAATTCTGATATTTGGATGAAAAGGAAAAAATCCAAATCTGGTTTTGAGGGGAGGAAAAAATTTGGGAGCAGAAGCAGTGTCAAATCGTCCGCTCTGATACTATGTAAGAAAAATATAAAACCAGAAATTTTGGAGAATAATGCTGTATATCTTATTGTATCACCTATACAAAGTTATACGTACATTATATAGACAAATCTAAGTTAAATGGGATAGCTAGATAATTACAAAATATACAATGAGATAAATATAAAGAATATACAAAATATCCTAGTGATATGCATTAACAAATTTTGAGTAATCCTTAACAATTATATGTACGCATTTACTAATGGGAGTAATTACAATGGCCGATTTTGAGCCATTCGTGCGGAGACGCGATGTCTTGGATGTGGATGCGGATGTTGAACAACAACATCATCTGCGACAAGCACCACCACAATATTATCGTGTTGATGATTATGACGATCAAAGATTTGAACCCAGGAAAATCTATGCTTCCAACACCAATACCAACACCATGCGTAATTCAACTTGTAGACCCCTTACTAATCCCAATCCTAGAGTTGCTTCCCTCGATGTGCTTCGCGGCCTCTCTGTTTTCGTAAATCACCGCTTCCCTTCTTCTATCTTTCCCTTTTTAACAAGTTAATTGCCAATTTGTTTGTTGTTTACCTTAATTAATGTCTTTTGAACTTATAATGCATTCAGTTTATTTATTCTCTGACTGCATGCTTCCTCCTGCAATTTATGGAAGGTCAACGGCTTTTTTTTTTTTTTTTTTCGTTTTCAACTGCTGTTGAAAAATTTGCTATTTTTATTGAAAGCGGTGCTGTCAGATAGCCATAATTAATGCTACCGAATAAAAAAGTCTGCTTTTTGCAGCGTATGATGGTGTTTGTATTTGGGTTTTCCCTACTGCTAGTTCTATTCAAGAATGCAACTTTCCCCCTTCTTTTTTACACATGTCACTTAGCCATCATTAACCTGTGCTGTGGACCTGTGGTTACAATTGGATTTGAGAATTATGGAACAGCGAAAACGACCTCTTTTGCTTATTTATCGATACACATATTTTTATTTATTTTTTGGTTGGGTACTCATTTCATTTGCTTCCACAGTTTATGATACTAGTGGATTATGGTGGCTCCATTCTTCCAATCATTGCTCATTCACCCTGGAATGGTCTGCATTTGGCAGATTTTGTCATGCCTTTCTTCCTTTTTGTTGCTGGAGTCTCCCTGGCTATTGTCTACAAGGTATAGAATTATGTACAAGAGTTAGATCGTTTATTCACTTGGCTCCCCAGACTGTTGTGCTAGATGTTCGATGTTCTGGTAGACCAGTAGGAGGCTGATTCAACAGAACTTGGTATTTTATTTTGGTTTGGGTTCAGATTAATAATAAAGCTTCTGTCTTTTTGAATTCCAGAAAGTCTCAGACAGAAAAAAAGCTACGTGGAAGGTAGTGCTAAGGGCATTGAAGCTTTTCTTACTTGGAATTCTGCTACAAGGTAATACTCCAAGCAACTTTCACTATGCAGTTCTTCATCTTCTTCTTCCCTTTTTTTTCCTGAAAAAATAATTGAATCCTATAACGAAATTGTTGCATACTTTAATGCCTAGCACAACTGGAAAACCTTCCCAACAGCAATAAACGTATCATATAATATTCTTTTTGCTAATGTGTCAATGCTTTTTATCTTCTCACTTTCAGTAGTTTTCTTTGTGTTCTGTTCGTTTGGAGGCTTGAAAGATTCTTTGTGTTCTGTACATGTGGAGGCTTGAAAGAAGGGAAAGAAAATGCTTATTCTTGCTAATAGAATATTCTGTTTTTCCATAGGAAAGCTGTTTCACAAAAGCCAGTGGCCAGTAACTGATATGATATGATGTTTACTTTCTCTAGATCAAGTGGTTACTTGCATGGAATAACATCTATGACCTACGGTGTGGACATTGAAAGAATAAGATGGCTTGGCATTTTGCAGGTGCCTCTTCAATTTCACTCTATGCTACTTCAACAACCAGAGTCGGCTATGCTAAGCCTTTTCAATTGTTCACATATGATTTACAAAGTAATTGGTGCAGCCTAAGAAGCATTAAACGAATAAAAATACTGCAACTTTTACAATTCTTCCTCCCCTTTCCCCTGTGACTTACCTTTTGTTATGAGGGAAAGAGTGAAGGAAAACCGCTTTAGACAAATTTTCTTTGGCTACAACATTTTGTTTTATAATTTTGTCAAAGGAATATACAGGATCTATAATTTTTCAGATCCTGAACTGGGAAAGAAGTGTTTATTGAGGATAGATTTTTTGTTTTAAAATCTTATAATTATTTTGATCAATGCAGAGGATAGCTGTTGCATACCTTGTAGCGGCTTTGTGTGAGATTTGGCTTCCATGTCGAAAGTTGAGAAAGGAAGGCTTTATTAGAAATTATCATTGGCACTGGTATGCCTTCATTGTGTCGTTTTCCATGTTCTAAAGTTAAGAACGATATCAATTTTCTGATTGCTTCTTTCCCCGGAGAACTCTGCTGGCAAGATTATATGAGAAAGAGGTCATGTCATGAATTTCTGTAAATAACCAAAGTTTCGTACAAGGGAGGAGGATTCCCTTGTATTTAGATGCTTAAACGCTCGAATTAGTTTAAAATGAATTGAAGGTATCAAAGAAACCTTCTGACATTTCAGATTGCTGAACTATGATAAACTTTCACAGGATTTCATCAAACATGTTATTAAGGATAAAAGAAAATTTAGTTTTAGATGATTTGGTATGATGACATAAATTCTAGCCATAGTGGAAGCAAACATGGTTGTGGTTGTTGGAGCTGCACAAAAAATGACTGATTATTCGTTTGCATGAGAATGTCAATATTTTCTATTATTCACCAATCCTTTAAGTCATAATTTTGTCTAAAAGTGTCTCTCTGTTTTTGGCCGTTATATTTTCCTATAGTTTACATGTGGTTCTCTTTTCTGGTAACAGTTTTTTATTTATTCTTTCTGTTCAGGTGTATTGCACTATTACTTTCTGCTTTATACCTGGGGTTACTATACGGATTGTATGTTCCGAATTGGCAATTCAGTCCAGAAAATGAAATTTATGAGGTAAGAGTGTTCTGTGGTTCAGTTGTTTCTTTTCCTCCTATTAAGATTAGGTTGGTGACAGCTAAGTGTTTCTATTTTGTTCCTTTGTGCTTTTTCTGAACTGGAATTATTAACTGTGACCTGGATTTTCTACCTTGTGATTGGAAGATTAATTCAGAATTTTATATTTAGCTGTTGAATAATGTTGGTCAAAAATTTTAATTTGAGGTATTAATGTGCTAATACATAATCTGGATTTCAAGCTAAAGTTTGAAAATGTTGTCGTTGTGATACTTCCAGACCCACTGATTTTAAGGAAGTTTGTTTTCTTGCTGATACCGAATTAAGATCTTATAAACTGAATGAAGATTGCAAAAAGCGTTTGAGTATCACTGACTTCTATTTTTGTAAAATATGTATTTTTGGACAAATTTTCTTTTTCCAGAACCTACTTTTCTTCCATTCAGTTGCAGTTTGTGTTCGAACTGAAAATGTAGACTGGCATATGCTTTATGTACCTTTGCTTGTAATAATTGTTGTGCAAGCACCTGTTTAAATCTATGCTCTGTAGCTCCCTAGTGGCCAATGATACATCCTCTTGTAGGTGAAATGTTCTGTTAAGGGGTGAAATGTAGCTCAAAAAGGATTTGAGACAATTTGAATTATAAAAATTGAAAAACAAATAATTGTTATATTGAAAAAGAAATAATGTTTTCTTATTTTTTTTAAAAAAATTTATTACTCAAATTGACGAAGACTTCACGGATTAACAGTTTAGGACCACTTTCAAAAAAAAAAAAAAAAAAAGAGTTTAGGAGGTGGTTGTAATTTTCGTAAATTACAGGGTTGGATTTGAAATTATCTAAAAAAGAAATGGGTCGTCATGTTTGGCTTTAAATACGAGGGCTATCCGTTGTTCGCTTTTAAGTCCTTATCTAATTCATCGCGATCCTCCCTCATTCGGTGTCGTTTCTGCGTCGTTATCTAGGGTTTGCGCTCCGGTAAGTGGTCTGTAGGGGCGAATTAATCAATCAACATGTCGACATCCAAGATGATTGTTTTGAAAAGCTCCGACGGGGAAACTTTCGAGGTTGAGGAGGGTGTCGCTCTGGAATCGCAGACGATCAAGCATATGATCGAGGACAATCGCGACCATACAAGCTTACCACTTCCCGACGTTACCAGCAAGATCCTGGCCAAGGTCATCGAGTACTGCGAGCGCCACGTCGAGGCCTCTAAGTCATCTGAAGGGGAGAAGTCCACCGACGAAGATCTCAAGTCTTTCGACTCTGACTTCGTCAAAGTGGATCAGGGAACCCTTTTCGATCTGATTTTGGTCTGATATTCTTCGATCCCTCTTATTTCCCCTTGTTTTTATCATTTTCTGATTTCTGATGCTTGTTTTTCTTTCCTGATCTGTTTGCGTAGGGTTTTATTTAGGTCTCGATAAATTTAGATATATGTTAAATCTGTTTGATTTTGCCTCTGATTATCTGTGTATTTTGTTCTGTTTTGGTAATTTTTCTTATTTTGTGGCGGTGAAATGAATATATGTCTATTATGAACACACTGGCTGATGAAACGCAGTTATTGTGATTACGGCTTGGTTATGTTGTTCCTATGTGAGCATCTCGATTATGTGTAAAGTCTTTTTGTTAGCATTGTTTCACCCTTGTGGGTATATAGTTGCTTGTAGTTATTGGTTCATTGGGAGTCCGATAATATATAGTTGCTTTTGTTTATTAGCTGTGGATACTAAGCATTTAGCAGAGGCTTTCGGGTCCATTTTTGGGGTTAGGTTTAAGGGATTTTACTGCTGATCTTCCTTTTAGTTCTCTTACCAGAGTTCAAATGTATTGTTTATGTAACTTGATACACGTTTTCAGGCCGCTAATTATCTGAACATCGAGAGCCTTCTGGACCTTACCTGCCAGACCGTTGCTGATAGGATAAAAGGCAAAACTTCAGAGGAGAGCCGCAAGACTTTCAACATCAAGATTGATTTTACGCCCGAGGAAGAGGAGGAGGTCCGCAGGGAGAATGCCTGGGCTTTTGAATGATGTGGAAGGTTGAAATGTTAATACTATGATGTTTTGCTTTGATAGCTAAGTCTTTGACGGTAGTAAATATTTGGGATACCAACTGCATTTTAAATTGGTTGAAACTTATTATATTTATGCAACTTAAGTGGTGTTGAACCTTTTAATATGATGCTACTTGATGTGCATGAAGTTTTATTTTGTGTTATTCATTGAATCTTTGTAGTTTGGGCTTATTTTGTGTTTACTGCATCCACGGTTATTGCTTGAGCATAGTTTGCTGAAACAAAATGCCTGGAGGTATAAAAGTGGTGTTTTGTGATTGTGGATGAAACTAGTTTAGCAACTGGGCCTTGTGCTTGTGTTGGTATTTTCTGTGTGGAAATCATTGTGAAAAGCTTGCATCACGAATATGTGAGATATCTGGCTTTTATCCATCTTAGGGATTGTAAGTATTAGCATCTGCATGTGTATAGTCATAGTTTGCGTTGGTTTGTTCAGTTTGCAATATGCAATGATCATAATAACGTGGTAATTGTTATCTGTCCTGGGAAGTAAAATGAATGGCAGTGCCATTTACAGGATGCGTCTCCAATGCAGTGCAAGCTGCCTTTTGTGTTTAATATTGAGGATCCGTAGTTGAATGTGGTTGGTTCTCAGTTAAGCGGTGAATTTGTGCATTTAGAGGGTGAGGGGAGGATTAGTAGTTGAATTTAGTGTTGTCGTTTAAGCAGCGAAGTTTAGATGGAAACTCCTCGGATAGCATATGCATAACAGTGGCGTTCATTGCTATTGGTTTGGCGGCTAGGCTTCGTTTTATAGTATGAATTTGAGGCGCTTGGAGGAAAAAATAAAAAGAAACAAAGAAAGCTGCGCAAAGAACGAAAGCCAAAGACACCGGTGGTCTGATCATCGCATTCCGAACATATTATTAGCTAGTAGCAGCAAGCTCAGAAATATTACTACTAGAACTCGGATAATGTGGATAAACCATTGGAAGGTTAAACAATTATGGTGGATGCAATTGCATCTTTAATCGGAAACAGCCAGTTGCAGCAATCGTATGGAGGCATATATCGTTGAACGCGGAAAACAACCATTGTGTTGCTACTACTTTCGGTAGCACCCAATTAATGAGAACCAATAAGAGTGAAGACAGTGGACAAGGAAGGAAGAAGCCTGAAGGATGGAATGCTAAGGGGACCTCAATAAATTGGAAAATCCCAGATGTTGGCGACGATCAACGAACCACAACCGCAAATTCCTTCTAGTCTGTCGGAAAAAGGACTCAATCCTACCACTTTCGAGTTTTGACTACTACCACTATTACTTAAGAAGTAACACTGTAACAGGGGCAGGTTATTATCATTAATAACATTTTAATACCACTAAATGTCGAATTACAGATACAAAAGGAGGAAAGTAAAACTGTAGAGCAGTGGACGTATAGTTAACAATTAACATTAATAATAACAAAGCATGCGAATGTACAACTTAGGCTTTAATAGCTTTAGGAGTCGGAGTGTGCTCTCGCGCTCTCTTTCTCTCCCTCTTTAATGTTTTTTTTTTGTCTCGTATATTTGGATGTTGGAAACAACCAGCAGTGTTAGTTGATATAAAGAGTATTAAGAACATGCTTTATATCATATAGCCTAATTACTATTTAGAAGTGTGAGTTCATTGTAAATGAAAAAAAAGAAGAAAGAATGGTTTTGTTGTAGTATCTTTATTACGCAAGCAAAGAAATTACAAATTGATAGTACTTGAAGGGAAAAAATAGAAAATAATCAGAAAGAGAGATAGATAAATAGTTGACGGTTAGTTGTTTTGAAAGTAAAGTCGTCATTCCTTTCTTCTAACGAGAGTTTCATCCCATATTGAGTGAGTCATATACATTGTTGTATTTAATATAATTATAATATAGTAAAATTATAAAAAAAAAAAAAGGGTATAGTTCGCAGGTGGGCATAAATATAATGTGGTCGCTTGACTATGAAAAAACTAACTGCATATATGATACTATATAGTGGTAATCCATGAGGGTGAGCGGTGGATGCCTTAAACGCAACAGATTCACATATATTATACATATGCGGCCTATATAGTGGTAATCCATGAGGGTGAGCGGTGGATGTTGTAAACGCAACAGATTCACATATATTATACATATGCGGCTGAGTGCTGGCTGCTTAATTGTAGACTCCATTGTCATTAGTTAAAAGGTAATGTTCTAAATATTAGTATTAAATATCATATCTACACTGGCAATAGATAGCTTACACTCCACCATATAAAAGAAAAAAACAAAAGACAAAAAGGAGAAAAAGCAAAACAGTTGAATCACATAATGCGTGTAATTTAATTCATGGACAGACAGGTGCACGATTCATCAAACCTATCGTCATGATGCTCCTTTTTTTTCTGTTTAAATAAAACTTTCTGGTGATTAATAGTAATAATTGGAGGTTTAAAAATGGGGGAGTGAGATAGTGGATTATACTTCATAGTTTGTCTCCCACTATTTAACTGAGTAGGTAAATCCAAACCATCTCCCAACTAACCAAATTTGTACAATTCACTTCCCTTTTAATCTTTTTTATCCCCTTATCATTATTCATTCTTTCGGCCAACACTCACTAAACTACAATATTAATTAGGTATCCTGGTACCTCCTTCAGTACATTCTCTTTTCAATATTTAATTATGGAACCGTACCAAGAATTTAATGGAATATAATTATATGTAATAAGAATTATTAAACAATTCAATAATGATCATCATTTAAGTTTAATATCTAGTTTGTGAATATCATTATTATTGTTTTACGAAACATAGACGGGTTCAAACACCTACTCACCAACCAATTGTATTTAAAAGTTAAGTTTCAATCTGATTCAAATATCAGACTCCTTCTCAAATAATTATTATTCGTATTAATCATATCATTTATAATGATATATCAGCCTCCTCCTGGCCCTCCTCCCACCAAAATTTGTAGTACGAAAAGGGAAAATAAATGAATAACAATCAATAAATAAATTGAAAAAATAACGGGCAAACAAATTTATTAGATAAAACGGTATTCCAACCGCCGGGAATAAAAAAAATAAGAGAGAGAGAGAGAAAGAGGAGGCAAATGCTTAGAGGAGGAAAACTAAAGCAGAGAGCATAAAAAGCGGCATATGCCTTCCTTCTCAGATTGAATATATCTTCTTCCTTTCCGTCTCTGAATCTTTGTTTGGCCTTCGGCCTTTGGCCTTTGGGTGGGGCTCTCCATTGTTGTCAACAACGTGTCAACCCACTGTCTTCCCTCTCTGAATCTTTGTTTCGCCTTCGGCCTTTGGGTGGGGCTCTCCAATGTCGTCAACAACGTGTCAACCCACCGTCCTTGCCTCTCCGAATCCTCTTCTTCTATATATACGATATTTATGACTTTCAAGTCCATTCACTCTCTCTCTAGTCTTCTTCTTTCCCAACAAATTCAGAATAATCTCAATCCCTTTCTTCATAGAGGGGAAAAAAATAGTGTCTTAGAGCATTCTATCCAGTATTCTTTCTTAGCGGTGGTTTCCGACCTAATTGTTAAAAAAGGCAGCGGCAAAATTGTTTGTCGAGGCCGCATTCTTTGTTCAATTCCAGCATTCAATTCAATTCAATTCAATTTTTGGTCGGTCTTTTCTATTATATGTACGCATATACTAATGGGAGTAATTACAATGGCCGATTTTGAGCCATTAGTGCGGAGACGCGATGTCTTGGATGTGGATGCGGATGTTGAACAACAACATCATCTGCGACAAGCACCACCACAATATTATCGTGTTGATGATTATGACGATCAAAGATTTGAACCCAGGAAAATCTCTGCTTCCAACACCAATACCAACACCATGCGTAATTCAACTTGTAGACCCATTACTAATCCCAATCCTAGAGTTGCTTCCCTCGATGTGCTTCGCGGCCTCTCTGTTTTCGTAAATCACCGCTTCCCTTCTTCTATCTTTCCCTTTTTAACAAGTTAATTGCCAATTTGTTTGTTGTTTACCTTAATTAATGTCTTTTGAACCTATAATGCATTCAGTTTATTTATTCTCTGACTGCATGCTTCCTCCTGCAATTTATGGAAGGTCAACGGCTTTTTTTTTTGTTTTTGTTTTTTTTTGTTTTTAACTGCTGCTGAAAAATTTGCTATTTTTATTGAAAGCGGTGCTGTCAGATAGCCATAATTAATGCTACCGAATAAAAAAGTCTGCTTTTTGCAGCGTATGATGGTGTTTGTATTTGGGTTTTCCCTACTGCTAGTTCTATTCAAGAATGCAACTTTCCCCCTTCTTTTTTACACGTCACTTAGCCGTCATTAACCCGTGCTGTGGACCTGTGGTTACAATTGGATTTGAGAATTATGGAACAGCGAAAACGACCTCTTTTGCTTATTTATCAATACACATATTTTTATTTATTTTTTGGTTGGGTACTCATTTCATTTGCTTCCACAGTTTATGATACTAGTGGATTATGGTGGCTCCATTCTTCCAATCATTGCTCATTCACCCTGGAATGGTCTGCATTTGGCAGATTTTGTCATGCCTTTCTTCCTTTTTGTTGCTGGAGTCTCCCTGGCTATTGTCTACAAGGTATAGAATTATGTACAAGAGTTAGACCGTTTATACACTTGTTTATTGTTATTAAGTGGCTCCCCAGACTGTTGTGCTAGATGTTCTGGTAGACCAGTAGGAGGCTGATTCAACAGAACTTGGTATTTTATTTTGGTTTGGGTTCAGATTAATAATAAAGCTTCTCTCTTTTTGAATTCCAGAAAGTCTCAGACAGAAAAAAAGCTACGTGGAAGGTAGTGCTAAGGGCATTGAAGCTTTTCTTACTTGGAATTCTGCTACAAGGTAATACTCCAAGCAACTTTCACTATGCAGTTCTTCATCTTCTTCTTCCCTTTTTTTTTCCTGAAAAAATAATTGAATCCTATAACGAAATTGTTGCATGCTTTAATGCCTAGCACAACTGGAAAACCTTCCCAACAGCAATAAACGTATCATATAATATTCTTTTTGCTAATGTGTCAATGCTTTTTATCTTCTCACTTTCAGTAGTTTTCTTTGTGTTCTGTACGTTTGGAGGCTTGAAAGATTCTTTGTGTTCTGTACATATGGAGGCTTGAAAGATTCTTTGTGTTCTGTACATATGGAGGCTTGAAAGAAGAGAAAGAAAATGCTTATTCTTGCTAATAGAATATTCTGTTTTTCCATAGGAAAGCTGTTTCACAAAAGCCAGTGGCCAGTAACTGATATGATATGATGTTTACTTTCTCTATATCAGGTGGTTACTTGCATGGAATAACATCTATGACCTATGGTGTGGACATTGAAAGAATAAGATGGCTTGGCATTTTGCAGGTGCCTCTTCAATTTCACTCTATGCTACTTCAACAACCAGAGTCGGCTATTCTAAGCCTTTTCAATTGTTCACATATGATTTACAAAGTAATTGGTGCAGCCTAAGAAGCATTAAACGAATAAAAATACTGCAACGTTTACAATTCTTCCTCCTCTTTCCCCTGTGACTTACCTTTTGTTATGAGGGAAAGAGTGAAGGAAAACCGCTTTAGACAAATTTTCTTTGGCTACAACATTTTGTTTTATAATTTTGTCAAAGGAATATACAGGATCTATAATTTTTCAGATCCTGAACTGGGAAAGAAGTGTTTATTGAGGATAGATTTTTTGTTTTAAAATCTTATAATTATTTTGATCAATGCAGAGGATAGCTGTTGCATACCTTGTAGCGGCTTTGTGTGAGATTTGGCTTCCATGTCGAAAGTTGAGAAAGGAAGGCTTTATTAGAAATTATCATTGGCACTGGTAGGCCTTCATTGTGTCCTTTTCCATGTTCTAAAGTTAAGAACGATATCAATTTTCTGATTGCTTCTTTCCCCGGAGAACTCTGCTGGCAAGATTTTATGAGAAAGAGGTCATGTCATGAATTTCTGTAAATAACCAAAGTTTCGTACAAGGGAGGAGGATTCCCTTGTATTTAGATGCTTAAACGCTCGAATTAGTTTAAAATGAATTGAAGGTATCAAAGAAACCTTCTGACATTTCAGATTGCTGAACTATGGTAAACTTTCACAGGATTTCATCAAACATGTTATTAAGGATAAAAGAAAATTTAGTTTTAGATGATTTGGTATGATGACATAAATTCTAGCCATAGTGGAAGCAAACATGGTTGTGGTTGTTGGAGCTGCACAAAAAATGACTGATTATTCATTTGCATGAGAATGTCAATATTTTCTATTATTCACCAATCCTTTAAGTCATAATTTTGTCTAAAAGTGTCTCTCTGTTTTTTGCCGTTATATTTTACTATAGTTTACATGTGGCTCTCTTTTCTGGTAACAGTTTTTTATTTATTCTTTCTGTTCAGGTGTATTGCACTATTACTTTCTGCTTTATACCTGGGGTTACTATACGGATTGTATGTTCCGAATTGGCAATTCAGTCCAGCAAACAACAGTGAAATTTATGAGGTAAGAGCGTTCTGTGCTTCAGTTGTTTCTTTTCCTCCTATTAAGAGTAGGTTGATGACAGCTAAGTGTTTCTATTTTGTTCCTTTGTGCTTTTTCTGAACTGGAATTATTAACTGTGACCTGGATTTTCTACCTTGTGATTGGAAGATTAATTCAGAATTTTATATTTAGCTGTTGAATAATGTTGGTCAAAAATTTTAATTTGAGGTATTAATGTGCTAATACATAATCTGGATTTCAAGCTAAAGTTTGAAAATGTTGTCGTTGTGATACTTCCAGACCCACTGATTTTAAGGAAGTTTGTTTTCTTGGCAATACCGAATTAAGATCTTATAAACTGAATGAAGATTGCAAAAAGCGTTTGAGTATCACTGACTTCTATTTTTGTAAAATATGTATTTTTGGACAAATTTTCTACTTCCAGAACCTACTTTTCTTCCATTCAGTTGCAGTTTGTGTTCTAGCTGAAAATGTAGACTGGCATATGCTTTATGTACCTTTGCTTGTAATAATTGTTGTGCAAGCACCTGTTTAAATCGATGCTCTGTAGCTCCCTGGAGGCCAATGATACATCCTCTTGTAGGTGAAATGTTCTGTAAGGGGTGATCTTGGACCTGATTGTAATTCTGCCGGAATGGTAGATAGATACGTCCTGGGAATTAATCATCTCTATGCAAAACCAGTATACCGAAATCTGAAGGTATCAGTAGTTAAAAGGTAATTGTTGCAATTTTTAGATTGCACCAAGCAACTTATCTGTAGTTATTTAAGGGTGTTATTGACAGGAATGCAAGGTGTCCAACAATCATCAATTTAATCAGAGTGTGCCTTCATGGTGCCTTGCTCCTTCTGAGCCTGAAGGTATCCTGAGGTAATTCATCATTTTCTCATTTTACCCCTCGGGTCCCTCCATTCGTCACTTTTTATTCTTAATAAAGAAATAAAAAAATAAAAAAATCTTGGTCATTTATGTATGAGTGTTGATAATCTTGGTTATACTATTTTCTGAGTCAGGACACTATATTTTGCAGTTCTTTAACAGCTGCAGTGACTTGCATTATCGGACTGCATTATGGTCACATTCTGGTGCAGTTGCAGGTTTGTTGCTTTGACTTGCCCTTGCCTTAATAGTTTAGCAGCTAGTAAACTTTACTTGAGCCAGTGGTAGTCATCGCATCTGTTTACATTGGTAAACATTTCGTTTCCTGGTCATTTTCGTGCTAACCAGTTTGATCACAGGACCATAAGGAGCGGCTGTATAACTGGTCCCTGTTCTCAGTGTTATTTATGGCTCTTGGTTTGTTGCTTTCCTTTCTAGGTACGTTGTGTCTTTAATTACATGAACGTTTGAAAATGGTGGTTAATTGGCAAGTGTTAGCCTTTGGAAACAAAAAAATGTTTGGCTTTGCTGATGAATGGAGTAGTTTTGGCTTTGTATTTTCCTGGGAAGGCAGGCGGCATAATAGTGTTTTAACTTTTAGTTAGGTGGTTGTGAAATGGTGACGTGTCTGAAATGGACTGCCATTTTGGAATTAACGTTGTACCTTTATGTATGGCTTCTAGGTATGCCCTTGAATAAATCCATGTACACGATCAGTTATTTGCTGGTGACATCGGGATCTGCTGGAATCACGTTTTGCTTACTCTATGTACTGGTGAGGATTTGATTTTTGAATGATGTTTACTACTAGTAATCTGGGAAATGGGTAATAATTTGATGTTTACTCTTGGATTTTCACATGACTAGAATAGTAGTAAGTAGTAGGAAAAAGTAGTTAATATAAATAAATTTAAGAGGGGAGGTTTTGGTTATGTGAAAATGAAAGACCAGCTCCAGCTAGTAGGTATATTATGGTGATGTTGTTGGTTTTTTGGTACAAGGTGGATGTGTACGGATGGAGGTGGGTGACATTTATGTTGGAGTGGGTGGGGAAGCACGCCCTCAGTATCTTCATCATTGTAACTTCAAACATTGCTGTGATTATGGTTCAAGGGTTTTATTGGAGAGCTCCAGAGAATAACATTGTGAGTCTGGGTTAGAGATTTGATGTATTTATTGTTCTTTTATCTCAACAGTCATTCCTTAATTCCTGCAAACTAACCAACTTTTGTTGCTGGGGATGGATGGATGGATGGATTATTCTCAGGTTCATTGGATAGTTACGCGGGTTGTACATAGGAAGTGATTTGCTAACTCAAAAATAAAATTGCATCGGTTGTACCGTGGTAGCTTTCCTTACTCCTTAGTGAGTAAATTAGAGTCTCCGATGGCGTAGCGTTGTTTAGTTGGGGAAGCACCCGAAGGCTAGCAGGAAGGATCATTCCCTTGCAATTTCATTTGTAGTTTGTACCTACCTACCTACCTACCTACCTCTATATATAGTAGTTATTATAGAATATAGATAGAGAAACAAACTTATTATATAGCATAGAAGAAAATTCTGGTAGCCTGGCAAGCAATTAAATTGGTTGGGCCGCCCTGAGCCATCATCTGAAAATGGGCCTTTCTTTGATACCCAGCTAAGTTACTGTATCTGTCTCTCTGTCTGTCTCAACTCTCAATGTGTAAAGCAAGCCAGGCCCCCTTTTCTAACGAAAAATAATAATGTCCGTAATATTAATATTATTTAGTAAATGAAGAAAATCATAATTGAGTTCAAAACAAAAGGGGAGATTCTTAATTGAGTTTTTGTACTCTTTCCGTCTCAAAAGTGAAAAAATTTATTTTTTTAATTTGGTATAATTTTTTTTTAAAAATTATAAAATATAGTACATTTAATGTATTATTTAATATATTATTTTTATTTTTAAATTTAAATTATAATATAATAATTTCACATAAAAAAATATTATTTGAAATTAAAAAAAAATTGAAACTGATTGTTTTTTCTGGATTTAGTAATAATTGATTGCGCACCAAAATGAGTAAAATGTAGAGTGGATAAACATGATCAGAGTCATTGAGAAGGATAGGGATAGAGTATTAGGGAGAAAGGGATTGCTGGAAAAAATACAGAAAATGGTGTTGGTGTTATGTTGTATGTAGACTCTAGAGAAGAGATCTGTAGAGAGTGGAAGAATAAATTGGGTGGGGGAGTGGGCGGGGAAGTCGCAATCATGTCACAACTTATGATGATGGGTTTAGGAGATGTGGGACATGATGATGGTTTGTGGTAAATAATTAATTAATAAAACCCCAACCCCGCATCAGAACAAAAGTTTTTATTTAAATGCTTTCTTTCTTTCTTTGATCCAAAGCTACTACTCCTATAGGCTATAGTCAGTCCTAATATATACACTAGGGGGGAAACGAGGGAGGGTAAAACGAACGCCGTCGCCATACCTTACCTTTCGTTGCGTTACATACTTACATTACATAATTGACATTGCATTTGCGGTAAAGGTAGATAAATTAAAAGTAATGTAGTGTTTTGGTGTGATATTGGTGCAATCTTTTTCTTAGGGGGCACATCTTGACCTTTCTTTATTCCCTTCGACACCAAATTACTCCTATATATATATATTTATATATATATATTGAAGGGAATAATATCTTAGTATTAAGTCATTATGCATTAATTACAGGACTCCAACTCCAATTAATAATGTCATAATCAAAACGCAAGTATGTTTAATTAATTAATTCAGAGGCAATGGGCGATAAGATACACTCAAAGAAAACAGTCACTCATGATGCCATTCTTAATAAAAGTAAGAATAATTTATATAAAAAAATATATATTAAAATGTCTTATAAAAATATATTTTAGAGGATTGCGTAGGCTCGTGAAACAAAAAAGACAAATTTATTAAAGACGCGAGGGAACAAATAACATTAAAGGGAGAAAAAGGAATAACAGTAGTGTACTAGTGGTGGCATCTGGGGTGCACGGGACACGAGGAGAAATGAGGTTGGAATGCTTTAATTTACAATATAAAAAAAAAAAATAATTTTCTTTAATAAAAAATAAAAGATATTTTTTAAAAAATTTTATTTCAAAACTCAAAACTATAATTCAAATGTATCCATACACGTGAAGTGTGAGTATGAGGCTATGAGCAATGATGGATGGATGGATGGATGGATGGAATGGGGTGGGAGATGATCGGACAAGGTGTTCGTCTAGGTTTAGCTTAGAAAACGAATTTGAGCAAGCAGAGGCACAGCACAGGAATAAGAAAAACAGTAGCATCCATCATTTGGAAATACCCCAAACTCCAACACCTCACCATCAGTCGATTCAGTCTCCATAACACCATGTGAGCAAAAAGATTGCGGCACATGAGGGACTAAACATGAGGTCATTATCCTCAACCAATTAAAGTTTTAAAAACCATCAATTTGAGTAGTAATTGTAGTACTAGTACCTCACAACAAAAACACGAAAGAAAGAAACGATTGAATTTATTGGTTACTCCATCTCTATAGACTATAGTGGGGGAAAACACAGAAAGGTTCCTTTTCCTGAAAACGCCAGTTACGCCAGTGGGGCATTGCAATTTTACTTGCCATCGGATCACCACCACAAAACTCGAATTCTCTTATCGAGTTTGTCCAACGGCTCAAACCCAAGGGAAGACTCCCGAAACATCTAGCCGTTTTTTCATTTTTGAACATTGTGGATGGACCCACCCGGATGAGTATTTTTTTGTAAAGAAGAAGCAGCGGGGGGCACTAGGGCCAGCGCAATAATGAAAGATAAAGCGATAAATAAAGACAAGTAAGTGTGATGGTGGATGACCCGGATCCTATCAACTCGGACCGGTGGTAAGACTAAGTGAGAAGTGAGAGAAGGATATAGCTATACAGCCTATACCTGTACCTGTATGGATGCCAAAGGAGCATTTTGAGTAGAGCCCACGTGGTGACTTATTTTCCAGGAGTTGGATGATGATGGAGGAGAGGCTGGAGAGGGGAGGGCCGAGGGCCTTGGAAGGATCATCGTTGCAATAACCAGACACACACGACACACCCACCTGATGACCTGAGGGAGGGTGTGAGATTAAGTGTAACTGTGTAACTACGCCCCACGATACGATTAACGACATAATTTTAACACACCATACTCCACTCCATACACACTTCTCCATCCATCCATCCATCCATTAATTAATTATGCTTATTTTGGTGGCCTAATTGGAAACTCATAATTGGATAAATGCTAACAATAAATTAATAATGAAATGCGCAGGTAATAATTATGAACGCAAATATTTGTACCAAATAATGGAGGAATTTAAAAGGGGATTTTGGAATGTCTCCAATCTCTATCGCCCCCATAAATGCCAGCTGTTTAGCACATGATTTCTTTTCATTAGCCCACTCAACTCTCAATTGACTCATCATCCATTCATCCCACCCCCCATCCACCATTCACACGCTCCAAGCCCGGTCCAGTCACCCCACCCCGACCCCTGGTATAGCCGCTCCTCATCATTCTATTTATGCACGGTATCTGAAGTAACCATGAAACCTACTCGTATCTTCTATCTTATATACACATATACTTACTCCTCGTGTAAAAAAAAAAAGAAAGAAAAGTATATTCTTTTGTCCCAAAAGAAATATTTTTAATTTAATATAAATATTTAAATTATAAGATTGTAATATATTTAATATATTATTATTAATTAATTTAAATTATATATCATTATTAATAAATACAATACAATACAATAATTTTATATTAAAAGTAAAGTGAAGTGAATTTTTTTTTTAAAATAAACGAGATAATATATACTTTTAATTTAATATAATTTTTTTAATTATAAGATATTGTATATTTTAATACATTATTAAGTATAATTATTTGTATTATATACTATTATTATTAATAAAAATAATACAAAATTTTTGTACAGCAAGTGAAATTTTTTTTCTTTAAGAACAAAAAAGGAGTATACCATATATTGCTTCCAGTCATATGTAAATTAAGTACAACAGTGACAATGATTATTATTATTTTGATTTGTAGGTTCATTAGTCGCACAAATAAGCACGGCTGGTGTCGTCTATTTTGCAGTTGCAACGAGAGAGAGAGAGAGAGAAGTGAGGAGAATTCCAACAAGTACGAACACAAAATTGTTGTGTCGTCATTAATCATTATTAGTGTATCATCAATTTCTGTGCTAAAGGCCTCAATAATAATGAATAGAAACTCCTGTCCAGTACAAAGTGTACAACCCAACAAATTAATCCTTATGTGTACAGTACAAACCAAATTAAATAATAAATATATACTTTACCACACGCAATTATTCAATATTCACCTACTTTCTCATTGCCGTGCGGATTTCTCAATTTTCCTTTTTGATTTTTGGGTGGAGACAACGATAGCACCACCAAATTTAAATTAGTCGTCATCATCATTCTCTTTTACTCTAAGCTTTAAAAAAACCTTAAAAAAAAAAAGAAAATCCTGCAATAATAATACCTGTTGTTAGGACTTAGGAGTTAGGACAGCCCTCCCCACGCCGTCCCCCTCCACTCCCATCCCATCACACATCTGACGTGACTGCGGACACAAAGAGAGACACATTAAATGAAATAGAATAAACAAATTAAAGCACACACAAATATTTATTAATTAATTACGCACGAAGGGACGAAGGACACAACTGTAAATTTCTCATTCGAACAGAAAAAGAGAAGTAACCGTTACTCCTCGGGTCCCCGCCCCAGGAGGACGAGAGAAAACACAACACCACACCACACCAACTCCGATGATTAGCCATCACATGGTCTCGCTGTCTCTCCGGTCCCACAAATGGTCCCACCTTCCACTTCCCAACTCCACCAAGTCCCTGTTTAATCCCACAATTACCCTCCTCTTACAATCCCATAAATCCACCATATCCTTTTCCTTTACCCAACGCCTCCTCCTCCTCCCTCTCTCCCTCCTACCCTTCGTGAATAAAAGCAGCACAGCACAGCACCACACACATTCCCCCCACTCCTCCTCAGTTCTCAAGCGAGCGGCCCAGCAAAAAACAACAACAACAACAGAGAAAACCCGAACAAGCAAAAAGCAGAAATGTCCAAGGAAGTCAGTGAAGAAGGACACTCCCGCAAGGACTACGTGGATCCACCACCAGCACCGCTATTGGATTTCGCTGAGCTCAAGCTCTGGGCCTTCTACAGAGCCCTCATCGCCGAGTTCGTCGCCACCCTGCTCTTCCTCTACGTCACTGTCGCCACCGTCATCGGCCATAAGAAGGCCAACGCTGCCGACCAATGCGATGGCGTTGGTATTCTCGGCATAGCCTGGGCCTTCGGCGGCATGATCTTCATCCTTGTTTACTGCACCGCCGGCATCTCTGGTAATTCCTTTGTTTTTGGTGGTTCCTGATCACGTACCCACTTGCAGGCCACTCACTCTTGTGTTTAACGTGTGCGTAGGTGGCCATATTAACCCAGCAGTGACATTTGGGCTGTTCTTGGCGAGGAAGCTTTCGCTGCTAAGGGCAGTGGCATACATGATCTCTCAGTGCTTGGGAGCAATCTGCGGGGTTGGGTTGGTGAAGGCGGTGATGAAGCACTTCTACAACTCATTGGGTGGTGGTGCAAACTCCGTGCAGCAAGGTTACAACAAAGGCACTGCTCTGGGCGCTGAGATTATCGGCACCTTTGTTCTTGTTTACACTGTTTTCTCAGCAACTGACCCTAAGAGAAGCGCTCGTGACTCTCACGTCCCTGTAAGTCTTTATTTCTTCAACTTGACCCTGATCTTCTCTTTTTCTGAATTTAAGCCAACTACGTCAAGTTCTTTTTATCTATGTGTTTGACAATATTTGCTGATGTCAAACTTGGACGTAGGTGCTGGCTCCGCTCCCAATTGGATTTGCAGTGTTCATGGTGCACTTGGCCACCATTCCCATCACTGGAACGGGTATCAACCCTGCTAGGAGCTTCGGTGCTGCGGTCATCTACAACAAAGAAAAAATCTGGGATGACCAAGTAAGGATATTGTTATCGTAACTTGTCCCGTATTTTAAAAAATAGTATGTAGCATTTTTTTCTCCTAATCCATACTAGAAACAACAAACAAACTAGTCTCTCCCACACCTATACGTATTTGTTGTTTTGGTTGCGGTGTTAAAATCTGTGTGCGTATGAAATGAAACTTGGCAGTGGATCTTCTGGGTTGGACCATTCGTGGGAGCACTGGCAGCCGCTGCGTATCACCAGTACATCTTGAGAGCTGCGGCTATCAAGGCCCTGGGATCCTTCCGGAGCAACGCCACAAACTAGGCAACGACCACCACCACCCCCATTTGATAATCACCCATCCGAAAGTTGAAGAAATTCGCTCTCTAATATCAAATGATTTGGCTCTTACTGTGTGTATGAGAGGAACTAAATGTTTATGAACAACCACCATGCATGCATCTCGTTTCTTTTCTTTTTTTAATTTATTTAATGGTTTGTTGTATAGTTTCATCTTATGCTTGGGGCTTGGATGTGTATTTATTTGGTACGCGAGTAGTGCTGTGCTGGCCTGCTTCTGCTGGGTGGTGTTGTTTCTTTCATCTCAGTCTCTGTTCATCTTCTTCACTCTCTCACTCACTCGACTGGATATTATCTCTATTTTTCATCTTTGTTGGGTAATGATAATAATTTTTTGTGGATGGATGGATGGATTATGCAGGTTATTTTTAAGTGGTTGATGAATAATTGGGAATTTTTTATTTCCTGCGAGCAAAGACAGAAGTAGGTACGACCCCATATCTCAGTGTACTATCGTCCTTATTAGCCTGTGGGGGGACCCAATTTAAGTATTCGCTCCGTCCATCGAACACTTTGATGGTCGAGATTTTTCGGTTTTAACCTTGATTTGTCAAAATCAACGGATTTTCAATTTTCAAATTTATCTGGAGGAAGATGCTCTTCTCTATGTGACTTTACCACCTTTTTTTTATCTCTTAGAGAAAGTGGTTGGTCGAATTCCAACTTTTGTAAAAGTCTAAAATGAAATCCTTGTGCCGCGGAAAAGGTCTCCCAGAATTTTTATACCCCGGACATGGGCGTGACACACCAAGTAGTAGCCCAGTGGCCTCTGGATCATGCTGTGCCTGCCTCGTTGGGACCATGGAGGACATATTTAAAGGAAGAACCATGAAAGGATTGATTGATAAAAAAAAAAGTATGGTAAAATGAGAGAGTGGCCTGGCCACCTAGACCCCAGCGGTGGGAATTTTGATGCAATTTAACGTTACAGATGGGAAGGGGAAAGGAGAGGGGTTGCATCACATGCCGGAGTTGGGGTGGTCGTGCGTGGTGGGGTTCTGTTCCGGCATCAAAGCCATGCACAAGCCTACTGAATTTATATAATTATGTATGGTCCTTGAGCAAATAAACCAAATTTAACAGGCGGCGTGAAGACGAACTCCATACCCAAACACCGGATGTGGACACGCGTGCACAAATGAAATGATGCGTACGATAGAGAGAAGAGGCTCCCGAAACTAGCCAGACTTTATCAAAAGATTCTATGGGGGGTGGTGGTGTACTTAAAGACTGTTTGTTTTATCGGATGGACTTTGGACCAAAACCAGCAGCCTTTGGAGATGTCATCTGACACATCCAATTGGATGATGGATTTTCATTTTCTCCACCAGGCACCAGTCTTCAAAAAATCAATCCGAGTTCCATTTTTCTTTTTAACTGCTTTCCCTGACCCAAACCCCACACACTCAAATTCTTGCGTGACCGGTCAAAGGCAGAGCAGGAGGGGTAATCATCATTTATACACTGTTAGGCTTATATGGATTATATCTTCAAATACATACATTCTGTGAAAGCTTGTATGTATGGTTAGATTTTTAAAATAATATTTTTTTTAATTTTATAATATATATTTTATCTCATAATTACTATTTCATAAAGGTAAAAATTCATTTTCAAACTACAAAATCAATTCATGCGAAGATAGATTATTGGATTTTTTAATAAAGTTAGTATTATTTATTTATCTCTAGTTTTTAGTTTTTATCAAATCGAATATCGTAATTTAAAAAATAACAATCAGCCCTCTTAACTTACAGTTAACCTAAATTATTTAACTAAAATTGACAAAAAGGTAAAAAAAAAATTTGAATTTAAAAAACAAAGTAAAGTTTTTGACAAGTGTAACAGCAATTTTGCACAAGTTATCAAAATTATGCTATTTTTTCTTCTTCTTTGCACAAATTTTGAGAATTTTTTTGTCTTTTTGCTAATTTTAATTAAATAACTTAAGTTAATTGTTAATTAAAGGGATCAATTATTATTTTTCAAATTACGTAATTCGATTTAATAAAAGGCGAAACATCAAAGGAAGTAAATGATATTAATTATTTTTAAAAAAGCTCGTTTCATAAACTTGCTAAAAGATTTATAAGGGGTCGTGGATGAATACTTTTTTTATCATCATGTAAAGATAAATACTTTATTATAGCAACAGGAAATTTTTTGACTTTGAATGCGGATCTTTAAAAAATATAAAAACTCAATTTTGAATTACAAAATCAATTCATGGGAAGATCGGTCATTGGGATTTTTAAAAAAGCTCATTTTATGCAATTGCCAAAAAAATCTATAGGGGAGTGAATACTTTTTTTATAATCGAGTAAACATGAATACTTTATCATAGCGGTGATAAATTCTTTGATCTAAGTTATTCCAGCTCGATACCATTCTGATTTATTGATAAGTTATTCCAGCACGATACCATTATGATTTATTTTATTGACTGTTGTTGCGTGGAAAAAGGTTATCTTAAAAGTATTGTTTCTTTCTAATATTTTTCTATTTTTTTGAAACGCTGTCGTTAGAAGCCATCCATTCTTTAATCATTTGTATTAACCAGTGAAATGCTTTGAGCGATGACCATTCGAGTGGGTTTTCAGTATCTGCTTTTCCTTCTTATGGGAGGGCTAAAGTAGAAATGGCAACTGTAATAACCAAATAAAATCCAACCCACGGTGTGCTCCATTCGAGGTTACAAGGCCAAGTTAATCTGATTCAAGCTCAAAACAAGGGTCAGTAAAAAAGCAAATTTTACAGAGTTTCTGCGTAGAAACACAATATTATGGCACATAAATTTGATGCCTACAAAGTCCATGCCATCCCAACATCCAAGAAAACTATATAAGAAAAGACAAAAAAAAAAAAAAACACCTTGCTCTGTAGCCCGTTCCCAGATATCTTACGCATGGTGCGATTGTTGGCAACTCAGTCGGGTAAAGCAGTTCCTCTTTCAAGGTTGTTCTTAATCTCAAGAGTGTACTTGCCAAAGGCACGCTCAATCTTCTTATTGAAATGTTCATTACGGTCGTTAATGGAGTCAATATCCTTCTCTTCGTGGTACCTTCTCCTCCTGCTAAATGAATTGCACTTTTCCTCTCTGTCCTTAAGATCCTTTACCATTCTCTCAACTTTTTCCTCTGAAATTTTGGGTGCCTGTCCAGTTAAAAGATTTGATCAATAAAGCTCAAAATACACCAAGAAATAAAAACATGTTGAAAACTAGGTTAAAAAACATATAAGCTGGAGCATCAGAAAAGATGCTTACTTTTCCATATTGGAGACTTGAAGCATCTCGATAAAACTCTGGATCCGCTGCTTTCATTCTGCTATATTCATCAATATCAACCTCAATGTTCTTCGTCCGTTTCTTGTACGCATTATACAATGTTTTCTGATTAAAAACTGTGGAAAGAAACAAAAAGAAGAACCATTCAATTTTTGTTTACACATCAAAAATTTTCAACTTCATCTACCACATATCATACAGGAATACCATCTGAAACTGAAATCCCAAGTATAAAATCATTTGGAAAAATAAAATATCCTCAAATCCAGAACCATGCCAAACTAGACATGAAATTCATCCTCCAAAAAATATGAAACAAATTGACACACAACCCCAGTAGCCTTGAGCACTACATGCAGGATATAAAGTAAATTATAAAGTCGTCAACCACAACAGTAGAGCATGCTATAGAACAATACATGAACAACTAAATCGATGTAGTATTTAGCCAGTACTTGTTTTCTCTAACACACACTCTCTCTCTTGGTTCATCTAGCTTAAACTCAAATTCTTTTCTAGACTTCTCCAGCCGCTACATCCAATCTTCCAAGTTCCCAAAAACCAAGTTGAAATTTCTAGGCTCAACTTGTGCACAAAATGAGAACATACAGATAACACGAAGGGGAAGATCATAGTTTTCAGAATTCAGATCCGATCCCATCAATCCTACGATTCTACGATTCAATCTCACCGATCTGATTCTACTACCTTAAATCGATTCTGTGTAGAATCTCGATCCCTATAAACTATGGTGAAGATACACTCTCTTATCAGTACAGCTCTTAGCACACACAAATGAATACACTTATATATGAACCTAAGTGCTGCGTCATACACATAAAAATATTTTTCTTGTATGTAAGAGCAATGATCGTACCATCCCAACCAGCTGGAGCAGGGTCCTTTTCCCACTTCTTATATTTCGATTCCGCCATCTCTTGCGTGTCTAACATGTATGCTTTACTCAAGTCCAATCCATTGGCATCTAGAAGCCTACCAATTTTCTTCTTCCTTTCCTCAAGCCACTTCTGCTTGGAAATGCCCCTAGATTCTTCCGGAGGTTCCATTCCTTTCTTTTCTGCCACCATTGCAGTTTGATTTGCTTTTCTTGCTTCATTCTGCATGAAGGGGAACAGTTCAGAACATTTCAAAAAGATAGATACTCCAATTTTAATTCCAGAGTCACCAAAGAAAGTGAAAGCCAAACATCTGAGTTATTCCCACCATTTTAAGCTTCAGCTCGAACAATTTTTTCTTCCTTCCCGTAAGATTTGTTATATCTAATGCCACATTTTCTTCAGCAACAGGACTACCCTCCCTAGTGGAATTATTGTTGGCCCCTTGTTCATCATGTAAATCTTCACCCTTATCAGAAGTTGCAACTGAATTGGGCTGAACACCACCGTCTCGCACTCCCACCAAATCTAGCACAGTCCACAAAAAAAAAAAAATCAATACTCATCACTCTGTCTGAGGAAAAGAAATATGCAGCATTCAATAATATAAGCCTTTTTTGCAGGAGGCTGCTACACATAAGCACAAGCATCACCAATCAACCTAATGAGCTTTTACCATTTTGAGATGCCAAAACCTAACACAACAGCTTTCAATTTTCCCATCTGTTAAAACTATTTACAGTATCCCCACATCAGAACAAAATCAGTAAACAAGTAAAAGTACTACAAGGCATCGTGAACCTAAATGGCTAATACCCAGAAATTATTCAGTGAACAAAATGGTTTTCAGACACAATAAGGTAAAACATCTGCAGTTGCTATAAAAATTGAGCACTGGAAACTAACCTTTATGATTGCTATCACTTCTCTTTGGCTCTATGCAATCAGAAGGCACGCTACTACTTCCTCCTTCCGTCATCCCGTCAATATCCCTATACGACAGACACCATTATTGAACAATATCAGCGTATAAGTTGACTTACCCAATATCAACAATAAACCGAAATAAACATCATCTAAAATTGACTATGGTATCCCACTAGATTTAGAATTAAAAATCCCCAGGAAATAAAAATAATTATAATAACCAGAAGTAATTGAAGAAGGATGGGCTGGAATGAACAACTAAAAAAGCATCAACCTTTATCAACAACAATCAACCAAAAAAAGAAGTAATTACATACGAAACGATTTTTAACTTTATACGGGCCTGCTGCTTCTTGGTGCCGTGTCCTAATTTGATTTGGTAATGATGGACGGATGGAAGGCTGAGGATATCTGGGAAAGAGGAAGAAGGAGGGCTTTGAGCCTTCGATCGATTGATAGAGACAACTTCAGGGTGGGATGAGTATGGTTTTGGTTGCTGGGTTTGATGGCGGTGGTCGTCGTCTTACGGCCAAGATTAGAGATGAGAAAGAAAGAACCCCCCCAACTCCGAAGCCCAAAGGAACCTGGATAATGCTTTATGAAATAATAATAATATATAATAAATACTTTCGGTTTAGGATAGCTTAAGAAATCGCGAAGTTAATGATACATTGAATAAATGCGTTAATGTATATTATTAAATATATAATTTTTTAATTTAGGTTATTTATAATAATTATTAGTAAATAAAATATAAATTAAAATGAATTTTTTTGAGATGGAAAAAACCAAAATTTCAAAGTAATTCTTTTTGTGTTGGGAAGTGGATTCTAATTTACATTCTAACTATATATTTTAAGTCTACAATGGATAAGGCAAACACTGCCATGTAAAAATTCCAGCATCTGCTCAATTAAGGACTCCAGGAATTTCTGCATGAGCAAGGCAGCCATTTTCAACACTAATCGGTCTCTTAGGCTATGTTTGGATTGTTGTTTATTTGAAAAAATTATTATTAAAATGCGTGAAAATTTCGGTAAAATTTTTTTATAAGAAAAAATATTTTGGAGGAAGAATAAAAATTAGATTAGATGAATATTTTAAAAAAAAAAATTATAGGAAGAGAATTTGGGAGGAAATTTTTTAATTTTAAAATTTGAACTAAAAATTTATTTGAATGTTTCATTTTTTGGTGAGAAAAAAATATTTTTTTCTATCTAAAATATGATTGAAACATAGCCGTTAACTGGTAATAATGCGCTACTTGTTTCGGTAGGAAGGTAAACCATGTATACAAATACAACTAAAGATGTATGTAATGGTTTATGTCTAAAATTTAAGGATGGAGTTCAATTGCAGTCTTTCATTTATGTCCTGAAACTGAGCTTTCTAAGTAAATTTCCAGTTAAATTCCTTGGCATGTAGCTGCGGAGTTTGGTCAAAGTAATAATTGAACTAACACAACAAGATACATCAGCAGGGTCCCCTTATGAGATGAACAACTTTGGCTGGGACTCGACGGTGGACCTGAACTGGTTCCGGCATTTGATTCCGATGTATTATTGCTGGTTGAACTCACATTGATTCCGAACCTCATTCCGCCAAGACAATGCCCTGGTACATCACAAATAAACCAATACTTGTTTGGTTGCGTGAGTCGAATCTGATCATTTCCACTTTGATATCTGCCCAAAACTCCCCTGCTTGCATTACAGGATCGGTATGTGTCCTCTGTCACTTGATACACGTTATGTTCCCCTTTGGTGTATTGGAAAACTACAGCAGAAAAGAAAAAATGCCCATAAATGAGCACTGGTGGAGAAGTCCAGGCTCTGGACTGACCTTTAACTACTAGAAAGTAGCGAGCTTAAATGCAAAACAAAAACACTTGGCTGGAACTCAAATTAATTGATCTTTCTGGGATTGATAATAGCATAGACAAAGGATGAATACCATATAGCCAGAAACAAACCTAAAATATCACCAACCCTGAAAGTGTATTTGGTAGACCAGGTGAGGTAGTTGACTCCAGTGTTCCATTGGTCTTCATCGCCAACTGTGTGAGTTTCAGATTTGGCAGATTGGAGTAGCAAAAGAGAAGCCAAAACGCAAACATTTAGGAAGACACTTATTCCTCCTCCTTGCATAGCTTTTAGCTTCTTGAAAAGATGAGCACTGGAATTTGGGAATCTCAATCAATCCCGCAGGCTGCAGCTGTACAATTAAAACCGGCTTGACAATTTACAAGAAGACTGCTGCTAGAGCCTGGAGGTATGATATGATTGTTGGGGTGGGTGGGACTTGTTAATGTTTGGGCGTTCTTGTCCTTTACGCCCACTTGCAATTTTATTTAAATATATGATTTTTTTTTTAAATTAAGGATGGATTAGTATAAGAAATTATTAAAAAGTAGCTTGAAACATAAGTTTGAAAGGAGCATGAAAAATAAGAAACAAAATGGAATCTTTGTATGGCAGTAAATATTCATGCATATGCTATGTATGATATAACTTTTGTAATTTAATGGCAAATAAATTTATATACTTTGACTTTTGATTTAATATACATTTTTTAAATTATAAAATAATTACATATATTTTTAATTTTTATCTTTATTTTTAAATTAGTTATACATTATTATTAATAAACATAATACAATAATTTTATATAAAAAAACTTTTTATTTTTGACATAAAAAAATTAAAATTGAACTCTCCCTTGGGAAATAAGGAAATTGAATTTTGGGCTTGGTATGAAGGTCGAGCCCTTGGGCAAGATCAAACCGAGTGATCCAGCTTTCAGAAGCCCAAAATAACAACTGTAAATTTTTGTGCGAAGAAGTTTTCGATGGCGGCTTGCACGGTTTCCCATTTCTCATCAGTCGTAGCTGCCATTGTCAAACTCACTCTAAACCAAAGGTTTCTTTGTCTGATTTCCAAAACCCTTCAAACAATATAAACCCTACTCACTGCCTGGGAAAAAAAGACATATATGCGTTTATATAGTGTATACTACTAGTATAATATATTGTGAAAATGGCCGGTGGCAGATTTAAGGAGCTGTTGAGGAAGTATGGGAAGGTAGCCCTCGGAGTACACTTTTCTGTGTCGGCGGCCTCAATCGCCGGCCTATACATCGCGATTAAAAACAACGTCGACGTACAGGCCGTCTTTGAAAAAGTCGGCGTCCCAGGAGTCTCTAAAGGAGGAGCAGATGTCGACGCCTCTGGAAATACTCCTACGCAGCCCAACCCCGGCATCATCCTCACTGATGATGAACCCGTCGTGGAGGAGGTCAAGAAGAGGAATCGGACCGCTGAAATGGCGGCATCCAGCGGTGGTGCCCTTGCTCTGGCGGTCTTGCTCAACAAGGCTCTCTTTCCGGTAAGGGTTCCGATCACACTCGCTCTTACCCCTCCGGTGGCGCGTTTTCTCAGGGCTCGGCAGATTATTAAGAACGGCTTATAAACATTTCTATAATCAAATTGTAATTGTATTTTATCTTTCGGGGGTTTAAAATCTCGGGTCATTGACAAACACTGATTGATAGAAAAAAAAAAAAGGAATTTTGGATTAAATTTTATCTTGGACGTGGTATTGGGATTTTGGTGAAATGGGTTAACTTTTATCTTCTGCTAAAATCTGAACTTTTGTGGCTTCTAATCTTGCCTTGCATTTTTAATAAGAGGAGCCCGAATTCATCCATTATTAATGGAGATTAGCTGATTCCTGAACTTTTGGCATTCTTTAGTTTTACTTGTGTTGGGAGGTAAACAAGGCCAGCTGTGCATAGTGAAATTTGATTAGTAAATGAAAAAAAAAATGATTAATAGGGAGTTGCACAGTAACTTTTACAAGTTTCCTTAGTATGTTGCAATTTGCGATTTGGGATGAAGAAGATTTATTATGGAAGTAGAAGTCCACAAACTTGTTGAAAGCAAGGCGAGACTGTTAATTGAATTCGCTGTTTTCATCATTTTGCTAATATCCCGGAAAAATCATCTACTAGATATCAAAGTTGAATGTCTAGAATGTGGCACACGAATTCTTGCCCTTTTATTCCCTCATTACAAGCAGGAATCAGTGTTTCTCAATCTATACGTATGTTTATTTTCATTGTAATGAAAACAAAATACACTTTACGTATTGTATTTGTGGCAACCCACTTAGTTCTCAAAGCTTTTTAGCACTTATTGTTCTTTCATTTATGGACACGAATGTTTCTACCCAACCTCTGCTCCGTAGCAGTAGGCATTCTCATGTTGCAGATCCAGGACTTCAATATTTTTGAACATTTACATGGATTTCAATGCGACAGTCACTAATTACTATGGGATCAATTTATGTTGAGATACGGATTTTAAAATATTATTTTTATCTTTTTACCCTCCAAACTTTTTAACAATGCTGAAAAACTAGATGCAGTATATATTCTTGTAGATTTCAAAGCTTTTGGGCGTATTCATATCGTCAGACTTGTATCCTGGGCATCTTAAGAAATGGCTTTGGATCCTTTGTGTATCGTAAGAGAGCATCTTAGTATCAAAAGTTCTGTATTCGAATTAGCAATGCAATGCGAAGAATGCTTGTTACTCTACAGCGTCACAAGATTTTCAAAATTGAGGGGACATTCAAATCTTCCTAAATGTTCAGTGAAAACTCTACATTTTGCAGTGAAAATTTCGTCCCCTTCCTGACTTAAAATAATTTTCACAGCTACAAATCAACGAGAAATACAATACCTTCTTTGGATTGGACGTGCATGTCACTTCAATTTCGAGCCCAATTGGTCTCTACCAAAACTGGAGGCAACCAATTAAGGTGTTGATATTAAAGGATTACAAATTGCTTGCCCAATTTAACTAGTGATACAATGCCCCATGAATACACAGCTAAACATTGGGAAAGGAAAATCTTCATCTAGACCAGATTAAATCCATCAGCCTTGACAAGCCAAAAATTCAAGAAGTTAAACCATAGTATACAGACATCAGAAATCCCATTTCTCAAAAATCGATTACAAAAAGAATATGGTAGCTCACCATACTCCCTCAAATAGAAGTACAAAACTGGAAGACTTCTGTGCAGGCCCTTAGAGTGGCCAAACTCATAAGAATGTATCATTCCATCATTATGTTAGTTCATGAAATTGTACAATTAACAAAGAGCAACGGTATGCCTGAATTTCTGCTAAAAATGACTGATCTATCAGGCTTGCAAACATGAATTAAGACATGATAATTCATGTTTGGTTAGCCAATATTGACGTTAGAGAATATATATAAATCTTTCATACATTGGAGAATCTTTGAATTCTCAAAATCATTGCAACAAAAGAATTTGCTAACCTTGGTGGATTGGCAGAAGATATACAGTTGGCCTGCAAGCCCTCTACTATGAATATTGCAAATGCTTGAACTCCTGACAGTTTGCCCCAATTTCACTTAATGATGAGTAAAGTTTCGTCACAATCTTAGCTAGCATTATTTTAAAGCCAATGGAATTTGAATTAGCATCACTGCTACTGCTAATTGAGGCATCCTTTGCCAGTGAACCAATAAGGTAGCCTTTCATATAAGCATCACAGGCCTTAAGGATGTAATAACCACGCCTCCTAAAGTGCTCTCGCACAAGCCCTTCAAAGTCCTGGAAACAAGGTTGCTTATTACATGTGAAATATACAATATCTGAAATACAAAATTTCATGCCCAGAAAGAGTTTTATCAGCCCAACTGACAACCAAGCAGCTTCTTAAAGTTTCAGATTTTGATGATGTTGAACCAAAACTTATGGCTTCTCCTGGCGACTGACTTAACATCCTGAACCACAGCTGTGGAGACCTTTTTTTGTTAACTTTTACTTTTTCACCTTTTCACCATAATCTAGTTAGCTTTTCATGTTCCAAAAGTAAAGAGGAGAGGAAAAAAAATTAAAAAGGGACCATTTTAAGTGCCAACAAGCTGTTTTTAAGAAATTTCAATTTTCACCTGTAAACCAAAAGCTATGTATGTAACCCACAATGATGGAGATTCTTTTCTTTGAACTTTTTATCTTTTCACTTTTGCACCATAATCTGATAGTTTTCATGCCTTTGATTGGATAGGGAGCAAAACGTGGACCATTTAAAGCACAAATATGGTAATCTTATAATTTTCAATTTTCACCCAAAAATCAAAGGCTATAGTCCACAAAAAAAAGGAAATTTTTTCAACTTTTTATCTTTTCACTTTTTCACTGTAATCTACCAGTTTTCATGCTCCCCAATGCATAGGCAGTGAAAACACGAACATCTAAAGCACAAACAAGTAACTTCCTAGAGATTTCAATTATCACCATAGGAAAAAAGGTTCTATCCCAAAAATGAAGATTTTTTATTTTTATTTTTCCCACTTTTCACCACAACCTACTAGTTTTCATGTTTCCTAATGGATGGCTTTCTCCAAAATTTGGGGCGAGAAGAATATCAAGAAATATACATGAAGACTTAATGTTAAAAGAATAAGAAAAAAGCATTGATGAGAAATTCAACAAAGATTTAGTACCAAGAAAAATCCCTAGCAGAGGGCAGATCAAACTGCAATCACCTGACTAATTCTAGTATCAGGCAAATGTGCCGAGGACTACTACAAAGTAATCAACATGGAAATCTAATAACAAATAAAACATAGTAAACTCTTAAAAGTGAAATTATATTTTATCATTCCAATCATAAATTAAAAAAAAAAAGACGACGACACACTTTACACATCACACAAGAACAACTGTAAATCAAGAAGTTGAAAAATATGGTTTGGTATAATCACCTTAGGAGGCTTCCGTATGAGATACATCATTGTCTTGCAGTTGAGTAAGAATGTATTCTCATTGTAAGACAAAGAATTTTTCTCTCCTTCAGCTGTCCCAATTTGCTTGTCATACCCAGCTTCATTGAAATATGGCTTGGAATTTAGCACTAGCCCTTGAAGCGAAACTAGAACTTGAAGAATACTTGATGATGAATGATCCCAGACCTCATTTCCTCTACCTGTCCAAGTATTTAAGAGGCTCAGGCAAACTTTGCCTTCCTCATACAAATTTGGATTTAATCGCCATCCTCCAGAATGATAATAAGCAGACTGCAATGAAGAAACAACTGGAGGCAATGAGGAAAGGAAATTCATGCCAAGGGTTGTAGTAGTACACAAGCCATTACAATTAACTAAGGCACTCAATATTAGAGTCCATCCAATTTACAGATGTTGTATCAATCTTCTCACCGGTGGGACATCAGGATACTCTGGTGGGAGGTGAAAGTCAAAGAAGAAAAGCCCATCTTGGTAAGGCGTACCATATGCTCCAACTATTACTGCCCTCAATAGATCCATTCGGTCCTCATAAACACGTACATATATTCCATCTATAAATTTTTTTAACAGGTATCAACTCAAGCTATTGAAAATGTATCCACAAGGTCATATGAAATTCATAGCATCACAACATTTAAAATAACTGATCCAAACAAACCAGGTAGGTTATTCTGCAAGATGTTCCAATCTTGTTGAACCTTCCTCAGCCATTTCCTACCAGCAATATTCTGCAAACAAGAAGCAAATGTAAAGGACGATAGTACAATTGTGGTACACAAATTTCAGCACATGATAAAGTGGCTAGTATTTCTACAGTTCATACACATATGCAATGAGCAGATCTATCAGTAATAAAGGCATTGTCATTTAAAAAGATTTTGTATTTTCATCAGATAAAACTGGACTTGCATCCCCAATAAAGGATGTCTTAATACAGAATTAACAATTTTCGATATTGATATTCCAGATTAGGGTAGGAATTTGCCACATGTCCCAAAAAACCCGGGGGGAGGGGATGTGGGGCAGAGAGGACAGACATTCCAAATCAATCAAGAACCATCAAATCACAGCAATGCAAAGATGACTAACCTGCTTATTTGCACCAAGGAAGTAATGGTCATACGGATCTTTACTGATATCAAATCCTTTGAAACGTGAGGCCTCATCATCCCACTGTGCTGGGGCACTTGCTTCTGGCTTCAAGCTACAAAGAGCTTCAGCCACATCCAACAGTTCTGCTGCCTCATTGTCATTTTGTTCCACGGCCCTAACTTTATTGCTCAGACTACCATTGCTATCGCCACCATTAGATTTCTGGGAGCATGACTCAGTATCAGGATCTCTTTTCACAGCAAATTCCAGGGGTTGAACTTCACCTTCACTTCTGGATTCTGGATCTGTAGGTTTTCTCCCCCTGGAAAATATACCAGAGGCCAATCTGGTCACAAAGCCAATTGCAGCTAGGGGAATAGCAAGAGCCCCATTTCTTCCAGAATTTTCAGAACCGTCTTCATTCTCAAGACTGATGTCAATGGCACTTTGTGTCCCAATATCCTAAATACCAACATAACCTTCTATCAACAATATTAACTATCAATACATTCATATGAAAGCATAGTACTAAATTTTCAGTGCTTGTAACAACCTTACAAATACTTTCAAAAGAAACAAAACTAAGAGAAAACCAATTACTCCTGATCCTCCTCTGACATCAAATATAACTTAATGTGGACATTTATTTCATAATGTTGATATTCCATAATCAACTCTAACAAAAGTTAACAGGTAACAAAATATTACGTTTTGAGAGTGGGAGGATAACCAAACCACCAGGTCCACCACATGTGCACCATAAGATTATGAAAACTGTAAATAAAATTTTTAAAAAGAAAAGGCAAAAAGAAACGTTATTCAGTCATCTGTCATAAGCAAAACTTACATATCATGTTCCTAGGTGCATGAAGCAGACATACAGTGGGTATCCAAACATTGCCAAAAAGCAACTCTTATTCACTGGAGGAAGCAATTTTAAAGCACACTACAACCAGTTGGAGGAATTCTTAATTTGTTTGTGTTCAGCATTAGCAATAAAATGAGACGTACTAATGATCAAGGCATGACAGACACTTAACAGTTGGGCAACTGTCTGTAAACAGATTATTATCAGTTATATTCAAGTTATAAAAAGAATTGTCAACTTTTCAAAGTTCCTTATTATGACAGTCAGAAAAGCTGTAAGCATAAGCACAGATATAATGTAGGTGCAAATTCAGGCTGGCCAGACAAGGACAACTTTTGAAAGATAAAGAATCTGAGTAAGTATAAATCATCAAAAGAAAAGAGTTTCCAACTAAATATTTACATGAAACTCATTCAGCCAAATACTTTAAGAAAAAGTATCAGTTAGTATGAACCTCTGTAGCATTCTCAAGAGTCTCCATCTCATCATCTTCGACTGTTTCCCAACTGGCTGCATCATCACTAATTTCACTTCCCCCAGCCATTGACTCATCATCATCACGGCCAACAACATAAATTGCCTGGGGACCAACCTAATAACAGATAGAAAAAGTGTCAATCAAGTACTAGTGGAGCTCCTGAAATATGTTGTATTTCACTGTGAGTATAAACACATCTAAAACCCATTCAAATGAACAGACATGTAACCATGATGCATCAAGGTAAAATGACATGAAAGGGAAACATAGAATATCTCATTGCTGCAATAGTGAACCAAACAATGATTAGAAGCCCCTTTTTTAAGCACGTAAATCTTAATGAAATAGGATATTTCTAAGAAGTGGCCTATAGTAACATCAGAAACAAATGTCAAAGGTTTCAGAGCTCATTGAGAAACAATGCATGAAATATAGTTACTACAATAGCCAAAACATACCATTGACACCATCCCATCAGCCCATGTAACTTCAATATCACCATTTCTGAGCCCAGTAATGTTCCCAACCCAAGATAGATCTGAAAAATCAGCACAAGCTTCATCAGCCAATGCAACCTCAACATTCTCAGATACAGTGTGCTTTTCTATATCTTGCTTAAGCTCATCAGTACCATGCGGCAGTTTTGTTTTGTTTTCCAAGCTCAATGCAGATGCCATATCAGCTGAAACAGAAACAGGAGATAATCGAACAACTACATCTCCATAGCAATAATCATAGTCAGGATGTCCCTCCAACTCATAAACACTTACTACTTCTTCCTTATCAAATTCTCTGGGATCCTCAGCTCTTGTAACTTGCTTTAACCACCTAATGTGGGCTGTCTTCTCTTTTGCATCAACATTTTTAACCACCCCTACACGTCTATATCCACTAGCATCATCAACATCATCAGCAGCCTTCTCAATTACATACTGCTCAGCAACAAATTCATGATCACCAGGACTCTCTATAGGAATCAAACTAGTTGAATTCATGCCATGTCCTATTGTTCCATCCTGCCAAGCTACATCGACAGTAGTCCTAGTATTGACAATAAGAAGCGCTCTTTCAAAATTTTCCTCTTTTTTCCTAGCTTTTTTGTCCCTCCTGACTACAACTTTTCGAATCTTTTTACGATGAAGGGGCCAAGATTCATGAACTGACTCCTTTGAGACAGACAATGAACTAGTGCATGAACTAGATTCTGCAGGGGCTTTATTTTCCACATTTTCATTGTTCAAATACAATGAATCCTCTGTATCAATCTCTGTTGATTCACTATGTCCATTCAATTCCTCTGAAGTGACAACTTCAGAAGTTTCTGCTGCTGCTGTTTGAGCAGATTCTGATTCTTCTTTGACAGAATCACTGAGTTCTGACTTTGACAATCCCTTGTCCAGGGGAGTGTGGGCTAATAGCACAGATGAAGGAAGAAGGCACCAATCACCCAATTGCCAGTTTGCATGTGAAAAACAAGACAAGAGTTTCAAGTTTTTAGGACTTTGCTCTTCAGCAGGTGTTGTGGAAGAATCAGGCCCATAACCTGCTGATGCAATCCAATATATGAATACAGAACCTACTGTAACCTTAGTCACTGTACCTTCTAGACGGTTAGCTTTCCATAAGCCAGAAAGCCATCTCGAATTCTTGAAAACTGATGAAGAGATTGCTCTGACGCGTTGCCCAGGATAGAATGGAAAGTGCCCATCTTCAAGAATATTCTTACTGACAGGTTTAAGACGCAGAGGGTCAGCCTTCATAACTTTACATACAGAGCCATCATCAAAGAGAACCGTGACATTATCCAAAACGTCATCAATTCTACCTAGCCAGGGACCAAGGACTACATAATCACCAACAGTAAAATCCCTGACACGTTTCAAGTCCCTGGCAGAAACATCTCCAATAATAGAGCCATCATGCATTAATAAATCAACAGATATATTGACATCAACCACGACACCCACTTGACCCGTTGGGTCTGAAGCAGCAGCAACATAATCCCCATGCAGAAATCCCCTATCCAAAACTTTAACATCATTAATACTTTCCGTTGTCTCAGACTCATCTATCCAGAGCACCCTAACTTGGTCAGCCGGAAGATGACGACTCTTGTGATTATCAGCATCATTGGTCTCATCAACCTTTTCATCATCCTGATCATCATCTTCCTCTTCTTCTTCATTATCACCATCCTCTTCATCATCATCGGTTAAGCTACCATCTGAATCAGAGTCACCAGCAACTTCAGTAACAATTCCTATCTTATCATTTATATTGCTTCTTACAACATCTTGTCTATACACATATGACACATTCTGTAAGTTCCTAAGAATCTCTCCAGGTTCAGTTTCGGCCATCACTTGTTGGCCACGATTAAGTCCATTAGCATGTGAATCATCTTGTGTTGCAGGAACATTGTTATTTGCAGCTGTAATAAGTCCAACACCATTGGAAGTATCAACACACTTCCCAGTTTCCATCTAATAAACACGTAAGAAAACTTGAGGAAATCGTTCAAAGAAGGAAAAAGAAAAAAAAGGATAATGATAATAAAAAACAGAACCATGTCATCAACTGTGCTCGGAGAATACTTGGTATATATGTGAATTGAGTCTAGAACAGCTGGTACATTATCTTTGCATTGCATGAAAAAAAACCTGATTCTACTAGCAGAATTCCACAAGATTAAAGCTCATGAGTCACAAAGACACCAAACAACTTTTCAAATATATGCTGTTTAACAATAAACAGTCAAAACAATCATTTAAATTTTGCTCGAGAAGCAGATAATATAAAGCATGATAAAATTTGAAACACCACCTACTTGACGTAAAACAATCACCAGCATTTCCATTTCAGTTCAATTTCAATAGTCTCTTACCAATGCAAAGTTAAGGTCAAATTCATCTCAATAGCTAATTAGCTTTCCCCTCGCCACTAAAAAAGAATATCAATGCAACCAGCACAGTGTCATAATCCAACATCATCAAGGTTGAATTTTGCTTGTAAAAACAATACCCAAATGAGCATTCAAACAATAAACTTGCCTCAATCCAATCAAAATGAAACCACAACAACCCTACAAGATCGGAAAAGTAGCCACAGTTTTAGATCGTAGCTTATCGTAGCTGAGTTAAATTGGAAACCAAAACTAACCTATTCAGAATAGCCAAATTAAAAAATAATAAATAAATAAATAAATCCGCTGAACATAAAACCTGGTTAGACCATAACAATGTTTAAACACCGCCTCCCTTCCTCCGGATATACGCATATACGCATATGTCATCGCACGTATGGAAATGAAATTCATTCAGCAATACGATTACCGAAGAAAGGGCGTAAAAAGAAAATACCTCTGAGACCCGGAGGATTCGGAGAGCGCTGTAAAGAACGTCCCGTCGGTTACTGTGGGCAAACGTCGTTGAGTTATTGTGAGGAAAAAAAAATGAAGAAATGTGACCTTAATCGTCTTCTACTCCAAACAATGACCTTTTTTCGTTTCTCTTTACTTATTATAATAATAAGTACTATTCTTATTAGTATTTATTTTGATTGAAGGACAAACGCATTGCTCCGATATACGACTCGACGTACGAGGGAGGCGTATGAGAAGGAGGTGGAGGTGGAGGTGGAGGTGGAGGAGGAGGCAGGGGAGCTAAAAATTAAAACGAGGAGGAGGAACCCAACGAATAAACCAGACGTGTGATTAGGGACATTATTGTCATTACGTGCCGTACAAGTGTTCCTGAATGCTTCTTAGCTCCCTTAATATTCTTTAAGACTTTAACCTCGCCCTCCCCCCAAAATTACTCCAATTTCCTACTCTGCTGTATTTCTAATAAAATGTATGCTCAATTATCGGTCCACAAGATATGACGTAGAGTACTTTATATTATTAATGTAATAATTATTGTATGTTAATTAAAAATATTAATATTTTACGTAACTTTTTTTATTTGTTATTTGTTACGGGTTTCCTTACTTGTTTTTCCTTTAACTATCGTATTAATTCAAAAAAACAATTAATTAATAATAATAGTTAAAATATGTATAATTTATTCAATTTAATGACATAACTATCTCTTTGATAATATATATATATATATATATATGCTTCTAATATTCACGTCTTTTTATTTTTTATCATTTGAACCTTCTTTGTCACGCTTTTAAAAATGACTGAGGAGGCGAAAAGTTATGAAACCTCAAAAGAATAAACAAATTAAAAAAATAAAAATAAAAGTAATTATATTTAAAATTTTCAAGTGAATTCTCAATTGCATTTGCATAATTTATGATTATGTGGTCCGTATTATTCCACCCATGATTTTTTCTTTTTTTTTGGTCATGAACACAGTTAAAAATTATCCCTAAGCCTTTCATTATTTTTTAAAAAAATATTTTATTTCGACTAAAGCAAGGAGTTAAAAATTAAAAATTATGGGACCGTAATGTTAAGAATTTAAATTTTTTATTAATATTTCTTTGATGTACAAAACTTACCTAATATAATTTATATCTCTTATATGATTTACATCTCCTGCATAATTTGCAGGCTATTACACGTGAGCGAAATTTAACCAAGCACCCCCTTAGACAAGAAAAAAATTAAAAATCATTCATTAAGTTATTATACTATAGTCACGTTTAACAAAAAAAAGTTAAAATCAAAGAAATAATGCCTGCCGAGGCTCTTTCCCAGTACTAGGGGGCCAACGAGAGGGTGAGGGTGGTGGTGGTGGTGGTGATAGGGAGGTAGGGATAGGACAACAAGATGATTGTATGCGTCGCCGTCGTAGGCCACCAGGTACGGTATTCTACCAAAAAATTAGTACGTTATTTACAACAGAAAAAATCTTGTTATTTGCAAAAAAACGCAGTATTGACCTCCTTGATTTTCCGGCGGGAAGAACAATCCATTGTATATACAGAGTTTTACCGAAGCAGACGATGCCCTCAAGCTTCACCACATCGTTCACTGTTCCCTTGATGTCGTCGATGAAAGAGGTTGGTTTTTTTAATCTAACTCGAGATCTGTCAGGCTTGTCGATTTTGTGATTGGAAAATGACGAAGAAATTGACTTGTCGAGCAAATGTGGGAAAACAAACCTAACGAGCAATTTTATTTTACTTTATTATTATTTTTTAATTCTTCCCATCAAACAAATGTGGGAAAACAAACCTAGTCGGTAGGAAATCAACTGAGATGAATAATTTTTTGCTGCATATAGTGATCAGCTTGGAAATGCATTGCGTAAGCCAACCATAATTCAATATTGTCTGACTCAATTAATAGTTCCACATTATCTTTGCAATTTTACTCTTCTTATTTATCCTTTGATTATTTTGGGTTCTTTGTGAGAGGGAGTTTCAGCTTTTACAATATCGTGTATGCTAGTTTTCTCAATCGTATAAAGAGATCCCATGAATCACAGGCGTATGATACATCTCCATTAGTGTTGGTTGACAGTAGACATTGTAATCTTTGAATCTTTTGGCTATTTGGCTCGTGAACTAGAGCTTTAACTATACAATGGATTTGTTGAAACAATATCCTGTTGTTGTGGTTCATTTACAAACTAATCACACCAGTTGCTTTAAGCTGTTGTGAATTTCTGCTCCACTTTTAGCAAGGAACATTGGGGATTTGAGGGGAAGAGCTTGTATTCACACATTAGTATGTATTACGTACAGAGATCAAGTGTGCTTTTGGATAGGTTGATTTGTCAAAACAATTAAAGAAGCACAATTTCAGTTTGTTTTATAATCTTTAACATATGACTGAAAGTGATTGAAATTTCAGATTATCTCAAAGCATGTCTACTACCTTCTCTTCGAATCAAAGTTGTGCATTTTGCATATTAAGCAAAAGTTCAAAAGCTCATAGTGATTCTTTTGCAGTGAACAATCCGAAAAAGTCTGGCCCTACTCTGAACGAGACATTTCTGGGTATGCTATATCCCACTGAAAACTATAAAGTGTAAGTATATTTGTTTGATTAGTTGCCAATCAGTTTGCAATAGTTGTTGTGGGCGTGAAATGAAAAACTTGTATGCATATAGCTATTCCTGCTTGCTTTTTTTGAACTATTCGGTAGTTTAGCTAAATTCCTGTTTGATACACTTGTTCCTGTTCTTTTTGTAGGTATGGTTATTTGACTAACACAAAAGTGAAGTTTATATTGGTTACAACAGATCTGGATGTCCGTGATGCAGATGTGAGAAATGTAAGCATTCTCTGTTCATATGAAATCTTTCTTATACCTTCACCAACCCATTATTCAAAAATTAATGGGCAGAAGCAATAGTGCTATCCACTGCTATGCTGGGGCAAAGTTTTTATTTGTGCCATGCAGAGCATAAAGGATGCCGGAATGATCTAATAGCAATGTCCCTGATCTGTATGCAGTTGGTTTTTTATGGTGATGAGTATTCTGACTAACTTTTGGCCATGGCAGCTAATTTTGTTTTCGTGATGTAAATTACTAGTTTTTCAGGAGATTCCATGCTGCCTATGTTGATGCAGTATCAAACCCATTTCATGTCCCTGGGAAGAAAATAACCTCTAGGATTTTTGCGGAAAGAGTCAGTAACATTGTCAAGTCTTTTGGATTGAGTTCAACTGGATGATACATTGGAGTTTGTAGTGTGCCGTCATAGTAGAATTTTGTCATCTGCTAAATTGTGTTTTTCCTTTGGCCTCTGTACTCGATTGTGTTTAGTTTAGCTAATTTCCAGTTTGAAAGATACGCTAGGAACATTTGAAAACAATTTATGAGTTGCTTTTGAAACTAGAGGTGTAAGAAACTTGTAATGTTTTTATGTTTTCATTTTCTCTGTCGGGAACTTAATTGTCTTGTGTCGAACACATTTCTAGCAATGTATATTTGCGCTTTTCCGTCTCTTTATAGATTAATTGAGCATGTTAACAATAGGAGCAATATACGGAATTTTTTCGCATGTGTGCTCATTCCTCGTCGTATGCACCGCCAAATGGAGATATAAGAGCAGGAAAAAGATTTGGGCAACCGCATTACTATAACTGGTTCACATTTGGCCTATTAGAGCCTGCTAAGCCACTGCTTTATGAAAATGCCGAATTCTAAACTCATTATTATACGCCACCTACCCAAATACGGCACTCAAACAAAACAAAACAAAACAAAACGCTAAAAAAACAAATCGCAAATAATTAATCCCAGTATGAATAGCTTGTTGAATAATAAATCAAAAGGTATTCCACAATAAATCAACCCAAAACAAGAAACTACTTTCACCCTATAAATATTAAAGCCAAAAATATGCAAGAGAAAGTAGTAATAATAGCCTTGAAGGACAAAAGCAGTCCTTGGATGGAAAATTGGCAATTTTGAAGAGCAAAACAACAACAATGAAGCATTCTGCAGCCATATTCATATCTATAGTTTCCAATTAGAACTCATCATCATCTTCTTCAGCAATATGCTTAGCAAGCTCTTGCTCTTGCTGTTGTCTTTCTCTCCTCTTCTCGGCACTTTCTTTCTCCTTGTGGGAATTCGGTGGATACCGCAGGGCACGCACCGCCTCATTATGCATATTAAGGCAGAAAGCAATCCTCGAGTTAAAAGCAATTTGCGGCTCATTTGTAGAGTAAATATCCCCAGTCTCTTTTGACACCATCCACCCATTAGCATGATCTAAAGTGGCATCAATAGCACCATCCCGAATAGCTTTAGCCACAATGCTCTCAGCATCAGCAACAGGATTTGATGAATCCAATCGCAGCTTTTTAGCAACATCAGCCAGTGAGATCCTAGAATAAGAGATACTGATGTTACGGAGTCCAGTCCGAATGACATTATGCCGAAGCCTTACAATCAAATTGTTAGTTCGGTCTGAACTGAATGTGCTGGAGAACTTCTCAGCAACTGTCCTAAACAACTCCAGGTCTCCAATTCGGACGGCCTGAATAAATTAACCCCCAAAAAAATTAATATCAGAGGCTAAATGCTAAAAGTTTAACATACTTATACAATCATTATTTGCCCCAAAATCATCTCTAGTAATTCATCTGGTTGTCAAAGTAATAGTCCCATACATAAATGACAAAGTGTAAGGAAATGACTTCAAAAAGTCCATATTTTATTAGCTTGTGACAAGTTCTTCCGTGAGAATGATGTCTAAATAATACTCATATAATTCCATTATTCAAATAGAACTGCAAGCCCTGTAGTTTATATTCCTCAAATGCTATTTCCTCTGCTGCAATCATTATTTACATCCAACAATTCCATTGGCCCCTTATACTTGATTATTGAACGCAGATCTTTAAAACAAGTGGTGAAAAACATATTTTTTCATATTGGTCAGTTATTGCCAAATGAAATGAAAAAAGAAATTTCAACTATAATAAACCCAAACTTACATTTGTAAGCTCAAAGTATGGTCTCAAAGCCTTTTCCATCCCTTTTTGCATAAAAACGGTCCTCTCAGGTATCTCTCCAAGCAGTAAACGGACTATCACAGCCCATTTAGTGCATTGAATTCGAAAACCAAGAGCAGCTACAGGTGCTTTCCTTGCAGCTTGCAAAAGTGATTCTTTAGCATCAGTGTATTCCAACTGAATTGTCCTGATCTTTCCAAGGTAGAATAGATATCGGCAAAACTACAAAACAGGAAAAATCAGGATAAAAGGAAAACAGATTGCAGAAAGTAAAAATCCGTGAGGTAACTGGTAGGAAGTTAACTCCAGAACTGGCATTTCCTTTTTTGTAAAGTTCTCCAGTCAACTAAAAGTAAACTTTACCATACATCTTTAAAAAGGCCAAACAACTCTTATTTTTCATTCAACCAAGCAAATGGACAGAGATGCACTATTACTAATCAGGAAAACTAAAATCATGAGTTCAGAGTTGACTGCTAATACCTGCTGATTTGAATGAGCTTCAAAACGTGGTGCCTTTGACCTCAACTTCTCTGCTTGGTCATATAAGTTGTAGTGCAGGTAATTTCGGAGTAAAAGATTAAGAAGTGTTTCCTGCATCAACTAACACGTTAACCATGAAAAGCCACTAAAAAGATATTAAATTAGCAACAGCCTTAAAGAAGTTACAAACCTGTCCCAATTCATCATGGCGAAGTGTTGCAATCCTATGTAGAGCAAGCAGATTGCTGCAAATTAAAGTTTCTATCAGGAAAGTACGATAAGGGAAAGCTCTGAGATAGAGAGATGAAACCTAAAAAATGAAAAAAGTGTTCCCATTGGAACATTTCTCATGCGCATCATCATTCCATTAAGGCAATTTCAAGCAATACTGAACTCACCCCCGAATTTCAGCAAGATCACCAGTAAGTTCATAGCTCAAAGAGTAGTAAAAGTAGAGCCTGGATGTTAGAACATCAAGAGTTCGCCTGTTGAGGCTCTTTAAGCGTGCAATGCCAGCTGAGGAACATGCTTTAGCCTGAAATAGGGAAAAGGGTATGGTTTAATATATAAGGAACCATAACAGATCATGCCATCATGTGTAGCAATCAGAACTATACCTCCTGGTATTTCTTTTGATCAATAAGAAATATGAGAACAAGTAAGTAACAGTAAATCTCAAGTTCAGGCAGAGAATGTTTTGCAGGGGCTTGCATGGCAGATGTTGCAGTATCAACTTCCATCTCCTGCTCATCATCCTGTGAGAAATGTGAAAGTCAAGTATGAAAATTCTGATAGAGATTATTATATTTTTTCCATTAACATAGGTAACATAATTCATAAAAAAAGAAAGGCATTGAAGGAAAAACAACTAAAGAGTTTGTTTGGTTGGCTATGGTGGTCTATTTGGTTGTTAAAAAAAAATGTTCTTAATGACGAAATACTTAAAAGTCATTATTACAATTAGTCCAGCATACACAATCCTATAATGAGCCATTTCCACAATCTAGTATCACTAAGCTTTCAACACCATCAGGCACATATCCCTTCACTTGCATAACTGACGGCACCTCCACTGCTGCAATAACAGAACTAGGAAGGTTGGAGTGGAAACAATAAGGAAAGCACTTATATTGCACAGAAAAGTTATGGGTAAGAGTGATGAACAAAGAAGAGCACCCTCAATAATCTGAATAACACTTTTCCCACCCATTAATGGATCCAACACAATTGGACACAGACACGACTTGAATAATAAAATAAAGCCAAAAGACGCACTTACAAGAAAGACTAGGGAGATAAAATCATAAGTACAGCCTAAGATAGAGAGCAGACCAAATGGCATAAATAGTATGTCCGGAACAATTAATTTTAGAAACATCCAGATGATGTTTGCATGGGATTAGAGGGTGGGAAAAGGCTGGCAACTATGAGATGCAAACAACCCAAACTCCAATATTACAATCTGATGAGTAACATTATTAATATTTAGTGTGAACCAAGCTTAAAGATGCAGCTTCGTAACATTCTCAAATCTGAAGAAGAAGAAGAAGAGGGAAGAAATCAATTACCCAAATACTAAAATTCAGAAAATGAACCAAGATGCATCTTCTTAACATTCTCACCTGGGGGATGTATGAGGACAACCGTGCATGTACCTCAGATCCAGGTGTTAGGGCAAAATTTAAGAATGCAGAAACCACGGATCCCTTCAGCTTCTTCCTCAAAGCAATAGTGAGCCGAACTGCCCGCACAATTCTCCGAACCTCTCGAGCATATGCACCCGTCTCAATCAATGATGCTATCTCTTTCAAATCTGAAGGCCCCATGGTTTCCAATTAGAGCAAACAATTGAGGGACACGAAGAAGTAAGTGAACAACTAAGAGAAAATTCAAAAAATACTAACGCTGCAGAATAGATGGGCCAGCAGAGGAGACAGAATTTGAGGGAGCTGGTTGCTCTTTCATCTCAACATCTTGAGTCATTTTGGACAAGCTCTGAAATAATCAGTATGAAAATCAATTAATTTACAAATACAAAGACTCGCATCCTATTGCACTATTGTCCATAGAAACCCCTTCATCCCTTTCATCCCAAAAAAGAGGGTGCCAGAAATGGACTCATTTTTATTTTGTACTTTGCCAATAGAAGGTTCAATCAGATTGCATCATGGAGTGTGATAGTTGATCTGGATTCGAGGGAAGATAGACAAAGGTGTTCGAGGGTAGGGATTTAACGACTATCAGTCCATACTAACAATCCAAAAGATTCACAACAACAGGAGCTTTCAATTTCATTCTAAACAACAAAAGAAACGTGCGATTACAGTTCGGAGTATGAATTCCATTCTAAAATCCTGAAACCGAATTACCCTCCAAATTCTCGGGCATCATAAATGGAAAAAAAAAAACAGAGAGACAAATAAATCAATCAGCTGCTAAATTGCCAGAAAGAACATCTCCTGTTGCTAAAAGTGAAAGACTAAGCCCTATTTAGATATTTTCCAACAAATAATACCTGGTTTCTGATCGTGAGCCCTGGACGTCGATGATTAAAGAGAAAAGCCTCCTAAGTGGTGGGTAATTGTGACCGAATCCGAGATCTGAGTAGACGCCGCTGTAGAGAGTGGGCTCCGTTAGAACTCAATGGACGGAACAAAATAATTAAAAATATTAATAAGCAGGGAAAAAAAAAAGGATAACTTTCTTTAGCAACAAGTTAAATAGCATAAAATAATAATGGAGGGTTTTTTCACTTTAATGGATGCGAACCAAACGCAAGAGGAGAAATTGGAGAAGAAGAAGATGATTAATCGAACCTGTGAATCGATAATTTAGATGATTTTAGTGAGCCGATAAACCCTAGAACCGAATTTGGGCTGATAAAGTGAGAGCGTTTAAACTCGTGGTTACTGACGATGGGGTTTTTCCCTTTTCCTTCTTCCGTTCGGCTTTAGCGACCCAAGTTCTCCTGACCGGATGTCGATTGTCTCTATGACGGCATTTCGGTCACTTCGCAAATACTCTCACTCTATACTTTTTTTTTTTTTTTTTTTTTTTTTAACTTACTTCGCATTTACTTTTAATGTCGTAATTCCTTAAGGTCAGAATTTTTTTCCCTCCCTTTTACTTTTTGTGATTGGTTAATTTTTTATTTTCTCAAATATTTAAAACAATTGTAAGTGTACATATCATTTCAACTCCAATAATTATTAACAAAATAAATACGCATACATTCTGATAACTAAATATTACATACAATAGTTGTATTCATAAATTTTTTTATGCATCGTATTTATCAAATTGAGAAATATAATTTGTTACGAGGAACAAAAAATAACTCCTTTTAGGAGCATTATAATTACATTACAACTCTTCTATAGCTAAATTAAGGGCACAACAACCACAGTTACACATAATGGTTGTATTGTCATAAAAACGGCTTAACAATTTATCTACAAAATCAACTGGTCTCAAAAAATTAATAGTGATCAATATATACTCAACCTTGATTCGAATAGTAGTTCGTGATGCTCATTTGGGAGCACCATATCTAACGTATTTTTTATATTTTAGCTATTACCGGACTTAAAATAGATATTATTATAGAGTCACTACATATTATCTCAATAGCCACCTAAAATCTGTTAGGACTAAAAAATTAAGAATTTAAACCCCACATTTGACATCGCCTCTATTTGTGTTCTCTATTTCTTAATTGGCATGAGAATTTCACATCTCCTTATTATTAATGAAATCCAAATGATCTCTGGATTGATCAGAAGATCATTTCAGTTGGTTAGAATATGTTACTTGACCGAACTGGATTTTGTAAAATCATATTGAATACTTGACTATACATTATGTACATTGCTAAAAAACCGAGACTGTGAGTTACATATTGTTGTAATAATAAAATAAAAATACATTGTACCACAATATAATTGTCTTGAAAAAAAATGCCGTTACAGAGTCAGGCTGGACTTTATTTCCAGCCCAAGTTACCCTAAAAAGCAGATACAGTCCCATGGCAAAATTATTTCGTTTCTCCAATTAGTTTAATAACCAAAAGTTCATCCTCAAGGCAGGCTGGTAAAAACGCTGCTAATAAAATCGTTCATCACAATAAGAACAAACAAATAGTCCTATGAGAAAATATTTCCCACCAGAAAAACAAGAAAATTTAACTGAGAACTGGGAAAATTTTCTAATCCTGCTTCAAATAAGGCGTGATGTATAATGACGCGTGATAGATCCATGTTTACTAGTTCGATAAATCTTCCAATTGAGGAGACATGACATGCACATTATCTTTGAACCTTCATTTGGCTTTCTACTCTCCTCGTTGGACTCATGTTTAAGCATATACCTCACACGCACAAACTCCGCACCATCTACCTTGCCCATCTTTACGAACAGCTTGGTCTACCTTGCCCATGGGCCATTGCCAGCTCTGGAACTTGACATGTCTCCATTCCCGTGCCCCATAGGTCTTGGAGGGCTGTAATTTCTCTGCGAGTCAGATGAAATCCTTTGCTTGTACCTATTCACCTCTCCCGGTGTACTGCGTTTCTCAGAAGCATTCTTCTGAGCACTAAAGAGACCATAACTTGGAGCAGGGTAATCAGGAATCTTAGGAGGAAAACCTTTCTGAGAAAATTTGGAGCTTTGAGGTGATGCATTCATATTTTCTTGTGGTTGCCGTAACACGTTAGGGAACTCAGGCACTGGCTGAGATTTTTCTCTCCCACCCGTGCTTACATAATCAGAAGACCCCAATCTTCCCTGTGCACTCGACCATGTTTCATTCTTTGAACTCTTGGAAACGTTATCCAGATTCTCCTTAATGTCAAAAAGTTGCTCAAAATCATTATTTGCATCAAGAGCTGTCCAGCTAGATTTTTCCTTCTCTTCAGCATCTGCATCAGTAATTTCTTCATCTGATTTCTTATCTTTATTTGCATTCTTTCCCGAGCCTTTCTTCAACGGACCGTACTTAACATGCCTGAGAATAATATGTATCTGGTCCTTGTCCTCCACTCTTGTACGACTTTCGACAATTGCGGTATCTTCAGTCTAAATATTTTAGTGTCAAAGCAGAACTTAAAAGATTTAATTTGAAATGAACTAGGCATTATGACATCCCAAAGTCCCAAAGTTATGAAGTACATACCAGAGCAGAAAACCGAGATAGCAGCTTTGTTGAACTCTCACCATTTTCCGAACTGGTGTTTCCAATGGCTACACACTGATTAAAAACCAGGAAAATCAACAATATTGGTCATCTTAAAAAGAGATTTGAACTAATTTTTCCTTTGTTGAACACAAAAGTTCAAGTAAAGATATGCATTCTGCAAGAGTCAGAGCTTTACAAGGTGCATCCTCATTGCAAGTGGACATAAACTAGCCTAAGTTATATCAGCAATCAGGTCCTCCAACAAATTAGACTATCATATAGGAAAGTATCTTAAGGTTTATCCTCAGAACTTCTGATGCAAAAAGGAACTGAGGACATTGCAAAGAAGAAGAGAAACAAGAGTATTATAGGACAACAGAACCCAATTACTCACATAGCAGGAATGGATGAAATACATTTTAAGTTCATTTTGAAAATAAACCATCAGCTACATACCCCAATACCAGAAGAACAGAAAAAAAAAATACCTTCACACGAAAACCACGTTCCATGAGTCTCTTAGCTGTATCTGCTTTCACTTGTAAGTCTTGTTGTGTCTGGGGGGGAAAGAAAAAAAGAAAAAGAGAAAAATGATGTTGTGATCTGTTTAAATTCAAAATAAGGCAAATTATGTTTTGCAGACATGCATTGCAGCAGAAAGAAATTGTAAGTTCATTATTCCTGTCATCCTCAAATCCTTCAGAAAAATAATCTTCAAAAAGCTTGTTTAACCTGAAAAAGTAATATAGACTACAAGTACCATTTGGATAGAATAATGAAACTATGCTTAATGCAACAACAACTAAAACAATTAAAGGCCTATTAAGAATGTTCAGAACTAACTGAACAACAGTTGCTCAAAAACTGAGAGCTCCCAAGAGCTTTAATCCATAAAATCACTCGGCAAGTCAAGACCATTAAAAACTAATAATCTCCAGCTTTACATAAAGGCTGTTTTATTTTGACAACATCAAATTGTATCCAGAATAAGCACAGCAAGAATAAAACAACAATACACTCAATATCATCACCAACACCATATCATCAAGAATAAGCACAGCAATAAGAAGCTAAGCGTATGAGCCAAAAAACTTACAATTTTACCAGAAAATCGTATTTCTTTGCAGGCTCCTTTCCGTAAAGTAACTTCAGACTGCATTCAATAGAATAAAAAATTAAATTTGGTTCCAAAAGAAAAAGAGAGGAAGGGTTGTGAAAATGATGCTGGGGCTTGGAAATCTAGAAAATATAGTCATAAAGGCATTTGATATTAGGTCCTTAATATTATATTGTGTTGTATTAAAAAACCAACAACTCCAGGAATATCTAACTGCTTATTGCTGGGACACAGACAATAGTTATCACCAACTAAAAGTTATAAAGACAATAACATGGGTTTTTTCACTTTTCTTAAACATAGTGATCAACCCTTTACATGCAAATAGCATAAAAGTTGGCACTGCTGTTGTATGACCTCTTTCCTTTCGCATCAACAATGTAAGGGCTGGCTTCTAATCACTGAATATGGATAGTAATTCATCTGATAAAGTATATTTCAACAAAGTACCAAGTTGCATAACTGTAGAACTAAGCCAAGCATTAGTACTAAAACAGTAATAAAATCTAAAATATCTGAAAGCATTCATCTGAATATCAGAATATGTGAAAATATTTACTATGTAGGAATAAACCAAACAAAAACAAAGAGAGGACTTAAGTAAGAACTAGAAAGTGTCCTTCTTATGGTAAAGCGAGACCCAAATCGTACAAACAACCAGCAATACTTCAGGAAAACATCATTCAGCTTCTCAGCACTACGGCATTTGATAAAGTAGGAATTATTTCTAGAACTTAAAGGTCACATGCATACATAAGCATATTTTGACTTTTGCTTACATCTTTACACAAGAACTTTTACTGAAAACACACAAATCGTTAGGAAAAAGTTATAACAACAAAAAGGTTCAGTAAGCTATCTGAAAAACCAGTAAGGTGCATCAAATAGTAACTGTTGAGAAGCAGCTAACAACAGTGCTGCAAAGAGTAAAACATATAATATTATCGAAAGCCCTCAAATAAGCAGAATTGAGATTCTAAAAGTACAAATGGCAGGTGGAATAATATAAAGGACAAATACATAATTTACTCAAAAAATAAGGTGCAAGTTAGAAGGTACCTTTTCTTTTGCGCGCTCTTTTTCTTTTGATTCTTGTTTATATTTTTCTCTAAGGTAATCCTTTAGCTTGCAAACAGAAGGCGTGACATTTCTTTGAACCTGAAGACACAAAAAAATTAATAAATAAATAAGGAAACCATTCACATTAAGCTTCCAAAAGTACACATCTAAGATTGAATGGAAAAAAGGTTTACCTCCACTAAATCAAGCTGGAGACTCCTGGCAAGTTTCAATGCTTCATACTTTGACATGATGGAGTGCCCTGAAAGAAAACATGAGTCGAATAATAAAATGTTAAACAATTTATCCCCAAAATTCCAAGTAACTTGGTTTGAAGTCTCTTTCATGCAAACAAATAGTAACAAAACCACAGATGAGCAAATCTAATCAGGTTGATGCCAGGTTGATGCCTTCTGTGGCAAGACACTAAAGCTTTCCAGATATGGATGTAGTTGAATGGACTTGTATTGTATCCTAAAAACCTTTTGCAGCTATTGGCAAGCTCTTTACTTGACCAATCCCGGCTGAAGAAAGAAACGAGGGGGGTGAGTTAACCCCAGCAGCTATGAGATAAACAGATGGACCAACTTGATTCTCGGAAGAGACATGAATAAACAAAATTACCAACTTTTCCCTTAAGTTCCAACGAAAATGAACAATGAAGCTCATTTCAGTAGGTGATACTACCACAGCTTACAGATTTCTTAATTCTTTTTGGGTACACAGCATGAACTCAATAACAAGTAGTATGCTATAGTTTCAGAAATCATCTTCGGCTAATTCAAAACACAAATAGCGCTCGAAAAAACTAACTTGACTTAAGCTAAAGAATCTTGAATTCGCAAAAATCAATCATTTCCGTGAATTAAAATACAAAAAACAGAAACAATGGAGTATTTAATTAGCCTAAGTGGTACCTTCATCAGTTACAAGTCGAACAACATCATCAGTGATTTCCTCGTTCAATCTGGGCCGACTTGCTTCCTTCTCTTCCTTTTCTTCCTTCTGTATCTTCTTTGGCATACTCTTAACCTACAATGCCAAATTGCTCAATCAACACGCCATTGTTTGTTACACACTATACATATATACATACACACATATGTATGCATACTACCTTCTTTGAAGCGAAGAATCTGACGTTGCTGGGGAGGTCGAACTGAAGTTTCTGAGCAGGTAAACGCGGTGGATTGCTCAAAAACAAAAAAAATTTGGTGGGATTGACAGTAACGGGACTATGATGAATCTGAAGGTGGTAAGACCTCATGAATTGATTCCATAACTTAGTATGGATTTGTGATTGCTTAATTCGCCTCCAAAATGCCATTCGCTCTCGGTTTCTAACGTTAACGTGAATTTTGAACCCTAAAAGTTGCTCCCTTGGGAAATTAATCACGAATGAATCCCACTTACGCAGCCATCGGAGGAGTAGGATAGGAGAGACCACCGGACGAATAAGAATAACGGCGCGGACCACCGACCCGGAAAACGGGTTGTGAGGATGGGTGCAATAATAAGTTAATGGCCCACGGGTTTTGTATTTGTTTTGTTACTATTACGCAGAATTGGGCTTGACCCAAGACGCTGTACATAGTGACCATACCAACTGATGAGTTCTTCCGAATTTAATTAGTTGTAAAAATAAACTAAAAATTTCATAAGATCGGTTTGGACAAGATATTTCTATTTATAAATGAAAAAAGTTATATTAGAATGTATGAAAATTTTGATGAGTATTTATTGATAGAAAAAATATTTTGAAGGGAAAATTTTTTAAAAATTATGTGAGAAGAATTTAGGTGGAAAAATTTAAATTCTAAAATTTAAAATAAAAATATGTTCGGATAATTTATTTTTATTTAATTTTTTTTTATTTTACAAATAAAAATAGTCTGTCCGATCGCAGTAGCCTGTAGGCAACAATGAGTGAGTACAATTTAATACTGTAAATCAACGCCCGAAAACAAAAAGGAAATTAAGCAAACGTATACTGATGGTGCTTACTTGGTGGAGGAATTATGGATGATGCTGATTGACAAGTCCAGCTCAACACGTTAGTTAATAATGATGGCTATTCATAAGTAATATTCTAAGGGGGTTGAGTTAGAACTTAGACGTAAGTCATAATTAAAATTTGAATTAATTTAAGTGCATTTTAAAAAATATTTTTTATTTGTTTAAAGTGAGTATTAGTGGTAAAAAAATATACAGCGAATGAAAAATGTTCATGCATTTTGTTTTACCCATCGAAATGGGACTCATGAGAGTTTACTAGTACATGATTTTGGGTAATATTTTGGTTGATGTCGGTAACCTTATAGCCATAATGTCACATTTTGTAATAATTATTTGCATTATCACAATTCAAGGTGGGTGTCGCAGTTTATCCTGGTGTATATAATTGATTTTAAGGTACCAAACTACTAAATTAACCGAATGGGAATAAACATCATGTTATCGTGGTGTTTGATGGAGTGGGTCAGGGCTTTTACTGCATCGGCGGCGAACCGCCATTTGCATGGCTTGGATTGGCATTTGGCATTTGGGCGTGGTTCTGGTCAGTGGTCATTGATTCGGGCACGACAAGCAGGACCTGGACTGGAGGGTGGATGCCAATTGTTTTCGATAACGAAATGATGCATATGCCGAATCCGTGCGTCCTGTTCTATCACAGAATCATTTTCATTTTCACATATTCTCTAATGTACGAAAGTCCCATGCCCATTTATTGATTGATTATTCAACCTCAAATTCCTTCTTGTAACTGCTTCGTCCACGTAACATTTTCTTACCATTAATCTGCAAAAGAATTGCGAACTGCTTTCTTACCCTCTCGATTGTTCCAATGGATCAAAACAATAACTAAATATCGATCGAACCAAAAAAATATAACTATGACACCAAAAAAAAAAAAGTTTAAATAAATTTGTTTTGTCCACGACTTTGAAACATTGATAATCCAATTGTAAGTGGTCAAACAAAACGTCTTTTTCTCATAAAGGATGTGTGGATTTGAAAATTTCTAAAACTAAAAATTGCAAATTTTCATAATAATAATGATAATAATAATAATAAGAAATGCGAAAGGCAACAAAAGTGGATGAGCGAAGACTGCGACGGAGAGAGTTGTTGGACTTTCGGACTTGGGCCTGGAATCTGACTGTGTACGATATTTATTTATTTATTTGCAACCCACAGTTTACTCATTTTTTAATTTTTAAAGAAAAAGAGAAAATAGGTTTTGTCGGACTGTAGGACAGGAGGCCCAGAACTAATGAACGATGGGCTATGTCCGGTGCGAAGATGGGGACGAGAGGGGCTCATCAGTCATCACTCATGTGACTATGTGAGAGGACGTATCTCCTCCCTAGCCCCTAGTCCCTAGTCGGCTAGTCGTACCCAATCGTCAGCCTTTCAAAACTCTCTCTTAAAAATGATCCAAATTAGTTGGAGTATGTAGTATTCAATGAATCAGAGGACAAGTAATGGATGATTACTTGCACGTGTTTGTGCCCACATTTCATTTCCACAAAAATTGTTTAAACTACCGTACGTATGAAATTGACAAAAATCATAATTCATAGCACAAGTTTAGACATTGAACCATTGCTCGCCTTCTTTTTTTCCCAAAGAATAACACTTAAAAGATTCAAATCACACTAATATGATTCAAATGATGGATGCCATGTTCCCAATTAATTTACCATCTTTAAGCCACTTTTATCTGTGTTCGGAGTTGAATTTCTCAGCAACGTTAAAAAACAAAAAGAGTTCATGTAATCAGTCACACAAACTATAGTAGGAGGAGGAGCAGCCGAGCAGCCGAGCAGGAGCAGGAGGAGGAGGAGGGAGATAGATTTTCCCATCTTCATCTCGGGGCTGTGGGTGGAGCCCACCTTGGTCCTCTGCTTTGCTGGCTTCAAGCTCGCCTTTGTTGGTTTTTAATGGCGCTTGTCTGCTGAGAAACACCAGAGTTTCAGTTGCCTAATAATAAATAAAATATAATCAAACAAATGCTACTGTCCATACTATTACTCCCGCTACTCCCATTCTCCATCCTACTACCACACTACTAGTGTTTTCTTTCTCTTCCACTTTGCATTTCTCTTTTTCGCTTTCTTCTCAACACTTATCGCATCATCACCTTCTCCCCATGCTCCACGATTAAACCCAACACCGCCATCAAATCCCACTTCAAATTTTATTGGATTTTCACCGATGAATAGAGATCTAAACTCCTTCCCTCACAGATCTTCCAAAGGTAAGTTTTTTTTCTTTTTTTAGCAGAAATATTATTCAGTCGTGATATTTGATTTGTGTTTTGCATTTAAGTGAATTGTTGGGCTAGTTTGGTTTGGGAGGGCTGGAGGTGGTTCATTTTTTCCGCTTCAAGTAATTTTTTTGTCGGGAGGATTCGGCCTCCTCTCCTGGGATTCAAACCTGCTGACCAGGCTTTTCTTTTCCTTTCTCGAATTAAAAACGAACTCGACTACTGACTAAAAAATTCATATCTTTTTCCAAACTGCCTTCCTTTTTTCTTTGAAGTTGAATTTCTCATGTCTTGTATTTTGTCATAAGAAGAGAGCGCCATTCGCACACCTCTCTTTATATAACATTTATCAGCTTTAAAAACAGTCTTCATTCGCACACCTTTCTTTATATAACATTTCTTAATATTGTTGTTATTACAAGTTCTGATTTTGTCTGTTTTATTCTTCCTTTTTTCTAGACCAGTAGTAGTGCTGTACCGGAAGAAGCCATATACGAATTCAGGTCTGTTAGGAGTCAAAGGTTTAGGTCTCATTAGATGTGGATGATTCGGAGGGTGCTTTGGATGAGATGAGGTATGTTATCTGGGTTAATGAACTTTTTGAGGGCCTGTTTTCAGCCGAGAACAGATCGATGTGTTTGTTCAGGTTCAGATACTTGTGGTCGTCAAGATGGGCTCTTGTGGTACAAGGATATTGGGCAACATTGTAATGGAGAGTTCTCAATGGCTGTAGTTCAGGCTAATAATTTGCTTGAGGATCAGAGTCAGCTCGAATCAGGCTGTTTGAGCTTGCATGATTCTGGACCTTATGGTACCTTTGTGGGAGTTTATGATGGGCATGGTGGCCCCGAGACATCCCGCTTCATAAATGATAACCTCTTTCAGCATCTCAAGAGTAAGTCACTTAAAGATGTTTATTTGCTTTTGGTTTTGTACTGAAAAACCATTAATTCTATCAAAAAAAATTTCTTTTTTTTAAAAAAAAAAAAAAATCTCTATTTGGACTACTAAATGAAAAAGGTTAGGAGTAGGATGAGCTTCTTTTGGCTTTGGATGATTTCCTTTTTGAAATGATTTAAAATATGAAACTTAGTATCTTACTCAGACGCCTGTGAAGATTCAAATTTAGGCATATTTGCCCAATATATCCTGAATTAGCACAAAACCTAGTTAAGTCCAGATGATCATGATCAGTTTGGTTTGGTTTTTGTAATTCAGAGCAAAAAAATCATGGAAGAGTTTGTAATTTTTTGTGTTAAGGGAGTAAAAATCTTAAATTTTCAAGATTGGCTGTGTGTACTTGTGTTATTTTAATTCTTGGTTCAAGTTTCCAGCTAAACTAATCATGTTGGACAGGATTTACTGCTGAGCAACAGTCTGTATCTGTGGAGGTGATACGGAAGGCCTTCCAAGCCACCGAAGAGGGTTTTATTAATGTCGTAACTCGGAATTGGCCAATGATGCCGCAGATTGCGGCCGTGGGTTCTTGCTGTCTTGTTGGAATAATCTGCAGTGGGACCCTTTATATCGCCAACCTTGGTGACTCGAGGGCTGTTCTAGGGAGACTTGTGAGGGCTACAGGGGAAGTACTGGCCATTCAGCTTTCGGCAGAGCATAATGCTAGTATTGAGTCTGTTAGGCAGGAGCTGCAATCTTTGCACCCAGATGACTCGCAAATAGTTGTTCTGAAGCACAATGTCTGGAGAGTGAAGGGCCTCATCCAGGTAGGATTGTTTTAAGCAACTTCTTGGTTCCTTCCTCATTAGTTTCATTGTTACCATTTTTTGGGTGGGATTGGTGGGAGGTGACATTGACAATGTTTTCAGTATCAATCAGCTATACCCCGGAATCCTGCCATGCTGTTGCCGTGTTGAGAAAACTGTAGTGGTTGCAAATCCTTTAGAACTGGCAATTACTCGAACACATCCTACCATGAAGAAAACTATAGATAAACTGAAGCCAAAATTTATAAGCGTTGCTTCCATTTTGCCCTAATTATAGTGGCATTGATATTCATTTTCAATTCAGAAGTTGGATCTCTGTCATGTTATCTTTTGATGTTTCCTTTATGTTGTTCTTGCAAACGGGTGCCCCTCCAGCCAGGGGCTTAGAGACTGAGAGAATCATTTTGTTCTTTATTGGTTGATTAGTCACATAGATGCAATTCAGGGAACCCATTTTTCACAATGTTTTTTTGCTCTTCCCCTGATATCCCTGACTAAACTATGTAGTGTAGGTAAAATTAAATTTGTGCTTTTGTTTCCTGGTACTGTCATTTGGTCACAAATTGATGTGATTATTATTTTGGCATGCCACAAAATGGTTATCTGGTGATTAGACACGCTTCTTCCTTTTTTAGTCAGCTAAGGCCAGGGGCAATCATCTACAGGCTTCTCGGGGGATGTTGACTTGTATTTGTATTGCAACCCTCTCTGTCAGGTTCCGCAAAAACAATTGAAAAGGAAAACTAAAGATTTATTCTAGCCCATACTTTGCAAGTGCCGAATGGATTCATGGGCATTGAACATAGTTTCCGGGGGCCTGTGAGAATAATTTCATTTGAGGTGTAGCTTTGTGTTAATGTTGCAGGTATCGTGTGAGTTTCGGCAATCTAAAATTTTCGAAATGTTTTATATTTCAGATTTCAAGATCCATTGGTGATGTGTATTTAAAAAAGGCCGAGTTCAACAGGGAGCCCTTGTATACAAAGTTCCGACTCCGCGAACCATTGCGAAGACCAATACTGAGTTCAGAACCATCAATCTCAGTGGACCAGTTACAGTCGCATGATCAGTTCATCATTTTTGCTTCCGATGGTCTCTGGGAGCACCTCAGTAACCAGGAGGCTGTTGATATAGTTCAAAATCATCCACGGAGTGTAAGGCATCTAATACTCTAAATCTTAAAATTAAATGCAGTCAAAAGCTTGTTCTTGTGATGATTGGATGTTTCTATCAAGGTAAAGGGAACATCTATGTGCTTGTTCCAATTAATCTTGCTCGTGCCCTTACATTGATCTACATGTAGAAAGCCAAGGATACGATATTATTTGCATTGCACTAACTTTCTGAATCAAAAACCCATTTGAATCCTCTCTGTCCTTTTGCATTGCTGTACGTGTTGTACTCAATTTGCTTGGAAGGATTTCAGGGTATTTACGCTTCATACTAAACATTGACAGTAAAACAAGTGTAGAGAGTTTATTAAATTGATTACTCCCTTGACCTGATTTTCAGGGGAGTGCTAGGAGGTTAGTGAAGGCTGCATTGCAAGAAGCAGCAAAGAAGAGGGAAATGAGGTACTCTGATTTGAAGAAAATCGATCGTGGAGTTCGTCGGCATTTCCACGACGACATCACTGTAATTGTGGTGTTCCTTGACTCGCATCTGGTGAGCAGAGCCAGCTCAATCAAGTGTCCAAATATATCAGTGAAAGGTGGTGGGGTCAATCTTCCGCTTAACATTCTGGCTCCTTGCACCACGCCAACAGAAGCTGGCGCAGCTTGATCATGGTGAAGATCAGGTTATCCAGGGTACATTGTTGTTTATCACGTGATTTTTGTTTGTTGTAACTTGTTGTAAGAAGGTTGGACTATTTGTACTATTTGTGAATACGTGGTACTAGACAGGGATAACGGCATGGCCATCAAAATTCTTTAATGTACAACACCACTGAAAACTTGTTTAACTGTAAACTGGGGGTTTTATCCTTTAAGAGAAGAAAACAGAGTTGCAAAGCCAGCAAACACGGCACAGTTCTATAGTGTTGGACTATTCTCAGGGGCTGCTGCTTCAGCCTTCTTGTTCCCACTCATTTCATTTATTTCTTGTAAGTATTATTTCTTCTGAGTTTTGCTTGTATTACGTACATTTTGTGCCCCAGAGGGGTGGATTTATGTGGGATTGCGTTAACTTCTTGTGGAAATTGAAAACATTTACGCCTATGGTTGATTTCCGGAGTCTATTTTTTGGATGAGGTACCGGTATATGATTGATTACTAAATGCGAATGCACTGAAAGATCAACCCAACTTTCGAACATGCATGTGTACTCAATTACCCCTATCCATAAGGTGGATGGGGTTATCCATGTAGGTTTCTGGGACTTGGACAAGCAATAATAACGGTGATAAACGAATCTGCATTGAGTTATTAATGAGGGTGTTAATGATTTGACAAGAACTTAAAGATACCATCATTAGTTCTAGTTAATTACTTACTATAAACATCACTGATGTGGTCAGTCAAATCATAAATGTGCATTGTATTTATTTACTGCTATTAAATTAAGGCCAAACGGAGAAAAGGACAAGAAGAAAGAAGCCAAAGTACATTAGTATTATTATTATTATAATATTCCCACAATTGCTTTAGTTTAGCCCACTAAAATACAACACTGCTTTGATTTAAAAAAAAATACAACACTACTAAAAAGAACAAAAAGACGCAGAACAGAACACCTCCCGAGTTTTTTACTACTTTTTATTCTAACCCCAGGCTGAGGGTAGGAGGCTCACCGGATGTTTAATCGGTGAAAGGACAATACCACCCTTTGACCAACATTATGGACAGTTTGACTCCTCTTTTCACTCACTCTCGTCACCCTATCACTCTGTCTCCCCAACTCTGCTAAATTTTGTTGGCAGTAACTTTATTAATGTTCACCAATTACACTTTTGCACGAATTGCCCAGCAGTTCACCAGAGGACAGATTGAGGTTGTACTACAGTACACCACCACCACCACCTCCACCATCAATCTTTCAACTTCCTCGAGCCCCAACCTTGATTCTCTCCTCTCGCTTTCTCTCTCTGCGCTCTCAACTCTCAAGGTTTATAACCAGATTACCTCCTGGTTTAGTTTATTGCCATTAATATAATCAGCATTAGTGTTTTTCGTTTTCCTGGCAAGAAATAGAGCTAGTGCTCAGCTATAGCACTACTTGTGACTTCTTCAACAGTAGTTTGTAGTTTCTGTATTGCTAAATGAAAAAGAGAGGGAAAAAAAAAATGGAAAACATCCTCTCCTCTTCCCTGTGAGTTGTGACAAGTGAGTCAAGTGACTGCCTCTCTATCGTCCTTTTCTTCTCTCATCTGCCTGGGTGACCACCTCCTTTTCAGTAGAATCCCTGTTTATGTATGCATGTGTGCGTCTATAATCAGTGACCACCCTCCTCCTTTGCAGAAGCTCACTCTTGGTTTTTTCATCTCCCGGGAGCTGAAACTCAAATGGCGCCTCAATGTGCCTTGATCTGTGACTATATCCAAGAACATTTCTTTTTCTTTTTCTTTTTTCCATTGGAAACCTCTTTATGCTTGAAGAAGAGAAGTGGGCTTGTCTAAACATTCCCTAAAAGGTAACCTTTTCTCCTTTATCTCTCTGAAAATCCAAATCTTTTCGACCCACATTACTCCAAGAATCCACCTTTTTTTCACCATTTTGTAGCTTTACGTCTTCCCAAAGCAGAACACCACTTCCCTTGCATTTTCCAGGGAAGAGGGTAGAAATGGGGTGTGTTGCTTCTAGGTTAGAAGAGGAAGAGGAAGTAGTGTCCATATGCAGGGAAAGAAAACACCAGCTGAAGTTGGTAGTGGAGAGCAGATATGCTTTGGCTGATGCACACTATAGATACTGTCAATCACTCTATGGAGTCTCAGCAGCCATTAGGCTCTTTGTGGCTCGCCATTCTTCGCCTCATTCTCCATTTCTGATCACTTTCCCACCTCCATGCCCACACTCTCCTCCCCAAGAAAATGTGGTTTCCAACCCTCTGTTCCTTCAGCAAACGCCATCAGAGCCAACCAAGGAAACCGTTCATTGTGAGTCCTGTGAATCTTCTAGTGCATCAGACTCTTCCGAAGAAGAAATAGAAGAAAAAGAAGAGAAACAAGAACCTTCATCCAGTGGGTACTTTTATATGGAAATGCCTCAATCAATGCCCTCTCCACATAGAGATTTTGGTTGGGATTTTTTTAATCCTTTCTTTGCTACAGTTAGGCCAGAAATAATAAGTGGGTATAACAGAATATCCGAGGAGGAATTGAGGGTAGTGAGGGAGCAGGAAGGAATTCCCGAGTTGGAAGAAGATGGAGAAAAATTGGAGGAAGAAAGTAATGCAGTGGTGGCTGAACCAAAAAGGAAAGTTGAGCAGCCTGCGGAGAGCAGGGTGGTCGAGGTTTCCAAGGCACTGGATGAAACTGTGAGCCAGAAGGAGCAGAAGGGCTTAACAGTGATCGATACACCAGTGAGAGGCAGGGAGCTGTTGGAAGCACTGGGAGATGTTGAAGACCACTTTATCAGGGCTTATGATTCGGGTAAAGACGTGTCTAGGATGTTAGAAGTGAATAGGGTCCAAGTGCAATCTAATTTGGAGGAAATTAAAGGTAAAAACTTTTTCTTTCTTTTTTCTCTTTAAACCAATTAAACTTTGTTGACGATGCACGTATGCTGCTTTTATGGTGTAATCATGTGTTATACTTAGATGTCAGCATGATTTAATTAATTACGGCTACATCATTAGATTCAGGGAGTGTTCTGGTGTCTTATCTTTGACCATAAAGTTTACATCTTGACGTCTACTTTTTCTTGAATTGGTAATTCTGTCACTGAAAGAAATATGGAGGTAATTAGGCTGACCAATCTCAGGAAGATCTTTTGCCATTTGTTCTGTTCTCTGGAAGACTTTGTGATAATCCATAGTGAAACTTTAAAAGGTACATTTTGCTCTTTCCCGCATTAAACCAACACAAGGTTCTTTTTTCTTTTTGGCGAATACGGAGGGGGAATTTAGTATGTACATAATCCTAGTTCCATCTTGCATTTTTCCATTTTATGCCAATTCAGAAATTCCTGAGACCTTTATAATCAAACGCAGAGAACTCGACAAAAATTATCCAAGCTATTACCTTGCGATCCACTTCTTCTCGCTCATCATCATGTAAAAGCCTTGTAGCCTCAAGTTCTAAATGTTCTTTGACATGGACCGAGTTCAAGAATGATCTATTTGATGATTACGGAGGAATGGATTCTGGAAGCCATTCACTGACACTGGGCAGGATATATGCTTGGGAGAAGAAACTCTATGAAGAGGTCAAGGTAAATGATTACCACGTTCTGATTCTTTGAACTTTATTCCACCCATTTTGCCAACGTTTCTGATTCCCAGATGGCTGGAAATTTTGTTAATTATTCTAAGGTCATTCAGGAATGGTAGCAGTGGTTTACTAATTGTTACCACAAGTTTTCAATCTGTATCTCTTCCTTACTGACCTGAAACTTCTTTTTATTTAGGCTGGAGACAATATCAGGAAAATATACGAGAGGAAATGCAATCAGCTAAGAAGCCAAGATGTCGGAGGAGATGAAGGACTCGGTCTAGATAAAACAAGGGCAGCTGTAAAAGATTTGTATAGCAGGATCCATGTCGCAATTCGAAGTGCAGAAACAATATCTCAAAGAATTGAGAAACTCAGGGATGAGGAGCTCCAGCCCCAAATTGTGGAACTTTTGCATGGGTAAGGGGGTATATCAACTCCAAAGATGGAAAAACAAAAGGAAAAAAATAAAAAATAAAAAAATGAAGCTTTAACTGCTCAATGTGATTGCTAACATCCCTGGTTTGCTGAATTATTTTTCTTTGATGCAGTATGATGAGATGCTGGAAAATTATGTTGGAGTCTCATGAAATCCAGAACAAGATCATGTATGAAGTGAAAACTTTTACCTGTCCTACATATGGTAAATTCTGCAATGATTCTCACAGGCTTTCTACACTTCAGCTTGAAGCTGAACTTCGAAACTGGCGGACATGCTTCACTGAATACATTGCTGCCCAGAAGGCATACGTTGAAGCTCTGCATGGCTGGATTTCGAAGTTCATTGTCCCTGAAGTTGAATTCTATTCTAGAAGCAGAAGATCTCCGTCGTGTCGTGTAAATGGCCCCCCACTTCTGATAATTTGTCGCGATTGGTTGGCTGCCATGGACAAATTGCCAGATAAGGCAGTTTCCTCTGTCATAAGAAGCTGTGAAAGGGATGTTAGAGCTTTGTGGGTTCAGCAGGGAAAGGAACAGCAACGGAAAAGGAAAGTTGACTCTATGTCTAAAGAACTAGATATGAAGATTCTTGCATTCCAGAAGGCTGAGAATCGGATTTATGAATTTAAGCTGACGGACAATACGTTGGAGATGGAGATAGATCACAGAACTGAACACTTGAAAGAGAGGAAGGATTTATTAGACAACTTTAGGAAAAAAGTTGAAGTGGAAAAGGAAAATCACCAGAACTGCATGCAAGAAACTCAAAGAATCACACTAAATGGATTTCAAACAGGATTTGGTAGAGTTTTTGAGTCGATGACAGATTTTTCCAAGACCGCTTTGAAAATGTGCAACGATCTTTTAAGCAAGAGTAATGATGAGAAAAATCAGAATGCATCATATTCTGAAGGCTCCCAAGTGGAAGATGGCACAAGGTGATCAAGAAGGAAATGCCACAGCTAATGTAGCACTTGGACTATTTCTTGTTCCCTCTGCTTCTCTCTTTCTTTTTCTTTTTTTTTTGGGATTCTTTTGAGCTTAGGTTTTTTTATTGAAAGGCATTTTATATGTGAACGTGTCAAAGCAGCTTGCTGAGACACTGTGACTTGAATTTGTAGTTTAAAGTTTCTTTGCCGTGTAGACTTTCTAATGTTAATGTCCCCAGTTTTGTGCACGTCTTTACTGAATTTCTCTCTTCAGAAGTAACAACAGAGTTGTGTAATGATGGAGATCATCTGGGCAACCCTTGCATTTATCATTGCCAGCAAAATAGTAAGCTAATTCCTATCCGTCATTAAGCCCTGAAATTATTATCAATGGCAAGTAAGGGCTATCAGAGGTATAAATTCTGTACATGCCTACTAATAAATTGAAAACAAATATCTCTTCAAGTTCTAAATGTTCTATTTGTACAATTTTGGAAATACATATCCTAGACATGCATAGAATACGAGGAATAATCTCGGCAATTACAGTTGAAGTTCTTGGCAAATACAGTTCAAGCCGTCGATAAAAGATTGACCAGCACTATCTCAAATACAAAGAGAACAGAAACTGCGATAGCAGGATAAATTCGCTCACAACAGTGGCAGGAGAATGTATGCCAAGGAATGGAACAATGTCAACTTGCAACCAGTTCTCAACTGCAGAGCCAACTACTGCACCAGCCGCAAGCCCTCCAATTGTTATTACAGTTGCCTTCCCTGCAACCAAAAATCACCTCAAAAATATCATTTTCGACCTGTCCCTTCAACTTCAACCAAAGCTTTAAAAAGCCAATTTTGATGCCTAAAAGCCCAATCCAAGTCCTTCTGATAATTGAAACTGAAACTCTCAATTGGCGATAAATGTTTATCAGATTCAAAGTACCGTTTTTGATCGATTCCTTTTCAGGATAGAAGTAACAAAGAACAAGCTGTTACGCAAGCTGAGTGAAGTAAGTCATGACCCATTATCTCCCGAAAAAAGTATTGTTCAATATGTTGCAACAGGGCAATACAACAAAAAAGATAAATATATGCAATAGCATTAGAAGGTAATGAACATGCAATTAATTGGAGGTTATACAAGGTTTCAGTATGTGTTTGGAGATTCCTTTGTTGAAAGAGATTACATTTATTTTGTCATATTCAAAATCCATTCGTTCCACATATGCCTCTAGTCACTTCCAATGAAAATCAATCAATTTCTTTGCCTGGCATAGTATAAAGCCAGCATTGTTTGCTAGCATACTGTTTGACTGTTTTGGAGCCATAGAACCCAAAGTACTAAACATCTAATATATGAAAACAAGTGCAAGTATCATAGTTCATTCTGTGTAAGTATTATAGTTCAATTGATAAATCATGAGAGGTACAAGAATATAGTATAGCTATTCCATAAACTTTATGTACTTTAACTTGAGTATGATGCAGCTCTAAAAATGAATGCCAAAAAGGAGATACGCAAGCAGAACCTCTCCAAAAAAGGATCCAGAACTGTGAACTCTAAATGACGCAAGCTACAGACAAAACATTTTCAAACAAATGCCGAATGATGAAAAATACCCAATATATCTGATGTTTCACCTTTCATACAAAAATTATGCATGTGGCAATATTAAAAGGAATATTCTAACGCTTAACAGCATGCAATTCCGATGTTTGAAAGATAGATCCTCACCTAATTTTACATTTTTCTTTGTAATGAAGTATAAGGATGCCCCAAAACCAGTGGCTAGTAAAAGCCCAGGCACATCAGCACCAGCATATGATGACACAGATGATGAGGCTCCATTCACGTAGGTTAAGACCATTAAAGCTCCATAGACTCCCGCCTGTATGCCTAACTCTCCAGTTGATGGTGTTTCCATGGAGACAGGTGAGTTCCTCATGGTGTTCTGCAGCCACTGTGGCATCGGTCGCGTTCTAGGAGAACTCATAGGCTTAACATCAGCATAACGAATGCTACTACTCACTACTTTTCCAGCTCTTCGATGTGATAAACTTTGCATTAGCAGCATATCATATGCAGCCTCGACCTGGAAACAGTGACCTCATTAAAATCCCAAAAGTTTTAGAACAATTAGCTATCTTAGCAAATGGTTTATCATTTTTTGTAACAATGCTCGTGTAGCGTTCAAACCCGAAAATTAATTGCAAATATTTTAGTATTCTACCCAAAAAAAAAAAAAAAGAAGAAGAAGTGAGCAGAAGCATCTTTGTCAAAATTTTCCATGGTAAAAGTTAGGGGGTTGCAGTTCCATTTACGTAGCAGAAAGCAGCAACAAAAACAAGTATCAACTTTGATCTCGAACCGAGCAATCTTAAAAGCACTGATGACAAAACAAGGGCTTGAACCAAACCAGCGGAGGCTGTCAAACCTCCCACAACACCATCTCCCTAAGGCCTCAAACAGCAAAGTAGAAGCCAAAAAAACAGCAAAATACAACAAGATTTCAGCTTTCTAGGATCCCATAAGTCATCAAAAGATTTTTTGACGGATCGAAACTCAAAAAGTTGAAAAATCAATAGCAACAGGCGATTGAAACATTTTTCTATAAAACAAATGCACCCAATTCTCTGAACGATACCTAGATAAAGCTTTAAAACCAAACAGCGAATGAAAATACTCCTAAGGATTGGAAATGGATCAAAAAGTGGTGAAAAAAAGAGGTACCTTGGCAATGGTTTCTAGGTCGTCTTTACAACCGGCAATTATAGAATTCTTGGCTCGAACAATATCCTCAAACGAAGCTCCCTCTGAGATTCCCAAAACCTTTAAGGCGTTCTCCAGTGACATCTCATACGGAGCTGAGTCGTCGGCTCTGGAGCCAGCTTGAGGAGCCGGAGCCACTGACCTCCGATTGGTGGAAGAGAAGAGCAGCGCACACCATCTTGGGCGATGATCTTTCTTCACTCTCACATGGGATGATGAGCATACATGGAGTCGGCGAGTGGGGTGATGGACTGAACCGGATGGTTTTCCACCGAGAATTGTGCGGTCTGGCCTGACCGAGATAGTTGAGGCCATAAAGGACGACCCTGGATGAGCGTGTATTTTTCTGGAAAATTAAGGAAGGTATTGAAGCAAAAATCAAACGAATACTCTCTGGGTTGAGTAGTGTAGAAGGGAGGGGACGACGTAGATTGTTTTGGATGTGTGTGTTTCCAAATTATTGTGGACCATTTGGATGGCATTTTATGTGGGCTTAAAAATATCAACAAAATTTTCCATTTCATTTAACGATGATGGCTTTATGGATGGATGGAGAGATGTTTTTATCTGGGTTTTGGAATATAATAATGCATACAGTGATTAATGAACCTATAGTAATTTGCGGGATATGTTGCATTAGATTAATAATTTCTTGTTATGCGGTGATGGAATGTTCGATTATATTAATTTCAGCGAAAAGTTATATTATGTTAAAATAGTGTTTTGGGACCCAAAAAAAATAAAAAAACTGCTCTGCTACTGATTCATTTGTGGCCAGGACAAGACGACTCTAGATTTTGTCTGGGACTTACCTTCTCCTCTTCAAACTGGAAAGATGTTGGCTTGCTGCTGGAGCTCTGCATTCTGCTTTGCAATTCATCACAGAAGTAGATTTGAGCGCAGGGCTGCCGAGGAGGATCAACAAACTCAGTTCACTAAGACCAATATTGATATTAGTGATCGTGCGAACAAGAAAAAAGTGATCATCGTGGGTTCTGGCCGGGCTGGTCTTGCCGCTGCTCATCACCTATCTAAACAGGTCTTCTGTTTATCTCGCGTTGTTTATCCGTAGAGTAAGATAACCCGATGCCCGCAATTGCAAAATAACCACACCCAAAGTTCATTTTATGCTAGTTTCATGATCCTGCGTTGCTAATTTGCTTTCAGGGCTTGGATTTGACTGTTCTTGAAGGTGGCTAGGCCCAAAAAATAAGACTATTAGTCCAGATTATACTGGCATTCGAGGTGAACAAAGAGAGATGGTCTTTACTTGGTTTTATTGTAAAGAGGTTATATTATGCTTCTAGATTTTTGCTGATTTTCAGTTACTTAAAAAATCTCTTATTGGATTGAAATATGGTATTTGCGTGTGTAGCACTAGTTGCTACACTTGTTGCAGTAATTGTCTGATTGAAATAGATAAAAATTTCAAGATTCAAGAAAATTCAAGTTTGGCTGTAGTTTGTTCTTCCTTCGCTTCATATGGGCTTCATGGCAAACTTCTTGTGAATGATTATCGTCCAATAATAGTGGGTAATTTAGTCATAAAAAATACTAATGTTTAAGGATTAAGATTGATAATCCACACTCTTTTTCACCTGCAATTGCTGCATTAGCAAGCTATGGTTGGAAAGTAGTTCTAAGATATGATATTTCCCTTGCTTCCGGGTTTCTGGTATCCATATCAAAATATCTTTAAGCTAGTTGATGAGCTTGATATTAAGCCTTTCACAAAGTGGACAAAATCTGCAATATATTGTGGAGAGGGGCTGGAGGTAACTACTGCCCATCATCTTCTTGAAGTTCTAGCTAGCAGAAGCGTCCCCTTAAAAGTGTATAGGCTCGAACATTAATTTTGCTTTGTCCTTAAAATGATTATATGAGTTCAATTTCTGCTGCATCTTTGGGTAATGACATTGATATTATTTTAGCTATTAGTAATTTAGTATTTGAAAGAAAGCCAAAAGAATATATTCGTTGCCAGTTCCATAAAGCTACTGTAGCTAGCTAGCTGCTCTAAATAGTGTGAACTTTAATTTTTCAGGCTAAACTTCCCATATTTCAAGATGTACCTCAATTACCAATTCCGTTTGGGACATTATTCTATGCTCAGGTTTGTCTTCCATTACATCACTGACATCTTACTCGTTAGAACGAAATTCATTCCAAATTGTAGCAGCTTTACAACATGAAAAAAACTCACATCTTTGCAGCTCGTTCAACTTCCAGTGATGGATATTTTGACATCTCTTCCTCTAATGGCTGCTGGTATGTCTAATATTGGTTGATTTTTCTAAGTTTGAAAGAGCATCTTGATGAGCAAGCCATTGATACCTCGCTCACGTAAACTACATATTGTTGTTGTACGTGCAGTCATTGATTTTGACGACAACTTCTTCATTTTCTGTACTTACCAATTTATCATCTTTAGTCACTTCTTCTTTTATTTCTATATTCCTTCCACTCCTTAGTGTTATTGCCTTGCAATGCTTTCTCGGATTTGTCTCTGTCTTGCTAGTCCGCTGACCTTGCATTCTTGTGTTCATAGCATTGGCTAATTGGCCAATTTGAGCTTCAAAATATTTGCTAAACTGCTCTATTATTCCTTCTAACTGCCCAACTCTCTCAGAAGTAGCACTTGTTGAATTGCTCACCTTAGTGGCAAGTCTTTCAATAGCAATCTCCCATGGTTGGTTGGTTGGTGGTTGATAAAGCCTTTGCTGGAATTTCGACGGATTTATTTGTCTATTATTTCCTCCTTGGTTACTCCAAGAAAAATTTGGATGGTTTTTCCATCCAGGGCTATAAGTGATTGCATAAGGGTTGTTTAGCATTCTATTTCCTGCAAAACTAACACTTTCAATTTGCATACACGCAGAACCAACATGAGATCCTTCACAAAATTCACAAGAGTTAGAGATTGAATTTGCATTTGTTTTTTTAAACATATTCACTATTGAATCTAATTTTGTATTAAGCATGTTCATTCCTTCAACCTCATACATACTTGCGACTTTCTTAGGCCTTCCTCTATCATTAGACCAATGGTAATTATTAGATGCCATTTCTTCTAACAATGTAAAAGCTTCACCATGATCTTTGTTTATTATAGCTCCTCCTGCGGCTGCATCTACAGTTATTCTCACAGATTCTATTAGTCCGTTATAAAAAGTTTGCAAAATTAACCAATCAGGCAAACCATGATGAGGACATTTCCTTTGCAGCTCTTTAAATCTTTCCCAAGCTTTATACAATGACTCTCCTTCATATTGGTAAAAACTTAAAATATCATTTCTGAATTTAGTTGTCTTACCAAGAGGAAAGTACTTACTCAAAAACTCTTGAGATAATCCTGCCCAAGTTGTAAAGGTTCCTAGAGCTTTTGAATTCAACCAAGCTTTAGCTTTGTCTCTTAAAGAAAATGGAAGCAAACGCAACCTAATAGCATCATCAAAAACACCATTAATCTTTATAGTATCACAAATTTCAAAAAAATTAGAAATATGAATGTTAGGATCTTCATTGTGATCTCCCCCAAACTGTATTTGCTGCACTATTTGAATTAAAGCTGGCTTTTATTTAAAATTGTTAGCATTTACAGCAGGTCTTGTGATATTAGTTTGTGTGCCATTAATGGTAGGAGTGGCAAAATCCCTTAGCACTCTCTTTTGATTTTGTTCAACCATTTTTTGCACTTGTTTTTTCTGTTGTGAAGCTTTTGTCAAAGCTCGACAAGTCTTTTCTATTTTTTGATCAAATGGCACAAGTTCAAAGTTCCTTCTGGGCATAAACCAAATAAGAAACAAATGAGATAAAAAAAAATCTATATAACAAAAACTGAAAACAGAAAGTAAAGAAACTTAAATATACAATCCAAAGTAGTGAGACAACTCTATTCGGCTTGATATTGAGCAAAAATAATACTTATATATTTATAAAAGATTAAAACAAAAAAAAAGTATATATTATTTAATGTCTTTTAATTTTATAAAATTATTATTAAATAATTTTTAAAATTATTTTCAACATGTTAAACGGGTTAATCTACATGTTGATCTGATTGAATCTATTTATTTTTCGTATTATATGAGATTGATCTGATTTTGATCCAAACTTGTAAAAAAATATATTTATATTTATTAAATATTTATTAAGTTTATCTCGTGTTTTCGTGTGATGTCACAAATTCTTGCTGATATTGTTCAATAATGGTGTCTGTCATATGGGGATATAGAGAGGATGACGGGAGGAGGAAGTAGCAATGTGCCCTCTGACAATAGAGAGCCAGAGGGAAATGATAGCAATCATAAAGGATTACAAATTTACAGCATGTTTAGTTCACTGTAATGAATAAGATTGAAATTGAATATAAATTCGGTATGAATTTGATTGGGTTAGAATTGAATTGAATGGGTTTTTCAATAATTTGGTTCAAAATAATTATATAGAGTGCAATCATTATTCTTGTGTCTGGTTAGGAGCATAGGACTCATGAATAGTGTTAAAATGACTAAAATACCTTTATCTTAAGCATTTTATTATTGAGTGAGAAAATAATGAGAGAGAAAGAATAGTGAGAAAATGATGAGAGATGAATAAGAGTTAGAAAATATGTTAAGGGAGGGATAAGAGTTAAAAAATGATGAGAAAAAAAGTAGAGTGAGAAAATTATGAGAAAGAAAGAAGAGTAAGAAAAATTATGATAGAGAAAGAAGAATGTGAAATTGATGAGAGAAAAATAAGAGTGAGAAAATGATGAGAGAGAAAGTAAATAAGAGAGGAATAAGAATGAGAAAAATAATGAGAGAGGAATAAGAGTGAGAAAAATGATGAGAGAGAAAAAATAGTGAGAAAATTATGAGAGAGAAAAAATAGTGAGAAAATTATGAGAGAGAAAAAATAGTGAGAAAATTATGAGAGAGAAAGTAGAGAGAGAAAATGATGAGAGAGAAAGAAGATTGAGAAAAATTATGAGAGATAAAGTAGAGTGAAAAAAATTATGCGAGATAAAGTAGACTGAGAAATGATGAGAGAAAAGAAGAGTGAGAAAATAATGAGAGAGAAACAAGAGTTAGAAAATGATGAGAGAAAAAGAAGAGTGATAAAAATGATGAGAGAGAAAATAGAGTGAAAAAATGATGAGAGAGAAAATAGAGTGAAAAAATGATGAGAGAGAAAATAGAGTGAAAAAATGATGAAACAGAAAATAGAGTGAGAAAAATGATGATAGGGAGAGCTGAAGGAGAAGGTTGGAAAGAAATTTTTTTGTCAATTTATGAGTTGCTCTAGAATTCCAATTCAGAGTTTTAAGTCCTAAATTCCAATTCACCATTTTGTTGTAATTGTAATTCATGGGAGTTTCTAATTCAGTGAACCAAACAAAAGAATTATAGTTGAGTAAAAAATAAGGCTATAATGAATACTCAATTTCTTTAAACCAAACATGCTGTTAGGATTGAGTAAGAAATAAGGTTGTAATGAATACTCAATTCTCTTGAACAATGTTGTTACAAGTTACAACTTACAACCACGAGAGTGTCTGGAAACGAAAGAGAAACAGCACCGTATTAATTATAGAAATTCAAGGGTGCAGAAAACATTATTGTAAAACGGCGCTGTTAGACTTAAATTGACACAATTTGGAGGCTGCCCGATTCGAAACCCTAATTCCAGATTTTAAGTCCAAAACAAGGTTGTTTAGAATAACAATCTTAATTAGCTGCGATTAGTTATGGCAGCTATATAAAAGTGCAGTACTTTCTTAGACAGGTTTTTGGAGTATCAATCGATTTCCCAGCTCTTTCCTCTCAATTCTGCGTTCTCCCGGTCCTTCTAGTTCCTATCATTCTTTCTCTGTTTCTTACTGTTCCATCATTCTTTTTAGACTTTCTTCAAGTTTGTAAGTTTTCAGAAGTTTATTTACTGAAATAGAGTTACTGTTTATTGTTTTAATTGAATATATGCCTTACAATAATTGGATCATAAAGATATCTTATAATTGGTTATATTAGATGTTCTATAAGAATTCAACATTTAATCCTAATCATAAACTAATTTTGAATTAAAAGTTTGGTCTCAATACAATTTAGAAATTTTCTATGAAGACTCCTAAAAATTTGACCATACTAATTATTTTAGACTATGAATAAATAATACAAGTAGAATTATGGTTAAATCCTAAATTTCAACCCCAAATTTAGCCATACAAGCTTAATTTCGCCCATGCATTTTTATTGAGCCTCTAATTTGAGTTTTTAATTAATTAATGATTTAAATACAATACCCATTCGTAGTTACATTTAATATATTAATTATATTGGGCTTGTAATCACCAATATTTTTAAGCTAAACTTTTTGGAATAGGACATTAAAAGTCTCTTTTAAGTTTCTTAACTCTAACTCTTGTTATGGGGCCATGAGTATGTCAAATCATGACAAAGCACCTTTGAAGTGGATCAAAATCCAAACACATAATGGAACAAAAAATGATGACCACTACCGACTAAGGTTCACATCACAACATTTATTTAATAATTAATTTTAACTTGTAATACAAGATATTTAACGTAAAATTAAATTTATAATTACTTTTTTTTTAACTTTTAAATTTGGGATGCAAGAATTTCACACTAAAAATGGTAATAATATAATTATCAAATACTTTGTAATTATAAAATATTCATTATTTTATTAAATGTTACTTTTAAGTTCTAAAATTAATTACTTAATTTGATTTTCTTATGTTGTTAAGTTCTAAAAATCCTTAATAAATGTAGGCTTGAAAAATTAATCATAATACCATACTATAAATTTTTGATGAATTTTCTTTTTTTTTTTAAATGTAATTGTGTTTTATTTATATTTTTTGGATTAATTTTTTGGCATTACTTTGGTTTGGTCTTGTGAATATTTTGGATGGACTATAATTTTTTTTCTCTTTCTCATTCAAAAATAAATTAAAAATAATTGATTTAAATTTCGATTACAAAGTTAGTAATTTTTTTATATAGTTTTTTTGTTGCTTCCGTTTCAATATAGGTCCCTTTTTTGACTTTTTTATCTTCTTACTCCTATTTTACTTGTCGTGAGTTTTTTTTTTACTGTTAATTTATTGATGAAAATTAAGATAATTTTCAAAATTTATTACAACTAGAAAGATAATACTAGTAATAATGTACATGAATAATATTAAATCAAAATTTAAATATTTTAAGGATTTATTTTATTTTCCTTATACATGGCATCCTAAATAATCTTTTATATGTAGAGAGAGAGAGAGCACCTTCACGCCTATGCATACTTGTGCTCTTTTATATGGAGAGAGAGCGAGAGCACCTTCACGCCTGTATATACTTGTGCTGTGTACATTCACGTTAAGTTAGGAGCCAAATACTTTTTTTCCATCCTACTAAAACTTATTAGAGGTGAGGAGTTTTTTGGTTATTAGACTAGGGTTTATACCCATAATTTTAACGTATGTATTATTTGGAGAGCAAAATCAAGCGTATGGATCATTCGACAGCTCCGACAATGATTCAAAACATTTCTTCAGAGAAGTCTAGCAAAATAAATGATGACTTTGGTGCACTTTGTGGTGAGATAATTTTTCCGTTGGCATTCTTGGGTGGGTTAATTGCGTTGATTATGACTTTAACCGTGTTGATTATATGGTCTGTCCCCGATGGTGTAATCCGCTCCGTTTGTCTTTTGATTTCGATGGTTCCTAGCTTTGGAATTTCTCTGTATTTTTACTCTAAGTTGTTGTTGAATGGTCCTTGGCTGGAAGAGACAATCCGCAGCAGAGCACAACGATGGTCGTCTATTGTTGTTGTATGGTTGTTATTCGCTTGCCTGGATGCAGCCTTTGCCGTTATTGAATTGCTTTGAGGCTTATCAGGGCTGTTCATCATTGCTGGTCTACTTGTAATGATATTAACATTCTTCAAGGTGATTGCTTCCTATCGAGAGTCTACGCATATGGCATGCCTGCTCATTGTTCACTCCCTATTTGCTGCTCTAGATCTTGTGTTAATACACAACAATGACCAACCTTTTGAACTCTTCTTGGCTGCATTCGCCGCAGTGTTTGCTTTGATTGCCATAGTAAGATATTTAATTTCGGCCTTTTATCGTTCTTATTAGTTTTTCCCTATATGTTTTTAGAACAAATCCTGATACATTTTAATGCTCTCTCGCATACTTACACTTTTACATCGGAAAAAGTTAAAGCTAATCATAAAAAGTCAAATAGCAAACTGAGCCTTATTGTCCATGAAAATTGATGAAAATTTTCTTTGGTGAGGTGTTTGTAAGTTGAGATATATTGTTATGTTAGCCATTACTATTATTATTATTATTATTTGAGTAAATTGCAAAATGCCCTTTTAAGTCTAATTCAGCACTTAAACCTTAAAATATCTATTTGTTGTAAACAACTCAAATAAGGCTGGATGGATAGGCAAATTGTAGTTTCCCCTCAACTTCTTTTATTTTTCCATATCTGTGCTCAGCTAAGATTTTTCTTCATTGTTTCTTCAAACTTTCTTTCCTAATCTGGATAGATCCTTTCTCCCTTATGAGCTGTTTAATGAGACATTCTAAGGTATAATTATCTTTTTTTGATTTGAAATCCATTTTAATATTTTAGGTCACATGTATGTTGTTAGTGTTTCTGCTCGTGATTTTGTTTCCAAAGTCCAAAAGATGGGTTTTTGCAATTTGTCTAGTTTCTATCTTGTGGTTGGAGTTTTAATCTTGTTGCTGAAAATTAAAGTGTGGGTTCTTGAATATGTTCTGGTTCCCTAATGCTTCCATCAGAAGATTTCCTTCAATGGATCACTCACTTTTGCTTTTGGAACAATTTTTAAAATTTGGGAACTTTAAAATTTTTATCTTATCATCATACATATCATGTTCCCAAATTTAGGACTCTTTATTGTTTTTAAAGTTTTTATGTCTTGGAAGTGTTATTAATTTAGTTGAATGTGTTCTTGAACTTGTACTGTTATTAATATTCATGAAGTTTTTGATATAGTCACTAAAAAGTAAAAATGTGTTCGTAATGACTAACTATGTCCAGCCCAATGTTAAGGGCTTTGGTTCTTTTCTATTGCAGTAGTTGCCTCTGTTCCTTGTCTTATCATGGATGCTGACGTGGATCATTATGTCATATTGGGTTTGCCATCAGGGGAAGAAGGTGCAAAACTTACTGAGAAGGAAATATCCAAGGCCTATCGGTTGAAGGCCTTGGAATTGCATCCTGATAAAAGACCTGATGACCCAAATGCCCATGCCAATTTCCAAAAACTTAAAACATCTTATGAGATCCTAAAAGATGTAAAGGCAAGGAAGTTGTTCGATGATTTAATTCGTGTGAGGAAGGAAAAGATTCAACGCCAATCATTTCAAGACTCTAAGAGGCGAAAAATGATGTCTGATCTTGAAGAAAGAGAACGATCTGCATTTGCTGTTGACCCTCACATGAGAGCTCGAGAAGAGGAGGAGAGAATTGCTAGGCAGTTGAAAGATGAGATTTCTAGGATTCGTTCAATGTTTGCTAGCAAGACATCTTCTGCTCTACCAACTACACCTAAAGAGACCAGTAGATCGTCAAAGGTGCATGCTGAGTATGGAAGCATTAGTGTAGAAAAGGAGAAGATGCTTAAAGTATCATGGGAAAAGATTGGCGAAGATTATACTGCACAAAGATTAAGTGAAATCTTTGGTGAGTTTGGCAAAGTTGAAGATGTTGTGATCAAGAGTTCCAAAAAGAAGCGTTCAGCACTTATTGCAATGGCTTCCAAAGATGCAGCTGTGAGTTTTTAAATGCATTTACTTAAAACCCAGTTATTTTAATAATTTATAATCTAACCAAATTCCATTTGGCAGGTTGCTGCTACAAGGAATGTCTTGGGTGATTTATCAAATCCTTTATTGGTTTTGCCAATGAATCCAATTCAAGCTACCACATCTCCTATATTTTCTGGTGCCTGCAATGATGTGGATTCTGATGAACCACAACTGAGTAATCTTGTTGGTGCAGGATATCAATCATTTGAAGATTCAGTACTAGAGAAAATGAAAAAGGTATGAACTACTATGCTAATGGTATTGAATATGTATTTTCAAATGGAATATTATTATTTGTCATTATTTTTATCACTCAGTTATGAAATGCCATACCTTGTTAAGTACTTTCTACAACTTGAACTATTTTTGAGGAAATGGGAGGAAGTTTTTCCATATTTGGCAGCATAAAAAATTTTCTATGTGCTGTTTCTTTGTGGTATCTTTGTTTTTGTCAGTTTTAAATTTGTATAAAGTTTTGCAACCAAAGAAGGGAAACTTGTTTATATGTCAATTAAGTTTTATATTAACTGAGAAAATATTTCAGTGTGCCTATATTGTAAGTGTACCAGTCAACTGACCGGTTCATTCACAAGTTTTTGGGGAGAGATATCAGGTAAGATCTTGGCAAACTGGAGATTGCAAATGGACATGACAATCAATGTGTTACAATTGAAAAATAAATTGGTCTTAAATTGCCTAAGTTCCCTCCACCTCATCTTCCATACTTCCATCTATTTAGACCATGCATCTTAACTTACTGCTCTGAACAGGCTTTTTTTTTTTTTAATAATAATTATTATTATTAATACCAATCAGGAGTCCTTATTGAAGTTGAATGCAAATTCATACTACTTATGTGTATCACAAGGCACATAATGGTTTTCCACTGATATGATTATGCATTTATCTTCAGATTTGACAATCATTGTATGGGCCGTAGTTTCTCCTCACTTTATGCGTATGCGTGTTCTTTTTCTTTCCTTGATGTACCTTTTTATCTTGTTCTGTACTTGCTTGGTATTTAATATGCTAATGTCATAGTCAAAGAGGATCATATATTTCCACTAATCTCTTTGGGTTGGTCATTTTCAATTTGGTCCACTTTTTGATTGATTTTTTTTTTTTTTGGGACTTATTGATTTTCTGATGATATTTCCTGGATAATAGGCTGGTCAAAAGCGAAGTGATTTGCATTAGGAGAAATAAAAGTTTTACCGGTGACATAGTTTGGAGCTTCCTCTTGTGCCGATATGATGAACCCTCATGGATAAAGAGGCTTGTTGGAATTCTTGAGTTCATGAGCTTCAATTTCACTCCATGGCATCCTATGAACTCGTGCAATGAAAGAACTGGGTCAAGGCTCTGTTTAGTTGTCAGAGATGATGGAAAGTTAAACATGGAGGAGCTTTTCAGAGATTTGCCAGAGTCGTGGGTAGTGTGGTGGCACTGGCAGTGCAGGAGCACGAGGGAAGCTCTTTTGCTGATATTTTGTATGACGCAAAGTGAATGTAGCATTTAGGAAACATAATTAAAGATATATGAATGACTGACTGACTGACTTGGGGTTTGTTTTCGTTCAAGAGTGATGGTGAATGGGTGATTGGGTTATGTATTGTTCTGCCCCTTCATTTGGTTCTGAGTGGAATTTCCTTGTGGTTTTTTTCGCGCCGACTCTTTGGTTGATTTAAAAAATGCAGGTTTTAATAATGTGTTATTATCTCGTAATTTGTGTTTCACTTATTGAACAAGGTTGAACAAGGTTGTACGCATTGGGTTATGGCCGGCCTTTCAAGTGTCAAAAGATTGTCAAAGAAAGTCTTTTAAGTGATCATGTACACAATCTTGTCTTGTGGATGTTTTGTCATCCGCTAATGTTCTGTGCGATAACAGGTTAAAAGAATTAAAATTGCAAACAGAGATTGTTGATTACAAATTAGCAAAAGAGATGCCTACAAAATTACAAGTAAGAAAACGCAACAGTGGCCACTAATCCAGGCTTTCCAGTACAAACTGATTCATTCCATTTAGAAACAGAGGGAGTCGGTCCCTGATTGGCGACCAAGATAGCAATTACCCTATACTCCTTCCTGCCCATCTAATCCAAACCCTCTCATTAAGCGAAATAAGTGCAAAACCCAAATCTCTTGTCTAACTCTTTCTCTCCCCTCTCTCCTCTCTTAGTCGTCTTCTTCTGACAGAAGAGGCTCCGTCGTCTTCGTTGTCGTCCTCGTCGGCTCAGCTTCTCTCTTTTAATTTTCGCACCATAATTATTGTTTTGTATCTACATAGATATATAGTTTTACTTCTACCTTACGGGATTAATTAATATATAGGAATTGAAATTAGAGGGGAAGAAAATGGCCTCGAACGGGAGTTGGCAGCCACAGGAGGAAGGGTTTAGAGAGATCTGCGGATTGATTGAGCAGCAAATATCTCCGACTTCCGATAAGTCTGAGATTTGGCAGAAACTTCAGCACTATTCTACGTTCCCCGATTTCAATAATTACCTCGCTTTCATTTTCGCCCATGCTGAGGTTTTTACCTTTTTGTTTTCCTTTATTTTATCCTACCTTTTATTTTATTTTATTTTAATGTTGAATTGACATAAGTATAGTGATGAAGTAAGTGTTTTTCTTCTGTTGGTTGGTTGGAAGATGCACTGTTGTTGGCTCCTGGAGTATGTGAGTTCTAGGAGTTTTTCTTTTCTACTTTGTTGGAGCTTAAGTAGGGTTCGTGTTCTTCTTATAACTGATGTTGGTTGCTGTGTTTGACTGGAAGACGAGTGCCATCATTGTTTTCCTTTAGTACTGCTAATCGCTGTCACTGTGATTGTGACTCTTAATCAATTCTTTCAGCCATTTGTGTTGGATTCAATAACTGTGCTACGTAGTTGACTAACTCAAAACAAATTTTTAAGTTTTGTTTGAAAACTTGAGTTAGCTTAGCCTGTGTTTTTGTACTTCTTTTATGCCTATTATTACTATGTTTATTGCTCGTGAGAGGGTATTTTTGTGATGTTATTTTATTTCTATTAATTTGCAAAAGATGGGTTCTTGAAATTTATCTAGTTTCTATCATGTGGTTGGAGTTTTGATTTTATTGATGACAATGAAAGTTCAGGGGTTCTTGATTCTGGTTCTCTTTATATTTTCATCAAAAGATTTCCTTCAGTGACACACTTGGTTTTGCTTTTGGAATTTTAATTTTATCATAAAAAATATCATGTTCCCAAATTTAGAATGCTTTTCGGTTTTTAAAATTTTCATTTATTGGAAGGGTTATTGATTTAGTTAAACGTGTCTTTTCTCATTAATGTTAATTAGACCGTGTATTTATTCATTCTCACATTTTCATTTTTTGCTCAGCTATGTCTTTTTGTATTTATTTTATGCTTATTGTCACTCACTAACACATAATCAAGCTTTTAGTGAGTGAAGAAATGGATATAGACTTCAAATTATAAAAAATAGTTTTGTGAGAGTGTTTTTCAACTTCTCACCAATCAGGGTAAGAATGGCATTTTGGTTTTTAATCTAAACAAGCTTGATGGGTGTTTGTAATAGGGAAAATCCGTGGATATTAGGCAAGCTGCTGGACTGCTTCTGAAAAATAACCTCAGAACCACATTTAATTTGATGCCTCCTGTGAATCAGCAGTACATCAAGACAGAGTTGTTACCTTGTTTAGGCGCAGCTGATAGGCATATTAGGTCTACAGCTGGAACTATTATTACTGTACTTGTTCAGACAGGTGGTGTTGCTGAGTGGCCTGAGTTGCTTAATGCTCTTGTAAAGTGCTTGGATAGCAATGACATGAATCACATGGAAGGTGCCATGGATGCTTTATCCAAGGTAAGTCTTGTCTTTATTTAACCATTCACTTTAACTCTTACTCTATAATGCGTTCCTTATATGTTTGTGTGTGTGTCTGTTTCTTTCTTTACTCATAGAACATAATTCTATGCTACCTTCTTTGCCCCTGTTGGTTTCTATGTAAGTATACACTTCATGAACTGGCACCAAGGGCATGTAATCCTTCCCTTTGCAATTTGTACTATGCATGCATACTAAATCCTAGGAAGGAATGTATATTTCTGTGAATTCTGATCCACCTGCTTCTGGAGTATCCTGTTGAATAGTAACGGTGATATTATTACTAGCTGGCTTTTGCTGCAAATAATAGTTTAACGCATAGTCTATACTCAGATTTGTGAGGATGTCCCTCAAGTGCTGGATTCAGATATTGCAGGATTATCTGAACGACCCATTAATGTCTTCCTTCCAAGATTTCTCCAGGTGTCATTCTCTTTCATCTTTTACCCTTTTATCTCCCTACCTATTCCAGGTCCAGCATGGGGGTTGAATGGCAACCTTTTATTTTTATTTTTGTTTTTAACATTCAGCAACCTCACAAGAGCTTTTATGTCTTTTTCCTCAGCTTTTCCAATCTCCAAATGCTTCTTTAAGGAAGCTTTCCTTGAATTCTGTAAATCAATACGTCATGTTAATGCCAACTGTGAGTATATTTGAAAGAGTTTTGAAGTTTTAGCATGTCTTGAAAATTCTTCGGCCATTTACAATGTGATGGACTGTTTATTCTTATAGTCTTCACAAATTTTCAGGTTTTGTATGTGTCAATGGATAAATACTTACAAGGTTTGTTTGTTCTTGCAAATGATCCTGCTTCTGAGGTGCGGAAGTTGGTAAGTTATATTGGACTGTAGAAATATCATAAAAGCTTGGCATATACTTTGTATTTTTGGTTCTTGAATTATGTGTATGTCTCACTCTGCTGATTGTCTTAACAACCTCTATGATCCTTGAATTCTTTATTTATTTATTAAGTTCTTACTTGTCATTTGTTCTCTTTTCTTTGTGCCACTTTGTTGGACAGGTTTGCACTGCATTTGTTCAACTGATTGATGTTCGCCCAGATTTTTTAGAGGTCATTTGATTTGTTTCTTCTCCATTTCCTAGTCTTTGTTAAAATTTCTGCATGTGTATGCTTTTAACTTGTTTCTCATCGATGATTCTTGCTTCTTTTTTTCAGTCGGAGAAATAAGAATTATTTGCTGTGTTCTCACCTCTCTCTTTTGCTAATCTCTGAGCAAGTCTATTTTTTCTATCTTTACCTTTCTTAATGTCATTCTGATTCTATTCTGCAGCCACACTTGAGGAATGTAATTGAGTATATGCTACAAGTCAACAAGGACCCTGATGATGAAGTTGCACTTGAAGCCTGTGAATTTTGGTACAAGAGAGCTCCTTGCCCTCAATTCCTATGTCATTTGATTGGTTGCACTGTTTTTTAGTTTAGCTGAGAATTATGAAAGCTCTCTACTCTATTTTCTGTTTAAAGTTCCTTAACGTTTAGCAACACAACCTGATATGCAGTGTGCTGGCCCTTAATCTGTGCACGAAATTTCCTTCACACTCTTGAGTTCTATATTAGTCGTTTGCTCATTGTTCAAAATATTGAATGGATTTCTGGTAGATAGTTGTGAACTCATGTAGTCGATCATTATCTCAGGCTTTTTATTTATTTATGTTCCGTATAGCCAACCCCACATAGTGGGATAAGGGCATAGTTGTTGTAGATGTGATCTCATCATCTGAAAAGGATGCTTGAGATCATAGGCTGTACAGAGTAACACTCTGGCAGGCTTATTTTTGTCTTAGTTTGTCTGCTTGGGAGTAATGAGATGGAGGATTGCCCACCTGTTTTGTTGCTTAGCATGACACACTTAGTGGTCTCGAACATTCTTAACATTTTGATTGCTGATGGATTCTGTGAATGTTTTGTTAAGAGGAGCCATGTGATTAACAACCTCTTAATAGTCGCATCTTGTACTTTTTAGGATTAATAACTTTCATAAATAACTTTTATATCAGACTCTAATTCTTTTATGAATTTAAGAAATTTTGGACCTTGAAATTTCGTTTATTGAGGTCTGCCTCATATTGAATGACTATTCTTTTACTTGTGCATAGTATGTACATTTTATTTACTCTATCATTCCAAAAACAACAAAATTGATAATCATTCTTGTTTTTACATTTTCCCCTTGTTGAACTTACAAATCATCACGCAGTATAGGCATATGCATGTATGCCATAATATGATTTCACACAGCTGTCAATATCATGGTTTGGTTAAAAATTGACAGGTCAGCTTATTGTGATGCCCAACTGCCACCTGACTACTTGAAGGATTTCTTGCCACGCCTTCTTCCAGTATGGTTATGCTCTTATCGGTTTTTGGTTGACTTTGGCTTATTAGGTCTTCTAGGAAAAGCAGTCATTATATGATGAAGCTATACTGTTTTTGTAGGTTTTACTATCAAATATGGCTTATGCTGATGATGACGAATCACTCATTGATGCTGAGGTTATATTCTTTTATCGGTTTGTCATTTGTTTGTTTCTTCATTCTTTTATATTTTTTCCTTTATAATTTTATTTGTAATTGCAGGAAGATGGATCTCTTCCAGATCGAGAGCAGGTTCTTTCGTCCTTCCATAATATTACTGTGACTGCAAATGGCTGCTACATTTGTTTTGAGATTGTTTCTCCTGGGAAATTTTTTTCTGCAGGATCTAAGGCCTCGTTTTCATGCATCTCGTTTTCATGGATCAGAGGATGGGGAAGATGACGTGAGCTTCTTTCTTTGTTCATGTCAATTTTTTTGAAAGTTAGGTTGGGGTTTCTTTAGAAAAGAGTGAGAAATGAGTTTGGACTAATATTAGAATGTAGCATTTGTGCGTTGAGATAAATGACACACCACTCTCCCATTACTTGGTCTTGTTTATGCTTTGATGCTGATACAAAATAAAGTCTTAGAATTACAAAGGAAAATATAGCGCATGATACTATGTGGTTGCCTTGACTTTTTGGCCTATTAATACATTGGGGCATCTTTTTCTTCGGAGAATGGCTAAAGATTCACTTTGAATGAGATCTTAGCTGGTACTGCGTGTAATGTAATTCATATACCAGGCTCTCTTTTTTTTCCTGCTATTCTTCTTGGTGTTTGAATGTGATATTTGAAGTGATAAAGGCCAAACTCAGCATGAGAGACTTATTCATTGAGAGTTGGGAAAGAGATCCAGTTTAACTTTCAGAGCATGATCTGGTTGTTTTTTCATCTCAGGATGATGACACTGTCAATGTTTGGAATTTGCGGAAATGCAGTGCTGCCGCTCTGGACATTCTCTCTAATGTTTTTGGTGACGAGATTCTTCCCACTTTGATGCCTATTATTCAGGTAATTTCTGTCATGTTTCAGATTTGTTATTTGTTTGTATTCTATTTGCTTTTAAGGGGTTCCTCTGTAGATTCTAATTCACCCAGTGTGGTTCTTTCCCATTAACTTCATTAAATAGGTTATTAAGTATTCCTTCCATCTATCTTTTATTAGTTTGTCATCAATCAAAACATTTTCAGTTGCATCCTTTGTTTCTTGTCCTTTGTTCTCCTCTTTCTTTTCCAATGTAAGAAATGAGGATTGATAGATTCTTAGGTTCCAATTACTGGTGATAAGTTGGATGGAGAGTCCTTTTAATCTATAAGGACCTTTTCTGTAGTTCGGTAGACTGCTAATTCTTGAGCCCTCCAGTCTCCAACACATGCAAACTCTTTGTTTCGTTTTTTTATTTCCTCGTATGGGTGTGACTCTGTATATCTCTCTCTTAGTCTTTCTTGATACTGCTTTGTTGGTCTCAATATATGTTTTTTTTGTTGATTCTGTGCAGTCAAATTTGGGCAATACAGATGATGCAGCATGGAAAGAAAGGGAAGCTGCTGTTTTAGCTATCGGTGCCATAGCTGAGGGTTGCATTAATGGGCTATGTCCTCATCTGTCTCAGGTATTCAGCTTTTGTTGCAGTTTTACTTGAAAGATGCTGCAAAATGATGGTTAAATGTTGTTCAACTCTCTCCTTGACATCACAGCAGTGCAATATTTTTCATGTTTAAGCTATGACCTGTAAAAGTCTTGTGGGTTTACCCAGTACTGTAGTGCATAGGATCCTCAACAAACTTAGACCAGTCTGTAACTCAAATTTCAAGTTGAAACCATAATTTATTAACAGAAAATGATGGTAAATTTTGATTTTGAGTAATTGAGGTGTGATGTTTTTCAACTAACAGATAGTTGAAAAAACTATCTGTTAATAAGTTTTTTTAAACTTGTTAACTTTTTTCTTTCCCTCTGTTTTCTATGGAATAATTTGTACCTCTGTTTTTATTCTCTTGGCAGATAGTTGCCTTTCTTATCCCCCTTTTAGATGACAAGTTTCCTCTCATACGAAGTATCTCCTGTTGGACACTTTCGCGTTTCAGCAAATATATCGTGCATGTAAGTAATTTCTAATTTTGGTATTCTCATGCTTGTTTTTGTCAGAACTGAGTGTGTTTTTGTCCCCATGGTGTGGACTGCAAAGCTGAGGACTTCTCTGAGAAGTCATGATAATTTAAGATTGAAAACCATGGTGAAGCAGGCTTAAGAATGTTATCATCCTATAGTCTAAAAGAAGCAAGAAACTGTGTAATACGAGAGAGAAAAGTTTGCTGCATCCTTCTTGTGACTTTTAGAATTAAAGGTTTGGCTTGTGGAAAAATAATTCGCGTTTATGTCTCAAATGCATATGGTTGGAGCATGTAAAGAACGTCAAATTTACATTGTGTCTGAAGGAATTTAATCCATATATTGCCTTTTTCTGTCCATTAATAGGCAAGGCACTGCATAATTAAAATCTTAAGTCCTCAGAAGTAATTCAATTACATCTTGTAATAATTTGGTCTTATGGTTCTTCTCATCCTTACTGGATTTGTAATGGTCCTTTTTAGTTGCTATAGCTACCCTTCATATTTTGAAGTTTCTAGGCACACAAAGAATAATCTTGTGATTTTTTCCACAGTAACTCATCTTGCCTTTTGTTCCCAGGGTTCTGGTAATCAAGAAGGTCGTGAGAAATTCAGCAAAGTTCTTATGGGTCTTTTGCGGAGAATACTGGATGATAACAAGCGGGTGCAAGAAGCTGCTTGTTCAGCTTTTGCTACACTGGAAGAGGTTTGTCTAAGGGGAAAAGTGAATGTTACAGTTTTAGTTTCCTTTTCACTGATCTGATTGATGGCTTTGGTCTCTGTAGGAAGCTGCAGAAGAGTTAGCACCACTCTTGGATGTGATTTTGCAGCACTTGGTGTGTGCCTTCGGAAAATATCAGGTTTTATTTTTATATCCATAATGGTTGGTTTATGTTATTCATTCTGTCATATCGACAAAAATGGTAATTTTGTTTGAACCTGTGCTGTGGTTTTGCTGCACTCTCATACTTACTGGTGTCGGACTGTTATGTTGTAGCTGCCTGTTTTGCTTCTCTCTCTCTGATATGCATATTACATCTGTTTATTCAGAGGCGGAACCTTAGGATAGTATATGACGCAATAGGAACATTGGCAGATGCTGTTGGAGGGGAACTGAATCAGGTAGGATGGATGCAGTTTGATGATTTGATGGTTTGAATTCTTGTACCTATTTGTCAAACTTAATTGGTTTATTTTAAGCAGAATTTGTGAAAGTAATTCACATCTAATTGCAGTACCCTGTATCCTATGCAGCCTAAGTATCTTGAAATTCTGATGCCCCCATTAATTTCCAAGTGGCAACAACTCTCAGATTCTGACAAAGATATTTTTCCATTGCTTGAGTGCTTTACATCAATAGCGCAGGTGTGTAAATTCTTATTTTGTTTCTAGATAGTTTACATGAGCTAAGCTTACTAAGTGAGCTTATGCATCAACTTAAATGGGGCAACTCAAAGGTAATAAGCAGCCCAGTCCCCATGATAATTGATATTTCAAGATGTAAAACAATGCCAATGTAGATGTCAAAAACTTTTTAATGCTAATTTAGTCGAGGATCAATTACAATATAGCCCCTTCAACTGTGGTCTTGCACATTCGCCTGATTTTTTTTCCCTATGAATAAGAAGAAAGAGTAGGGAAATGTTTTTAATGGTCGCATTTTATGATCATTGCTTTATTAGTATTCCTTCATTTAGGGGCAATATGTCTTCTGAGACTTGGTTATTACATCAAAATAAAAGACACAAGATAATTTCATCAAAATAAGATATAAGAAGATGGAGGCATGTTTCTTTTTGGGAAATCTCATTAAATGGGCAATGGTCAAAGTGAAGGGGGTTGTAGACAATGAATCCTGTTGTCTAATACTTTTTGGGCAGTGTATCCTATTGGTTGCAATGAAACAGACTTTCTATGAAGTAAATCCTAAAACTGTCTGTTCTTAAGATGGGACTACATGTGCAGGTGGTGTAGAAATGGCAAAAATGTGTTTATGCATTTTGAAATAATGTCTCTCTCTCTCTCTCTTTCCAGGCATTGGGTACTGGATTTTCGCAATTTGCGCAACCCGTATTCCAGAGGTGCATAAACATCATCCAGACCCAACAGATGGCAAAGGTTTTATTTACTAAATAGGGCATACTTGTTTCATTGACATGCCATAATCAAGCAATGGTTGTTTGTGCTTTAATGTTTAAGATTTTATCACCTTTATCGCATGATGCCTTTCTCAAAATATTTTCAAATTGTTGTGCCATCATTTTATTTTTCACGGCTAAAGAAAACCATGCTTTCATATAGGTAAAGAATGTTGCAATTCCAAAAATTTTCACATCTGCAATTTTTAGGTGTGTAAGGCTTTATTAAGTTGGTTTTCATTTCTTCTTCAGGTGGTAGGCTTTTTCCAATTTTGAATTCTAATGCATTCAGAAGCAGACATTCATTTTACTTCTCCGCTAAAATATATTAAGTTGCTCTTTTTCACTCTTTTGTTCTCTGTTTTCTGCATGAAAGTTTGTTTACCACGTTAAAGAATTTATTAAAAGGGTGACATTTCACTGATAGGAAAAAAGGCCTCGAGTCTATTCCCTTGTATAATTGGTCATGCAACTGTATGCATACTTTGTTTACTAGGATCTGTAGTCCTCTGCAGTTCTGCATTAGCTGTCAGTGATTTGTAGCAAGAACAGCTTTGTGGCCTTTCGAAGAAATCTTATGGCATTCTTCGCTTTATGGGGCACTTATGGTCGAGATGTTCTTCTACAGATTGATCCTGTTTCAGCTGGGGTCCAGCCTGATAAAGAGTTTGTCATTTGTTCTTTGGATCTTCTCTCTGGACTTGCTGAAGGGCTTGGCAGTGGAATAGAAAGTTTGGTATTGTCATAACCCAAATATATTTCTGCCATTGTGCTCTATCTGCTTTTGTGCATCTTACAGCGCAACTCAATTTATTTATCAAGTCAATACGTGTATTAATTGGGTGCATGCTTATGTCTTAAATGTATATATCTGGTAGTATAGATCTTTTTCTTTTCGAAGTAGATGTTTATGACTTCTTTGGGGCTGCATTTGATAAGTGGTTACTGTATGCTGTGTATTTCTAATCTCCCAGCATTTTCAGTCCTCACCAATAATTGATGAAATATGTGGGTGAAAATGTCCCTTTAACTTTTGCCTTCATAATGATCTGTCCTGCTTGTCTGTTTGCGACATGCATTTAATGATGAAATTTTTTGAGAAACAAATATTTAGTATGTGGCCAAAAGAACTTTCTGGACAAAACATTGTTTAGATTGAGGTATGGCTTTAGTCTTTTCCTAACCTTATATGTGTACTTTTACTTTGCCTTGTAGGTATCTCAGAGTAATTTGAGGGACTTGCTTCTGCAATGCTGCATGGACGATGCTTCCGATGTTCGACAGAGTGCCTTCGCATTGTTGGGGGATCTTGCACGAGTGAGTTGAGAATTATAACTTTACAGCTTAAGCATAAACAAAGAGATAGGATCCAACTTAATGACCAGTACTTTTCTACTTAAGGTTAAATTAAGAGCTATATTCCAACTTGGTTATCGACTTCTGGATGCTTTGACATCGTAATTTTAATTGATGGAGTGAAAAAAAATTCTAATGTGTTTTGGTAATTTCTACTAGGTTTGTCCTGTTCATTTGCATTCCCGGTTGTCAGATTTTCTTGATGTTGCAGCTAAGCAGCTGGTAAGTACATATTCATCTACATATTTTACTTTACTTTCACCAGGATGAATTCCTTCACTTTACAAGGTTTATTTTTCAGAACACTGTGAAGCTCAAAGAGAATGTTTCAGTGGCCAACAATGCATGTTGGGCAATTGGAGAAATAGCAGTCAAGGTAGATTATTGTGTTGTAGAGCTTCTCTTATAAGTTGTACTTTAATACTGCAAAGAGCAGAGCAAAGTGGCTCGTTTTGTTGCTTGAAATTCAGTTCTTTAATCTGAATTGGACATGTTGGTGGCTCCTTAACTAGCAACCAGGATTGTTTTGGTGAAAATACTAGCAATTTGTGTTTCAGGTTCAAAAAGATATTTCTTCAGTGGCGATTTTAGTGATCTCATGCCTTGTGCCAATACTTAGACATGCCGAGGTGATTGTGGATTTGAGCTCTCATGCTCTTTCTTCTTTCCCTTTTTGTTAATCTACTTTTACCCCCACAAAATTAATCCGTGCTTATTTTGGATTGTTCTTATTGAAAATTTTGTTTTTGCCAGGGTCTAAACAAATCTCTGCTTGAAAATAGTGCAATCACACTAGGGCGTCTTGCTTGGGTCTGCCCAGAACTTGTGTCACCCCATATGGAGCATTTCATGCAACATTGGTGTATGGCTTTGTCTATGTAAGTCATTTCACGGTACCTCTTTACCGGATTGATGGTCCTTCTAATTAGTGTCTGTAGTGGAAACCTGTATAAATGTATTAAAATTTTCATGCAAAGGCAAAGACATATGAATGCAACTATATTGGAAATGTAGTTCTGAAATTTGCTTTAGAAAAACCATCCTATTTGATCTTGAGTTGCAGAAGTTCTTGGAAAACCTTTTTTGATCTACATAGAGTATCTGGATACTCATATATTTTGTTTATACAAAGTATAATCATTTTTATTTTGAAATTAATGCCTCTTAATTTATTAAATTATTTGCTCACATGATATTACCTAAAAAGACTTGGAAAGAAATTATTAAAAACGATATGAATTATCTACACTTAAATGAAAAAATGTGTTTTAAGAGAAAGCGATGGCGAGATACAATCAATATAGCTGATCCACATAGTGGGACAAAAGGCTTAGCCAATTCAGAATACAAAGAATCTACCTTTGCTGTAGAGCTTACTTGCCTCTGTTGGACTGTTCTTTTTTTACATCAAGATCTGTCGTGTACCATTTAAGAAAGTGTATAGCTGGGATTCATGTTTTGTAGTCAAGCACACCTCTACTCTAACATGAATAACCCTTGGCAGGATACGTGATGATGTTGAGAAGGAGGATGCCTTCCGAGGTTTATGTGCAATGGTATGCATATCCTTTTCCTGTTGTAAGGCCTTATTTGGAGGGAATGAATCCATAAAATTTTAACTTGTTTATTTTCAGGTTAAGGCAAATCCGTCAGGCGCTTTGAGTTCACTTGTTTCTATGTGCCAAGCTATTGCTAGTTGGCATGTACGTTCTATTTGTAATTTCCTAATTTTCATTCAACTATATATGTGGGAAAAAAACCTTAGTCTGACACATGTTCTTTGAGCAGGAAATAAGGAGTGAGGACTTGCACAATGAAGTATGCCAGGTTCTACAGGGATATAAACAAGTAAGCACTAAGCATGATCTCTCCACCTATTACTCAGATGAGCGAGGAAAAATGAGAAAACGAACCTTTACCTTTGTTCTGTCTTATTTTTACAAATTAAACTGACAGACTTGGGAACTTTGTCATGAAATCCTAGAAACCCTAGCAGATATGTTTTTTCCTTCAATCTAGACATTTTACTTGTCTACATGGCTAGTCCCGAGTTTAGATAAAGGAGGAAGGTTGTGTTAGGTCAACTGCTAACATAAAAACTGCCAAACCTAATTAAATGAATCATGCTTTAAATCATGTTAATGGTTTAGCTTTTTAATTTTATGACTGTGTGTGTGTGTGTGTGAGAGAGAGAGAGAGAGAGAGAATGGGCATAATTTTTGGCTTTTATAAGATTAACCAATTTCCTCTTAACATTTCTCTTCGTACGCCTTTTGTTTCTCATCTAGCCTTTGGCTCAAATTTTTTCCATCAGTCTTTGGGGAAGTGATATTTGAGTTTGAAGTCTTGAATCAAAGGTCAATTGTAATTTAGGTTTATTCACTTCTCTCATCTTATGTTTCTTTCATGTGATTGTAAACTTACCTTGGATTCTTACTCATTTTGCATGCACTTGCTTCTTGATCATGTATTAGAATTGCTTTTTCATTTTTTCCCCCTTCTGGCTTTTCCCTCACTCCCTTGGGAATATGCAAAATTAAAAGGGGTTTGTATTTCTATGCTTTGATTAGTATAGGTTGGCTCATGTATATTGCTATCCCTCAAATTGCTCCTTGATTTGCTGGTGGTAGTGGTATAACATGTTTGATCAACTTGTTAATTGCTGATTTGATATTCATTTTAATATTTGTTTTTACCAGATGCTCAACAATGGTGCATGGGAACAGTGCATGTCTGCTCTTGAGCCCCCTGTGAAGGAAAAGTTATCAAAATATGGAGTATAATATATCAGACATAATGATGAAGGTCCTGTTTGCTTGAACTTGTCTCCAGATGATGCTTCAGGATGTACACCTACCTGCATTTGCATTATTGTCTCTTTGATTTTTATCTGATTGTGAAGGGGTGTTAAACTCTTTCTAATGAAGTACCCCAGTTCAGGTCGATTATTTGACAAATAGTTCTGGGGCATGAAGATGTTTTATACCCATTCAAGGCTTCTGATAGGTTTGTTTTGTTGAGCAATATTTGATCATGGCCAAAATGGAGAAGCTGAGGTTGGAGCCATAGGTTTGGTGTACAGGGATGCGGTTTTGAAGTTTTGGGATTCTCTGAGTCTGTTGTGAACTTATCAAAGAACGGGTTAGGTCATTTTAATTCGACATTTTTTATTTTTCCATGGATCAAAGAGTGGTGGATATCCTAAAAAGCTCCAAGTTGTTGTAATTAGGATCCATGTTCGAGTTCCACAAGATTTTGGTAGGAAGGATACTTGTATTCATTGATGAGAGTTTTTTTATGTAGGAGTGTTACTTTATTAAATTTGAAGGTGAAGTTTGCTGCATGTAGAACTAGGAGAGTGGAAAATGAACAGAATGATGCTCTGAACGTGGAGATTTGAATATGACTAAGTGATCAAATTGAAATGTATTCTTTAGGGAAACTGTGGATCGAAGAAGTTACCAATGCTCTCGAGGTCATTTTTCAGAACGCTAGTATTTTACTGTAAGGGAACATCAGATAAAAATCCTGACATGCTTTGTCAACGGAGTTCATTCTGCTCTCATCTTTGAAATTCATGCAATTCAATTTTCTCAATAACATTGATAGGAATTTTACAGGTTAATATCTTGGTTACAAACTAGCCCAAGACTTGCAGCATGCCCTGATAGGATGCTCGGGGATCAGTTTCTTTCCATTAACGTATTACATTTATAAGTCATGCCCCCTCGTACAATCAAATTTAAAAATCGTGACACACCATGTTAAAAATCAAAATTTTAAAACTATCTACTTCAATTAGAAGCCCTATAAAAGGAAGACTTAAAATGGGACTCGTTACCACGATACCTCCCAAAGGATTATGAGAATCAAGGAAACAGGATATCAATTCTTCCAGTTACGGTTTATACAAGTTTACAAGAAAGATTTCGGCTATATTCTCTTCTTCCTGTAACAGACTTGGATCAAGCACGCCTCCTTGAAAGGAAAGAGAGTATATAACAGAGGGCAGAATCAACGGAGGACAAAGCAATGATAAGCAGCCCCACAAGCAGAAGAGTGAGGGTTGAGGTCTTTAACTGCATAAAAGAGAATCCCTTAAATCAACTATAATAACCTTGGCTTGATTACTAACACGAATAATTTTCCACTAGGTGTTAGAATTTCAAATATATAAAACACCCCATGGCATGGATGCTTTAAGTGCCACAGCCAAGTATCAAAAATAAATACTTTACATCATTCGTCAATAGAAGAATAAGAGATCTTCAACTCAACTTTTGTTTAATAGCCTCTTCCAAAACAAGTGACCACTGTAATGACTTAAGCATGAACGACTTTTTTCTTTCCCCATTGTTGCTTAATCCTGGGAGATCATTTTTTAAGCGCTCTAAAAAATAATTAATATCTTTATGGAAGTAAGGAATATAAAATCATTGAAATGATCATGAAACGGTAGAATAGATATATCTTGTATACAGCTCAAACGCAAAGCTCATAATGGGGAAATAAGTTATAACAAAGAATCCATGTAGATGAACTTGACAGACTAATGCAAGTCTAGAAAAAACTGATATAAAGTTGGATTGAATAACAAACAATTAAAAAAAAAAAATTGAGTCGAAAAGAGAAGGGGCATATATGATCCAACACTTAGTGATATTATTGAATTAGCTTTCTTGGCAGTTGTGGTTGGTTGACGTCGTACTGTGATTTTATGATATGATTGGAAAAACTTAATTGAAGAAAGAGTTGCTCCAACATGGAAAACATAACCTTAAAGTACTCCTACCACTGGACATATGAGCACAAGTCATGATTTTCTTTTGACTTTGAAGCCAAACAAGAAAGCAAAAAGGTAAACCAACCAACCAACCATGGATTATCTTTTGCAGACACAATAGAAAGAAGCTGTTCACACATTAACAATATCCCTTCCAAGATTCTTTGTTATATTTTTCCAAAGTTAGTAAGTAATGCCCAATGGTTTAAAGTAAAGATCGAGTGAACAAAAAGCTAGCTAAAGTTATCATCAACATAAACATTGTTGAAGCTAGACTTACCGTGCTCTGGAAGCTTGGCCATTCTATGTACTTGAGCTGACTTGGTTGCTCAACTAGAAATATGAATAAAGACTTGAGAAACCTAAAACAACAGACCACCAGTTAAGTATTACATCCATTCCCAAAACTTTCCCCACAGAGGAAGGCTTTAATTAGATTACAGACTCAGTAATCTTGCTGCAGACGATTTTTTAAATTTGGAGGTAAAGATAGCAATAAAGGATTCACAAGTAGATTACCCAAGAGTTTCCTTCAACATAATGGACCAAAAGGGTTCCTGATCAAAATCTTCATCAGTGGTTGCCAGATGACAACTTTTACCTACAGACAAGGCATACTTCTTTGAAAGAAAGTAGTGAGTCCTTCCATCCCTTATCTGCAAATTACACGCAGAAAAGAGATGCTAAATATGGACAGAAATCAGTAAGGAATAGGGCAAAGGCATAATCACCTTTGTAGATGTCAGGGTAGTGGTATTACGATTATTAAACCTGCTCCAACTGTGAAAATGAATAGGGGATGGTAGCTTGGGATGAGTTACACCAACAGTTGGAGAAATGAGGCCTATGATAAGAAGGAAAATAATGAAATTACAATCAAACTACTAAAGACTCGATCACAATGAAACACAAGTAAACAGTAGGAGAGGAGAAACCTTGAAAGCTTGCCCCCCATCTGAAAGTCAGCACCATCTTATGCAAAAATCAGGGAGCCGAGGCTATGGCGGGGCGAATTCTATGGACATGCAAATAAGAATAATGGAAGTAAGAAAAAGAAAAGAAAGCTGTGGGCATAAGCGGGAAACATTTTGAGTCCCCAGGGTATTACAAATCAACAAGTCACACGAGTCCTACGAAGTAATCCCTATCACTGAGAGAGAAAACAAGAATAACAAGAAGAAGGAGCAGGAGGCAACGGAAGGCTACAAGCCTACAACTTACACTCACTCAGACAACTAGTCGAACAGCTTGAGGGTATCGGCGGAGGGTTACATTTTTCGGGAGAAGCAGCGAGCAGAGAAGCACGTAGAGTACTTGTTTTTTCTTTTTCTTTTTCAATCTTTTCACCAGGATTATACTTATTTATTGTCTTTAAAAAAATGTAATTTAAGATCAGGGCCAATGGAAATGGAGGCCCATTAGTAATGTGTACGAACTTGGGCCTTTGAGCTTTTGGTGTTGTGCCAAAAGAGCCCAACGTTCTGAAATCAAAACTCAAATTTAGTTTAGAGTTTGCTGCTTTTGTAATTCAGCCTAATTCATGCGAGCATACGTACGATCAAACTGCACACATAACATTAATCACACGTTACGTTATTTGAATTTCTCATTGTATTTGTATATGCGTATGCGTATGCGAATGCGTTGGGTTGGATCATGGTTCATGGATGGATCATCGATGTTACTTAATAATAGTAGTAGTAACGCTATCATTCGTCCATTCATTCATTTGTAAAAACAAACTCATTGTATGTTCTCCCGTGTCCCATGTATCTATCTATGCTATGCATAATGCATCAATGGGAAACGCATATGCATTGATTCCTATTTGCAGCCATTTCTACCCTCTCCCACATCTCTTTCCTTCTCATCTCTCTGCGTCGTGCCGCCGATTCTTCCAGTTCCAGCTGTGAGATGCACTTGGAGTACAAACTGGGATCCAGTTCTTGAAGCATCTCCTTCACATTTTCTGTCAATTCCCTCACGCTGTTGCACCAGTGAAACTTCAGGTTTTTTTCCACCCCGACAACAACTACCGGAAACACCTCTTCCATCGCCTCTGATGCCATCTTCACGAACTGCTCCTTGTTCCACACATGCAGTGCTCGCTCTGCAACCTGGTGAAACAATGCGGTAATGGATTCTAGCTATGACCCATCAAATGAAAAAACCGTTGTTGAAAAGGAAACATAACCCTCTCATTAATTTTTACCTGTGAATTCCAACTATTCATACACTTGGTAATTCGGGTGCACAATGGCAGGACCATACCCTCGCACTTTTCAGGATGTATGTTCTCCACCAGTTCCTCCAACTCCCCAATCAGCAGGACTTCCTTCTGGCAATTTGTTACCGGCCAATACCTAAGAATCCCCCTCACGACATCCCCAACAAGAGCTGGCTCCTTTTGCACAAACTGAGTCGCGCAATAAGCTAACTGTCTGTGGTAAGCCTGCATCCCCTTAGGCTTGTGCAGGGGAATCAGGACTCTCATTAAGAAAACCTTGTGCTCTTCTTTCAGAGGAATTGAGAAGCCGTTAATGATGCTTCCCCATATCTCCAGAAGCTCTCCAATTCCACAGTGCCTCTGATCCTCGTCGAAAATGTAGTGCAAGAGAACATCATTCATTGCTTTTCTCATGAATGATCTGTAGAAAGTAAATTTTGAATATATCTGATGGTACACGTTCTTGAGGCTTTCTCGTTCCCTCGGGTCTTCAGACCGGAATAGAGTGAGCAGATTGACAAGGAACCGGTGATCTATGTGTACTCGAAGTTCCTTCACATCAGTCTTCATGAGCAGAAGTTGCAGGATGTCAAAAACAACTTGCAAATGTGACCAGGCAGCCGAATGGGTTTCGGCAACCTCCTCGTCATCAGGCAAAATACAGATGAAAGGAAAATCACTAGGAGGAAGCGGGCGGAAGAGATTGAGTGATAACATCGCAAAAATAGACGAGAGAACCTGACTATCCAACGCTGTTTTTGTGGACTTTATGAGGGAAAGGAGACGAATGAGCTTAAGCCTCTTGAGATCTTGCTGTGAAGGGGACTTCGCAGTGTCATTGAATGTATAAACTGCGGAACAATGCCAGAGCAAAGCAGAGATTTCCTCATTCGGGGAATCCAAACATTCTTTCCTCCCACAATTTCTGGGAGAGTCGAGATCAAAAAGGTGCTGCAGTGTCATAGACTTCTTCTTTCCAGGAGAAGCTCTCTTCGGGCATTCCTTCTGCAGCCCCATGCTATCTCCTCCTGCTTAATTTTCTTCAGGCTACTAGTCTCTGTCTATTCGTTGATTTGATTACTCTTGTCGAACTCTAAAATGATTCATCATACTTTTTTGTATTTGGGAAACAAGAAAAGAAACTGAATGGAGGTTTAATATTTTAGCGTTTACGAATTTATCTTATTCTCTTGTTGGTTCTTCAAAGTGATAAATGGCATTCGGCCAGCAGATCAACGATGCTTCGTGTGCAGGACCCATGGGAATATCCGCTGATAAACTAAGGATTTTGCTGCCTTTCTTCCAACTAAGACAGCTTTGATGCTTTACTCTGGGAATTTTCTTTTCTTTGTCTGGTTAATGCCAAGTGGCCTCATCTCTATAACCATGGCGGCATTAACGAAAAGGAATGTCCTACCTAAGCAACCAATCTAATGATCGGAGATGGGCGAATACTTAATAATTCAGCAGGATGAATGAGAAGACAAACAAATGGCCTAAGCAACTAATCAAATCATTTGTCCAACCTCTGACAATATAACATCCAGGAAAAACATTTTGTACGATGCTGCTTACAATTTCTAGAAGGTGCAGAGGAATAAGACATTACCAAGCTTTTCTCCATTATTCTAAAAAGACACCAACCTGTACACTGGTAAGCACCTCAATAATCCTGATAGTGGAAACACAAAAAAATGGACATATATTTTTAATGTAAAAATTGTCAACAGATCTTCACCAAACAAAAACTAAGAAATTATTCAGTTTAAACCTCAGATATTCCGTGGTAATGAGAATGAAGTTCAAGTTCTGGAAGGTTGGAACTTACAGAAAACTGGAACCATCGTTTTTTCTCACTATACAACAGACAGGGTTGTATTAAGAACCCAAAAACTAGAGCCGCGAAGCTAAGAACCATGACTTTCAGAGAAGCTAGAGCTAAAACTACAAAAATTAGTAGAGTCGGAGGGATGCACATCAAAATGGCTCCAGTAGTACCCAGGGGTATCTTATACGGACGAGATGCTGTGGGATGGTCAATTCTTAACTTTAAAAAGGCTATAAACTCAACAAGCATGCCGAAACAGTACAAAAAATTCTCTGCAGCCACAATCTCTTGAAAGCTTAGCCAAGAGAGCAAAATCACACCTGTTGAAGAAAACAAGATCCCAACAAGGGGAGTTCCATAGCAAGACCGCTTGCCAAAGAACTCAGGAAGCATCCCTCGTTCAGCCATGCCCAAAAGTTGAAAGGAGTCACTGCTCATCTCTGCCAAAAACATCCCCATATTTGATAGTGCTGCGGCCCCTTGAATCCAAAACCTCAACCATACTCCTCCAAGAATTTTAGCTACATCTGAGAAATAACCATCAGACCATAACTCGCGGTCCAGCCTAACAGCTCCAGTGCCAATGAGAAGAGGAAAAAAGTAGCCAAGAATAACTAAGATAAGTGCATAAAAAAGTGCCTTAGGGAGTGTTCGAGCAGGGTTCTCCAGCTCTCCAGTTAAGGTGCTTATTGAGTCCCAGTAATTCAAATTCCAGAAAAGTGTGTTTAGATACAATCCCCAGTCGACATTGCTCAGGTCTATCACAAACCATCTCGAGGCCTCTAGTTTGGGAATTGCTACCAATCCCATAAACAAGAAAGGAAGAAGAGAAAATAAGCCCAACAGTATGGCAACCCATCCTACTACAGATAAGCCTCTGTAGTTCATGAAAGTTAACACTACTGTCAAGGCCAAAACTGCTGTCATCCTAGAGAAACCATCTGCCAGACTTGGAATGGCAGATTTCAGATAGTCTAGAAACAGAACTGGATAGAGTGCATTGTCAATAACTCCACTCAGCCACTTCATCCATCCTTGTTGAAATCCCCAAAACGGACCCAATGCAGAGGAAACCCAAACCACATAGCCCCCATTCTCAGGGAACATGGTTCCCAGTTCTGCAGTTATCAAGGCTTCAGGAACGCTCCATATAAGTGGAAAAACCAAAAAGCCAAGAAGGGCTAACAGAGGACCTGCCGCCCGAACAGAGTCTTCAACTCCAAAAGGACCTCCAGAGACCTCGTAGAATATCAGGAAAACAAGAGGAACAATAGACACCTTACTGAAGCTCTCTAACTTTGGAGAACCTCCTTCACCAATGCCTGAAAATTCAGCATTATAGCCTTCTCTCATTTGATAGGACTTGTCCTTAACTGTAGCACTAACTCGCTGCTTCTGCACATAAAGTACTCATTAACAGTAACGTTTAGACCAACAAAAGAAGAAAGGAGCAAAGTAAATGTGCACAAAGCTACATCAGATGGAGTGATAGAGTGACAGAGTAGTATGAAATATATAGATAAGAAACATTGTTCTCTCACATCAATGATATGGCAAATAACTAAGATTCAAACCTCATCTCCCAAAAATACTTACCCATATAACTTTTGCACACTTCATCTTCTATTGTTTATTGGTACAACGAAAAGCTTGAGAAGATTCACCCAAATGCATTGCATTTCAAATTTTCAATGGCAACAAATTTGCAAAGAAACTTTCTTGACCCCATTTACCAACCAATTTTTTTTTTTAAAAGGAAGCTGATTGCCATACTATGTCATCCTTTTGACAGAAAGGAGGTAATCTTGTTGAATTGGAAATCGAAGGGAGAAAACATAAAAAGGGCGCAACTCAAACACACGCCGTCAAAATTCAACTTGCAAAGTTTCGCAGAAAGAAACTATGTTTTACAAACTATACAAAACTTTAGAGTCAAATCTAGAGACACAAGCTCATTCCATCTGTTATAATATTGCCAAGCTCTGCTCAGCCACATAGATTGACATAAGCGGAGATAGATTCAGAAGAATTCCAGATCATGAAGTAATTCTTTCCCCTTATTATATGTAGCCCCGAACACCAAATTGAGATAGGTTTAGTAAAAGATTTAACCAATACCCACAAACATAACGTAATATAAAAAGTATGTGGTTTGGTTTGACGGGACGAATAAACAGGGAAACATTGGATTGGATTGGATTGGAATGGAAGAGTGAGATCAGAGATTACCAAAAGTCTGGGGATGACGAGTTCGTTGGGATAATAAATATAAAAAGAAAAAACGAAAACTCCCACGATACCAACATTAATTGATTAAAAAAATAAAAAAAAAATTGGAGTGAATGCGCAAAACCAACCATGGGTGATCAATGAGAGAAGGCACAAGCATGGTAGGCGGTTGCGGTTGCAGTTGCAGACTTGAAGCAGCCCATATATGAGTGTGAAGTGAGTGAGCTAGCGAAAGGGACGAGCTAGCGAAAGGGACGATCCCAGACGTCGTATATTGGCTACAATGTACCCCACCAAAAAGAAAAGATCCCGCGCATCCACGCAGGCCACGTGTTTTAATTCTACACGGACCAAAGATAAAAGGCAGACCCCATCGAATTCTTTACTTCTTCTCCAGTCCGGGCCTCCCACCACCAATATACACCGTCCAGATACCAGTTCCCTCTGCCGCGCCGTGGTTAGAAACGGAATGCCCCAAATTTGTTGCGCATTACTTATTTACCTTGCCTTTGCCTCGCCTCTCGTTTATGCCAAAATTTGTCACAGATTTAAAATATAAAAATTATATTACTAATTGTAATTTGGTCACCAAATATTATATATATATATCATCATTTCCCTTTCTTTCTTTTCCTATTTGTTCTGTTTTGGAATAAAAAGTATCCTAAAACTAAAATCCTCCTCTGAATTTGATAGAAATAGTCTTCAATAATAATTGTATAATTGTCCCGTTCCCGTCACAAAGTTATACATGAGTCAAAGATCAAGGTAACGTATTTTATGTAAATTTTAAATTATTATTATATTTTAAAATTATTATTTTTAAAAAATATATTTTAAAATACTATTCATAAATTCTTCCCCCCACTGACTATGGTTTGGTTTGGTTTGGTTGTCCCTCGCCCTTGCACACTTGCAAATTGTTAGTTAGCATAATTTAAAGATATTAGAGGATAGTTATTAGAAATACAATAATTAAATTGAACACTTTTCTTGCGCACGAAGATTTATTAGTGGATAAAATGAAATGAATGGAAAAAATGGAGAATGGAATTATAAATGGAATAAAAATAATTATTATGTTATTTTTTATTATTTTTTTATTTAGAATTAAAATTTTATATTAAAAATAAATTAAAAATAATAATAATATAATAAATAAATAAATTATAATTAAATTAATTATAAAAATATATTTATATTATTATATATTATATATTATAAAATAATAAAAAAAATAAAAAAAAGATAAAAAAATAATTTTTAAAAAAAATATTTTTTTTAATTTTTTTTTTTTTTTTTTTTTTAAAAAAAAAAAAAAAAAAACAAAAAAAACTTGGGGTTTGTCACGTTTAACATTGCATTAGCGATTGCATTTTGCCAAAGAATTTTTTTTTTTTTTTTTTTTTTTTTTTTTTTTTTTTTTCAAATTTCAGTTCTTTTTTTTTTTTTAAAAAATCCTTATTTTTATCAAAGGAAAAGGGAAATTGGTTTTCCCAAAAAATTATACAACAAAAAAACATATATACCAAACATCAATAAATTACCAAAACCAATCCAAACCCATCAAAACTCATCAAACCAAATACCCCCTTAGTGTTGGTAGGATCTCCACCAAATACTTTAAAAGAAGATGTCAATTTAAAGAAGTATTTTATATAATAAATGACTTTTTGTTTGGCGTGGCTTTCATTAAACAGTTGCCAAGTGTTGTTTCAGCACAATTTGTATATATCGATTCATGGCCTGGGTAGTAATTGTTTTTTTTTATTTTTTTTTGGGTGTTTGGAATTGGAAGATCATAATTCATAGGTACAGGTGTAAGTAATGCGCGTCCGGATCGTGGTCGGTTTGACTTCAACTTTGTTCAACCATCCCTTCGCCACTAGTAGTCTAGTACTTCACTCACTCATTTTGCTTTCTTTGATTTCGGGGTACACTTGAAATATTTTCTCAATTTAATATTATATATATATATATATGTGTGTGTAATTTAATTACAAAATCTCATTAATTCTAACTTACTTTTAATAAATATTAAAAATTAATTCATTGACGAAATTCAACATGAATATAAATTTCTGTTTTAAAATATATATTTCTGAATCCAAACTCGCATTTGACATAATTGAATGGTGGTCGGAGTAAATCTAGTAGTTATAATTTATTATACTTTACCTCCCGTAAAGAATACACATTAGTTTTAATTTAGTGAGCTTAAGAATACATTTAAAAGAAATTTTGATGGTAAATAAAGATAAATACAGGCATAATAATTGGTGAGAGAGCAAAGTAGCAAAGCAAGCTCCACAAATGTGCACAGTCATTATCGGTTTTAAAAGCTAATTGGGACTAGAAGTGTTCGACATCATCGACATCATCGGCAGTGGCAGCATCAGGCATCAGCATAATAAATAATGGAGGGGAGGACGGAGGACTGAGAAAGTGAGAAGTATCCCCTCCACGGACCACGCTCCATCCCCACAGGCCTCTTCAATTATCTTACGTGGCCTTCATCTATGACTAGTTTTTTTCCGCGTGGGCCCAACTCCTCACTACGGTGTCCTACAATATAACCGAACCACCAACAATCCCACCTCTTCCTTCCTTCTCCCTCCTTTCCTTTCTGTGAAAAACTCGATTTCTCTCGTCGGGGCCTCCCACACACACACACACACTCACTACTCACTGAGTTACTGAGTCATTGATTCACTCGCTTACAAGTTACAAGTCACAACACAACTCCCACGAGTTGCAAACTGACTCATCGCCTTCTATCCAGCCTGATTAGCTCATATCCTTCTCATTATTAACGAATCAAATCTAAATAAAAACCTTCCTTCCTAGGAAATCAGTCAGTCAGTCAGTCAGTCAGAATCGTTTTCATGTTCAGTATGGAAATAGCTTCAATTAAGCCCGATTTTGAGTTTAGAATAAAGCCTTCCCGTGCCAAAACTTTTCTTATACCCGTCACCAACGGCATTGACAACTTCATCAGCGCCACGGCCGCCCAATTCCAGGTCTCCAATGTTGAGATGGTGACTTTTGAACCTACTCCCTACACAAGTCTCAAGGACCTCATACAAACATCGCCTCCGCCATCGTCCATCATGTCTCCCAACAACAGCCGCAAGGACAGTTGGCGGGAGATACCCATAAAAGACCCGCTTCTACAGCACGCTGCCTGGGCCTACCTTCAACCCATGAGCACCGACACCGACGGCCCCCACAACCGGAAATTAATGCACAAGTTGATGGACCACTGGCGTGGGGTTTTTGGCTGCTTCAACGACGTGGTGCTGCTGCTACTAAAGAACTTCTTCTCCTTCTCCTTCTCCTTTTCCCTCTCCATCTCCAGTTCTACCTCCAAGGGAATTAAGAAATGGAGAGAAGACAAAAGTTGACCGAGAGATGCAGTCAGTCATTCAGCGACACATAGACGAAGCTGCTTTTTTGAAGCTTTATTCTGACCGGTTGGTCGGTAGTTTTTTAACTTTTCTTTTTTTTTTTTGTACATAGAGATGATTTTGAGTGGTTTTTCAGTATGTTGTTGACATGTTGTGCTGGTGTTGGTGCTTTATTTGTATATATATACGTATGCGAGTACCCGAATGTCTCTGACCAAGTTTACTGAATGTATCGTAGGTTTAGCTTGTGAGTCTAATAATAATAATAATGATAATGTATTAATTTTAATTTTATGTGATTTTTGAGTTAGTTTAGGTTAATGCTTTAGGTTGAGAGCGACCCCTGACACTGCATGTTATAATGCCAAAAAAAAAAAAGAAGTGATTTTAACGTATAAATACGGGTGCGGTGGATTGCCATCAATCATTCATTCATTTGCACAAAATAAAACCTCATTTTCCAGAAATATGTCAATTCATATATTCTTATCCAAGCATGGAAGAAAAAAAATGAGGGACAGAGATCACCATTCACCAATAATCTTTACAGGAGCACTGCCCGTTCCTGAAATGGTGATATACTTTTGCATCCCCCACCACTATCTCCCTGTTTGTAATTTGTGAGATTTTCTTCGCTGCGTTATGGCACTCTTGGCAGATTCTAACGTTTTTCCTAACAAGCACCGGTGCTCCAATTGATGTGGATATTAACCCAAAACAAATACCCAATCTCACACTGTGCCACAATGTGGACCTTACTCTTCTCCTCACTATATCTGCGGGCTTCAACTTGGAAACACTGGAAACATGCAGCACTTCCCCTGTCTTTCTCCCCATAATATCTAATGCCTCATCCATCATGCTGCTCTCAGCTTGACCCCAATCGTCATTCCTGAACTCAAAGATCTTACCACTGTACTCAACCTTGCTGCGAGCAATGGTTTTCCTCAATCCATGCTTCTCCATGGTGCACTTCACACGCTCTACGTCCGCCCATCTCCTCTTTTCAGCATACATGTTACACAGCAACACATAACAACCCGTGTTATCATGTTCTGAGGACAGAATGTGCTCTGCCGCCACTTCTGCAACTTCTATGTCTCTCTGGCATCGACTGGCAGCCAAAAGAGATCCCCATATCCTGGCAGTTGGTGCTAATGGCATTTCATCAATAATAAGCTTGGCTAGATCAAGATCACCGCCGCGTCCCACCATATCAATAATACAACCATAGTGCTCTATTCCAGGATCCATATGGTACTCTGTTTTCATTAAATTAAAGTATTCACGACCTTCATCTACCCAGCCACTAATGCTGCAAGACGACAAGAGCGAAAAAAATGTACTCCCGTTAGGTTTCGTGCCCTCGTCCACCATGTTAGAGAATAGTCTAATTGAAATTTCGCCAAACCCATGAATACCATAGGCCATGATAATGGAGTTCCAGGAGACCACATTCTTGAACACCATGCAGTTAAAAACCTTTTCTGCATCTTGGATATCCCCACATTTTGCGTACATGTAAATCAGTGAATTACAGATAAAAGTGTTGGACCCAAATCCCAATTTCACGATGTAACCATGGATTTGCTTCCCTTCCTTGGGCAAGGCAATTTCAGCATAGGCAGGCAGAAGATGCGCAAATGTGATCTCGTCTGGTTCAATAAATTCATGACGCAGATTCAGGAAAAGTTTTAGTGCTTCTTCCTCCAAGCCATTATGCACGTGGGCAGCAATTATGGCGTTCCGTGATATCAAACTTTTCTCCTCAATGTGAAGAAAAATGTTTATAGCTGAATTTAGGCTGCCGCATTTGCCATACATGTCAACTAGTGCCGTCTCAAAAACCGAATGAGGAAAAATTCCTCTTCTGACGGCAAAACCATGTATGGACTGGCCTTGCAAAAGAGCTCTCGTTCTTGTGCAGGAGGGTAGCAAGTTTATTAATGTCACTGCATCAGGATACAAATTGTCACTCTCACGCATTCTTTTTAAGCAGGAAAATGATTTGATGGGTTTGTCATTGCGGGCATATGCTCCTATTATGGCATTCCAAACGGCGAGAGTCCTCCGAGAGACCCTGGTAAAAAGTTTCTCGGAGTAGCCCACCTGACCATATTTGCCATACATGTCAATAAGTGATGTTTCGATCATAGAATCTAAATCTAGACCCCTTCTGATCACTTGGCAATGAATTTCCTTGCCATTCAGCAAACAACCACCACTGGAAGAACAAGCAACAAGAACGCTGAGCATGGTGAACCGATCAGAACTTAATCCTGATGCCTGCATATCGCGGAAGCACATGAAGGAGCTCAAAAAGTCTCCAAACGAAACATAGCCATTGATCATTGAATTCCAAGAAGCCAAGTCCTTAACAGGCATATCGCCAAATATTTTCTCCGACTGCTCAATGCATCCCAGCTTTGAATACATACTAACGAGGGAATTGCAAATATAGAGGTCCATATCCAACCCCATTTTAATCACCCTCGCATGAATCCTCCGACCTTCAACTAAAGAAAAAAGGCCAACGCACGCCTTAAGTACGAAGGGGAAGGTGTAATAATCTGCTCCAATTCCATCAGATTGCATTCTGTGGTAAAAGTAGATGGCTTCTTGGAAGAATTCATTATCAGTCAAACCCCTTATAAACACGTTCCAGATGAATTTGCTTTGGTTATTCATATTCACAAACGCATCGAGCGCGCTTTCATAACACCCAATGTCCAAATACCCAACAAGTCTTCTAGCAACGGAGAGATTGTCTTGACGATAAGACGAAGATTTTCGTCTGGTGTCCCTGAGGTTTTTGATACTGGCGTTATGGGTTTGAGGGCTGTTGGAAGTTTTGGCGGTTGTGGGGAAAAGTTTGTTGCTTGGAGTAGTAGCAGCAGTAGTGATACAGAATTTGGGAGGGAAGCTAAGACAAATAGTTGTAACCATCTTTTTAACCGGCCGACGGATTCTACTGCAGGGAGAAGTAGCGAAAGAAAGACATCATTTCTTCGCCGGGCGTGGCGGAGCCGTTAATACAGTTGAGAACTGAGTGGATGTCATCCCATCCCCATTACTCCACAAGTATGCAAAGGTAATGTAACCATAGCAGTGTTATTTATTCATGGATTTGTTAATAATCTGGATCAATCAATCGGGGGGAGTCGTGATAATTTTGATACTCATCGTGTAGAGTGTAGAGTGTAGGCCCAATTAGCAATTAGGGGAATATGTGTTTAAAATTAGAGTGCCATTAATCGACCTACTGGATCATTGAATGGAATATTCGTTGTTGAAGCCGCAGCTATAGGAATGGCGTTTCCATTTATTGTGAGATAATGGGGTCTATGTTTCCCTAAACTACGACTGCATTATTTACAAACTTTATTGAGAGCTAATAGGATCTATATTTCCCCAAACTACGACTGCATTATTTGCTAACTAGAGCATTATTTAAGGTTTGAAACTATTCACCCATTAAAGCTAAACATGAGTGGACTTGAAAAAACATTTTCTTATTCACATGGCTCAATCAAATGCCTTGATGATGTCTCAAAATTCAACCACCACCATCAATCAATGAGAGTCAGAAAGACAGACCACTCTCTAGTCTCTGGTTTCTCCACTCAGAGAGTGTTCAAAATCCCAACATTAATATTGTTGGATAGGAGAGTTGGTAAGAAGACAAGAGGAAGAGGGGCACAGCTGTTGCTTATCACTTATCTTCAGATCAGCGAGAATACAAAAATCCATACCAAAAGACAAAAGGATCAAGTAATATTTGAACCTTGTTGCACTAAACAATTGCATCTCCCACATTGACGAATGAGAATGACTTTGATCTGCTACAGATCCAGCTGACATTACTCCCTGGTTCCAGCCCACATCGTTGGTGTCAAAGAAAAGTTTGAGAGAGTTGGCATGATTCTCCGATCCGGTGGCACGTAAATTGAATTCCCACGATAGCGCATACATCTCTATATATGGTAAGTTCGTTTTGTCGATTGTATGGTGAAACGATGGAATATAAGTACCAAATACTATCCTCCCATAAATCACGGTCAAGATTTCCAACTGTCCTCCCTAATTTTTCCTTGTAGAGGGAAGATGATGGCTTGCACATTCACAAGAATGAGTAAACTATATAATACTAAGGGGGCCATATAACTTCACACGAGGCACCCAAGCCGGAGGGAAACAGAGGACGAAACTGAGAGCAGCTTGACAAAGAAATGCGTTTCTCTTTGTTGTACCATTTGCCATCCTCTGCAACCAAAGGCTGAGGCTTGAGAGATAGTGGGCAAAGTAGAGAAACTAACAAGATAGAATTGTCCGGTTCGACAAAATATCTTAATGTTAATACCACATAAAATACTTCACCCCAATAGCAAGGTGCTTAGATAGTAGCACGCATATTCCCTTTTTTTTTTTTTACTTGGGTATGATGCCGCAAATTTATTCAACCAAACATCTAACTATCAATGCAATCAACAATATTCAACAATTCAAAGCAAGAAAAAACCCCTTGCAATTTTGCCTTCATCTTAAAATCCTATCAATATTTAAGGGGGAGAAATGGGCGGCATTGCCAGAGGGGACACCTAATAATTCGTTCCTGAAATGCCTAATCCAAATAACGTATTATAACCATGGACATAAACCCTGAAGGAAAGATTTTACCCAAGAGGTTCTGGGCACAATTCAAGTGGTGGTCCATGGTGGACGGGAAAAAAAAAGATCCATCATCCAGGCAGCAAACAGCCAAAAAAGGAAAAGTAAGTAAATTTGCAAAAGAGCATGCACCAGCTAACTAAAATAATGCACCCACAGGGAATGGATCTGGCGCACCTCCTTTTCAATGAACAAGAACATAGAGATCTGCAAAAATCAGTAAACAATTCCAGAACCAAAAAGCATAGCACATGTTACCAATGACGTGAACTTCTTTTACTGTCTTCCCTACCAGGAAGACCAGTGGTGATACTTTACAGGTAAAGGCGAATCCATTAAAAAGGATTAAAAATACAAGTGTGCTGCAACAATTGATACAAGTTCACATTGGAAAGTTGTTTGGGGCAACATGCAGAATTGTGAGACAACATATGAACACAAATGCATATGGAGAAACATATCAAAAGATGGCCTTTCCCTTGAAGAATTCCTTTCAACGGGCCTCTGACTCCAATGCCTTTCTAAAACTCAAAGGTCGGATCCAATATGGTTAGCTTTACCTAGGAGTATTGTATGGTAGATTCAGTATCCAGACTAGAGAGAAAAACTAATTAAACAAACCATATCCAAGATTTTTTCACCTTCAGAATATGTCAAAACAATGAACTACTGCAACAAAATACCTTCCAAGTTTTCATAACCCATTTTCAAATCAACATAAACTCCAGCACTAGCAGCAGCAGCTTTTTTGGACAATCTTTGCCTCCCAATTATCTCCCTACTTAGTCCAGCTAAATCTAATCCTACTAAGGTTAGACCAATGCCGAAAACATGCTCTAAACACAGACAATTATGGAGCCACCTAGCAACAATAATTCAAGAGCTTAAAAAATCAAAACATATTCTAAATATTCTAGATTAAATAAGATTTTGTCCATCCATGTTCTTGATGGCTGTTCTATAGTTGGACTGAACCAAACATGTGTGATCCACTCGTGCAATGCCAATACTATTATGTCATACAGCTAACGGAATCACGTGCCTGCATCCCACTCAATAATTTATCAATTACCATACAAGACAAGCACACAGTAGTTCTACAGCTACAAGTCAGCATCGTTGGCATCTCTAATCTAGTAATCTGAAGCCAAAATTGTCATAGAGTTCGTGGCAATCACACATTGATAGTAACAATGGCGAGTAAGCAAAACCAAATGCTAAGCAAAAGGCCAAATTCCCCTCCAGTTGGCACCTGTGCTGCACTTGCACTCATCAAATCCCAATTTATTACGTCTCCTATCCTAGAAAATTGGATCTTTCCTACCTAAACAACGCAATACTTAAAATTTTAAAGGATTTGACCAGTTCTGATAAATAAGGAAGAAGTTTTGCTAAATAAGGAGGATAGGAATTTTACTAAATAAGGAGGATAGGAAAAAAAAATAGAGACAAAATAATTATACTAGATTATCACATGTTATAAAGACAATATCAAATCACCAGAGTAATCTTTACTCATATAATACTACCACAGCTAAAGACGGAAAGTCCTTGAACAAAAAGGGGGGAAAAATAATTAACAAAAAGTTGCAAACTTTCTATCAGAATTGATATGAAATTAAGTTAAGAAGGGGGAACAAATAAAAAAGAGACTAAACCCTGAACAGCAAAATGAAACACAGGATAACAAAAACGACAAGCATCGAAATTAACCTCCATGATTAATGTCTATGCATTAAAATGCAGCCAAACCCCATAGGCATTATCAATATCAACATCATCATCATCATCTCCTAATCAGAAGAATTGGAATTAGATGGAGGCGGTTTGGTTTCAGGTTTTCTGCAGAGAATCATATGCATAGGACTGAAAATCCCCAGGTCGCCTCCTCTGGTAAGATAATCTGCGGTCACAAACAACATCTCGTGAACATCAACAACTCCTTTTGGGGCAATCCCAAGCCAAGCGAGGACAGTGACCAAAATGTGGTTCCTCCAGTAAGCGATCCTCCCCATCTTGAGTCTCGTCCACCACGGTTCGGCGGGCGGCTTGGCTAAGTCCTTCTCCTTCAACACTTCAAACCCAACTTTCTTTGCGACCTCGGCAATGTCCTTGCAACTCCTCAAACCGGGCAGGGCATCACCCCTCTCTATGCCATGAATAACCTCCACGTGTTCTGGATTATCAGCGCGGTACAACTCGGTGGTGACCCATTCATAGGAAACGTACAAAGATCCAGGCTTTAACACTCTGTAGATCTCGCTGTACACATCTTCAAGTTTTGGGGCATGGCATGTGGCTTCAATTGAGTAGGCCCCATCAAAACTTTCATCCGCAAAGGGCATTTGGAGGAAATTTCCGCACACAACTTCGCACAGTGAATCGAGCCCGGCTTTCTTATTGTGCATCCTGGCCCGTTTAACTTGGTACTCATTAATGGTGATGCCAACCACATTTGCACCGGAATGAGCAGCGATGGCACGCATCGGACCGCCAACTCCGCAGCCGGCGTCGAGAATGCGGGCTCCAGGCTTGACACCCAAGAGATCCACAGCCATTTCCTCATGGATTATAGTGGCCTCGCGGTGGGACTTTCCAGGGATGGAGGGAGAGAAATGGAAAGACTGACCCCATCCCCACTCATAAATGTCGGTGACGAGGTTGTAGAAAGTGTCGACAAAGGCGGGAACTTTCTCGGCGGTCTCGATCTCTTTAGGGCGGCGGAAGAATGACCAGTACTGTTTATACTTGTCCTGAACTTTCTCTTTGTCAATAGAGCCGCCGGAGAGTTGGACGGCGTGCTTTCCCTTCTGTTCGGCGGAGCCCAGAATGCAGACAAACCAGTAGAGACCGCCGGCGAGAAGAGAGGCGGTGCATAAGAGGGTTAGAGAATCCATGAAATGGAAGAGAGAGAAAGACAGAGAGAGTGCGGGGAGGTGACTGTGGGAGTAGGGGTGGAAGAGAGGAGCAACGTGGGGGGGTTTTGTAATGTGATGTTTGGCTGTTAGGCTTTGGAAGGGAAGTGAGAGACTTTGGACGCTTCCTTTTTGGACTTTCGGTGTGTTGTGCTGTGTTGCGTTATGTGTACTGTTCTTTGCGTGGGAGCGGATTATTATCAATATTGTGGATTGTGGCCTGTGGGTGGATTCTCTAAATCAAAACTTTTTTCTTCTCCTCCTTTCCTTTCCTTTCCTTTCCTTTCCTGCACCCTTCCGTCATTATGTGACTGCGTGTGACTTGTGGGTGACTGGGCAACTTGCTTGAGGACTAAATGTTGCCCTATAAAATTGGAGCTAATTAAATTAAACTATAAATAGTTAAGTTCGTCCCTCAATTATGTTATGCCGGATAAAATTCTTGTTAAATAAGAATTAAAAATAAATCCTAAGTAAGTATTTATGTATATAGTTGTTTGAGAAATTAATAATTTTTTAATAAATTATTTATACTCTGTGAATTTAATGTAACAATTTCTTACCCAACAGTAGAGTCATAAGAGCCATTACCAATTCGAATATCATGATGAGTCCAAATGATTTTAGACAACGACCTTTCTCATAAGATGAGATGTGGTCATATATTGTTTTGAATTACGTTAGATTCATTTGAATTATTTTGAAAGTACTCCTCATTTGTTTTTGCGGACTAATGTAAGAAAATTATAAGATTTTAGAACCGTGTCCAAAACATCAGCGTGGTCCACGTCTGTACAACTGAACACGCACCAAAAAACCAGTGTAGTGCGTAATAAAAGGCCAGACTGCCGATAATACAATATCGCGGCAAGCAATGTAGTAGAAAATTAAATAGCCAAGAAAATGCTTGCAAAACCTTGTTCATTCTGTTTTTTCCTTTCCCCAAAGAGTTTCAACTTATTCACCAAGTCATGTACAATTCTCAACCCACTTTTGCATCCCTTACCTAATGTTTTCTGCTCAAGTGACCGAGTCTTCAGAACTGGTGGTATCCCCGCCATCCTCTGAGGAAACATCACTGCTCCCATTAAATGTCAAAATAAGTTGTAGCAGATCCCGCCCAGCATCTGGAATATCTGTGTGCTCAGGACTTGACCTCTGCCTTTGCAAGGACATCAACTGCCTCATCAAGTCATAAGGAGAAGCAGTGCGATAGATCCAGCGATGTGTCTTGTGTCTCCGCTGGAAACAAAAAGTGCAAAATCATCAGCATAACTCAATACAAGATCATCACGTTCGACTCTCTACACTATTATCATCATGTCATATTCTTCATTCTCATCTTAGTCAATCATCTAAACCATCAACACCATCATTGTGGGAATCACCAAAATCATCATCATCATTGTCAATTTCATCAAAAGAATCATCATTAATGATACTGTCATAAAACTCCTCATCTCCGTCAACTTCATCTTCATCCTCCACTGACTCACAATCAACATCACTGCCATCATCACCATCAAAAGAATCTTGCTCATCCCCATCATCATAGTCATCGTCTTCATCATCATCATCACTAAAGTCCTCACCCTCGTCATCATCCATGCCATCATCATTATATAAAAACTCATTGTAGTCTTCATCAAAGAAACGAATTCGACCAGGAATCAGTACCTTATCCAAAGAAGTATCAGCTCATCAGCAGAGAAATTAGAAGAACCTCTCCCTGCTATTAAAAGATGTAGCATCTCATCTATTGAAATGATACCTATGGGCCTCAACAATTTGTAAAAGAGGCACCAGTATATGGCCAATATATGAACAAGTGTAATTGGAAGTCTAGCACAATACTCATGCTACAAGAGTACTATAGAGCACATTATCTAATTTTTTTCAATGCAAAAGTCACGTATACTCTACATTATTTCAAATGGATAGTCATCTTTCAGAGATAATAACATGAAGGAAGAGGACAGCTGACAAAACTGGAAGACAAGTAGAATGGAATGCTTATGAAAGAACATGAAAGACATGCCCTGCCTCTGTCCTGAATCGATAATATCTTCAACAATCCAAACAAACCCTCCAACCCACCTTAACTCCAGTTCCCCAAACCAGAAAAATAGCACCATGGAAGAAAAAGGAAAGAAATAATAAACAAAGAAAAAACTCATTTTTAGAATAGCACCGGTAACTGTGTTTGTACAAAATATACAAAAAATAATGCTCATGCATGCCAATTAACGAAACATAAATTAATAAGTGCTAACATTCATATCATGACCTTGCAACAACTAGTCATGCCACCAACACTTCTTTTGTGTTTCTTTTTGAATTGGTCTACAAGAAAGCATTATTCATATTCTAACCAAAATATTGTTTTAAAATGGTACAAAACCTCAACAGCTGAAGCAACTGCTTGTATTGGTGGATGAACAGAATTTAAGGCCTTTTAAAGTGGAACTCAAGCAACTCAAGCAAGCAACAACTCAAAAATCTTCAATTCTATAGGTCTTTTAACAGAATCTAAAGGGGAAATGAGAATCATTGTTTCTTTAATTACTTTTTTTTTCTTTAATTCTATACAATTTTGTGGAAAAACCTTTTATGCTTCAGCAAGAATAAATTACTAATGGCATGCAGCAGCACAAGAGCAGCAATGCCCCATATTGACATAAGTCAAAGGTTGAATATATGGAAACCAACCCCCAGGTAAGCAGAGAGAGAATAATGAAGCTAAAATCCCTATATACCGCAAAGACACAAGCAGTGTCCACTTGTTTTTGCACCATACAGGAAAGTGATAAATTCTGAACTAAGAACTAGTCTTCCTTCTGCATGCAAAAATGTTTTGTTTTAGGGCTAATTTATCAATTAATGAGGCAAATTCCCTCCACAAAAATGATCTTAGTCAATACTAGTCTTGCTCAAATGTCATCAGCACAATTAGACCATGACGCTATCCACAAAATTCAGTAAACTAATTCACATTATCCCAATTCGGTAAACTATCATACTATCCCAATTCGGTTCAATGCTTTTGAACTGAATTCAATGCTGCGAATTCAGGTAAAAAGCAAACCAGGCATTTAAAAGAAAGAAAAGAACCACATTGTTAACAATTACTAGATTAATAAGTGATGAAGGCAAACCTTCTCAATATTTGTTGGCAGAGTAGCCCTTTCCATGGCTTTTGGAGTCCATATTTTTATGTCGCTCTCAATTCCACTACTTGCAAGCATCGTGATATGAGGATGAGCTTCTATACAATTCACCACCTGCTTATCTGCTTCCATAACACGAATAAGCTCTCCACCCTTCTTTTTCCAGATAAATATTCTACCACAATCTGACCCACTCACCACATATTCACACTTAGGCCCAAAGAAGTTAACACCCTTGACTGTCTCACGGTTCACATGCCCCTTGAAAACTTGGGGACCCACTGTTACATTGGCTTCCATGTCTCTTGAAAATGAAACAGTATGGTGATCGTGATCCATTTCAGATGCATCACTGTCACTAGACCCAGGAGAATGTGGTGTTGGGTGAGGTCCCATTCCCATATCCTTTGAGAAAAGATATATAAACTCATCAGCATATGAAACAAGTAGCTCACTCTGATCTGAGAATGCCAATCCGGTGATGGCCACATGCTCATCACCAAGTAAATGTGCAGGGCAAAAGAAGTCAACAGGATGACCAAATTCAGAAGATCCATTCCATTTATATTTGCGGATATCAAAAAGTCGAGCAAATTCATCTGCTCCAGCCACGGAAAATAAATTGGGATTTCTTGGATCTATTGCGATTGCATTTAAATGAAAAACTGACATGAAACTCCTGTCCCATATTGGTTGACAAGTGAAAAGCTTTGTAGCAACTCCAGTCCTCAAATCAAGCTGTAAGAGCAGGAAACAGAGTAATTTACAGGACCTAGTAAGTTTAGCCAAAGTAATTCAAAAGAAAAAGGAAGAGTAGAGCATTCAAAGAGAGAAAGGGGGAAGAAGGGGCAGACAGAACCAAAGAATAAAGCAAAAACTTACATGCTGGACCAATCCATCTTCACCGCAAGTATAAAATATATGCGGGCTTCCAGGTTCAATGGCTAACTTATGAGCTCGTCCTTGATGCTTTGTTAGGAACTTAGACTCCACGTTTCCACCCTCAAGAATCTGAGCATGTCTCACCTACATGCCAAATATCCTTTGTAAGGAAAACTATTAACACCACTTAGTAACACAAAGATTGAGATAAATGCCTTTTTTAAGGTTAGAAAAAGAAAAGAAAAAAGAACGAAGCAGTTTCACATAATAAGAAGAACTGGGGAAAACCTTCCACGTTGGTTATGCTAAATAGGTATGACAAGGTTTGATAAATAAAATAAGTTTGCTGTCCTACACAATATCCTCAAACAAAAAATATACCTGCCCATCAGCGGCACAAGTTACAATACTGCGATCTTCTGAGTATGGCATGATTTTAGCTTGGAAAACATTGTTGTGATGACCTGAGTGGAATGAGAGTTTAACATTCCCACTTTCCCAATCCCAAAATATCACTTTTCTGTCATCGGAACCTGTAACTAGAATTTCCCCATCAGCATTAAAGCTAACAGTGTTCACACAACCTCTGTGTTCTTCTAGCTTCCGGAAGATATCGAGACGAAGCACAAGATCCTGAGAAAATATAACGGGGAAAAAAAATGTGATAAGCATCTCCAGACAAACAAGTTTTTTGAGATAATTGCAACGGGCCATATCTACAGTACCTGAAGAGCACAACCGGCAAGCATTGAGAAATAATTGCAACTTTAGCACTAAGTAACATAAATCATGCTTCTTAAAAGCAACAAAATATTTTTTCTAGTGCATTTGTTGTGAAGAAATGCAAATGCACATTTATTTACATTTAGCAGGACAGCAAGGAGTGCAACCAATTAAGGAATAGCAAAAGCACATCCATCATGCATGTTTACAAATAAACCAGACAAAGAAAACAATGTACAGTAGAGAACAAGTAATAAACAAAATACGAATCACCAAATTATACACAGAGATCAGAAACAGAGGATAAAACAATTTCGTTAGAAAAATTTAGAATTGTAGATAAGCAAAGAGAAGTAGGGGGATATGTTAGCAAAGAGGACAATTGAAAACATAAAATGTGGTTGAGCAGAACTATGAGCTCGATGAGCACAATTAAGTAGCACATTTAGGAGTGAGATACGAAGCTGTGAAAAGCATAAACACTCCGCAATGATCACACTTATATAGAGTATCACCTCTGACTTAAACATGGCGAGTTAAATTTCCATTTGTAGCATGCCTACAATATAATTAAATTAACATGATTGTAAGACAATGACTTCCAGAGAAAACAAAAACGTACATCTAATCTCATTATAAGCTCCCAGTCACAATTAAACAAATTATTATCATTGTTATTAGACCGATGACATATAAATAGATAAACTGGAGCAGCAGCGGAGCATATCATGAGATGCAGCAGTAGAGCAGTAATGGCGCAAAAACTAATGAATTTATGCAGCATAAAATAACCTAAGCGGAAGCAATTGATCAACATTGCAATTGAAAAAAAAAATTAGGGAGAAGTAGTAACGAAAGAAAAAGGATTTCAAAATAAACCTCAGAGGCGGCGAGACGATGAGCGAAGCTTCTGGTGGAGAGCTCGCCAACCTCTCGTTTGTAAACATCGACCACCGCCGTGTCGACTCCCGTTCTACCCCTCTTTCTCATTATTCCGCCAACTGCCACCAAATCCTCTCTTTCGTCGCCGACCGGACCGCTCTCTATTCTCTTTTTTATTTATATACTACTCTCTATTATGATCCTGACAATGGTAGTATATTTAGAAAACGATGCCGGGTATTATAATAGGAGTTTTTTTTTTTCTGACAATGGTAGTATATTTAGAAAACGATGCCGGGTATTATAATAGGAGTTTTTTTTTTCTGAAAAAAAAATAGAATGGGAATGGCAAAAAATTGCCAAAACAATACGATAAAGCGCTCAGCAATTCATATATTGAAAAAACACAATTTATAACTTATTCAGGATTAGTATTATTTCTAGTTTTCGAGTCTTTTTTTTTCTTTTTAATTATGGACCGTATGTAACGTAATTGTACAATTTAAAAGAATTTTATTTTATTGAGAAATTAATACATAAACCACAGTATATAAAAAAATGAAATTTAGGTTTTGTTTGGAGTGTGATGTGTTTGAAAAAAATTATATTAGAATATGTGAAAATTTTAGTGGGTATTTTTTTTATAGAAAAAATATTTTGAAAGAAAAAATAAGGAAGAATTTTTTTTTAAAATTGTGTGAGAAAGATTTAAGTGGAAAAATTTAAATTTTAAAATTTAAAATAAAAATATATTTAAATAATTTATTTTTATTTAATATTTTACTTATTTGCAAACACAAATACCCTGTCCAAACACACACATACTCGAATTTTCCTTAATTGTAGCGCAGGGTCAGAGGGCCGCAGTGTAGTACGTACTAGTTGATTACTTGATAACAGTGGTAAGATAAGACGAATAAAAACAACATAAGGGGCTTGATGATGAGTGTCAATGAGTTTGATGTTGTTCGTTTCAACTTTCAACTCTTTGGTTGGTTTGTTGCTCCCCTATCTGTCCTTTCTGACGAGTTTGTAGGTGTGTGATTGATAATACCATACAGCAAAACTCCAAAAACCTTAATTGACGAAATCCGGTTTCCTCTTTTAACGTTTGCTTCCGGCGATGAATTTGGGGTGTAAAACTCCAACGTCTCAATTGTTCATGTTTTTATTAATTCTGCAGAGAGTACTCAAGGACAAAAATGTTACTGTCAAATATCTCTGCAGTTTCTTCGCCTCTACTTTCTACTGCAAGATTTAGATAACCAAAAACCAAGATGAATGAAAACGAGCATTGAGGAGGCGATGAATGAAACAGTTACCACTTACCACAAATGGCTCAAACCGTCCAATGTTCGTTCTCAGAAAATTTACAAGAGAGAACACTCAAGGTCAGTCCATGATCATTTCGTCACTTCTCAAAACTATCAAACCACGGAGGGGGAAAAAAATCTAATTTAGATCTCTTTTCAAGGGGTTCAACTCAACAACCTGCATCCAGTCTACTATAACCTCCATGTTTTTTAATTTGACTTTTATCCATGGCCGTCCTGACTTTATTTGCATCATCCCATCTTCCAACATTCACATACACATTTGAAAGGGCAACATATGGGCTCGAGTCTTCGGGATCCAGTTTCCACAGAGCTTCAGCTGCTACTTGTGCCAGCTCCACATTGTTCTGCTCCTTACAAGCACCCAATAATGCACCCCACACGGTTCTGTCAGGCTTGATTGGCATACCATAAATAACGTTCACGGCTTCCTCGAGATTTCCAGAACGGCCCAACATATCCACCAAAGAGGCGAAATGTTCAACCCTTGGTTCAATCCCAAATTCATCAGCCATAGCCTTAAAATGCAACCGGCCTTGATCAACTAGACCAGCATGAGTACATGCGCTCAACACCGAAATGAATGTGATATAAGTTGGTCTCACTTTGAGTTGCTTCATTGATTCAAAAAGTTGAAGAGCCTCCATCTCATGTCCATGATGCGCATATCCTGCAATCATAGCGTTCCAGGAGATTACATCTTTCAGAAATTTCATGTCATCAAAAACAGTCCTTGCTTCCGCTATTGCCCCGCATCTAGCATACATTGTAATAAGGGAATTATTCAATGGTATGTCGGGCACAACAATCTTTATTACCAACTGATGAATCTGCATTCCAAGATGCAGAGCTACGGACTCAGCACAAACACTCATCATTGAAGACAATGTGTGTCGGTCGGGTTTTTCTCCTTCGGCTTGCATCTCAGTGAAAAGCTTAATGGCTCCTTCATAATCAGCATTTTTCTCACTTCCTGCTATTATTGAATTCCAAGTTACTTTGCTTTTCTGAGGAATCTTTTCAAAAAAATCACGAGCAAGTTTCAAATTCCCAGACTGGGCAAACCCTGAGATCATTGAATTCCACGACAATGTATCAGGATTAGGCATTTCAGAGAAAAGCCGTGAAGCTTCTTCCATATTTGACACCTGAATGTAGCCACTAATCAAGGTATTCCAGGAAAAAGAATCTCGCTCAACCATCTGGTCAAACAATGCCCTGGCAGAAGAGATATCTCCAGCTTTCACATAGCACATGATCATTGAATTCCATGATACCAAATTTTTTTCAAACCTCTTATATCCCTTACGTTTATCGTCAGCAGGAAATGGGATTTTGTCAAAGATTTTTCGGGCATCAGTCACCCTTCCCTTCTGACCATACCCAACGATCAAAGTGTTGTAAGCCTGAAGCAGCTCCTCTGATGCACCTTCCCTCTTCCCATATTTGAACAGGACCTGTGCAGCATCATCCAAATAATCGTTCTGCATCAATCCAGAGACAAGTGTGCCAAAAGAAGCTGCGTCCCGCTGGGGCATTCTCCCGAAAAACTCTCTGGCTCTTTTCACTTCACCATTTTGTAAGAACCCAGAAATAATTGCATTCCAAGAAACGACATTCCTCTCAGGCATAATATTAAAAAGTTTCAACGCTTCATCTATTCTGCCATTTTTGGCGTACCCACTAATCATAGCGTTCCAAGAAACAAAATCCCTCTGAGGCATTTGATCGAATAGATATCTTCCATCCTGCATCTGCCTGGTTCCCCGACAGGACATGTAACCCGAAATTATCAAATTCCATGAGACAACATCCCTTTCTGGCATCTGATCAAACAGCTTTCGAGCTTCTAAAATTTCCCCGTGGCGAACATATCCACTGATCATTGCATTCCATGTAACCGTGTTTCGATGCGTTAAACAGTCGAAAAAAGCTCTTGCTTCTCGAAGGCGGCCACTTCGTGTGAAACGCGTGATTTTCTTGTTGACTTTCTGGATATCTCGAGCTACGTGGGAAGTAGAGCTGGATTCTGACGTGAAGAAAAAACGAGGTTCCCGTCGGAACGACGGTGGAGCAGTACGTGTTATGACTGAGCATGGGTGATTATTAGCTGGGGATTTATGGCTGGTGCACCTCAAATGTAACAAAATGTAGTATAAGTTGATCAATTTTCTGGGCCAACGGGCCAACATTTACTCTTTTGTGCAGCAAAAGCAGCACAGCTGCTTCTGCTGTGAAAGTAAATTGGTCAAAAGAAAAGACTGTTTGAACTTCATTTTACTGATACAAATGCATTTTAAATTCATTTGGGTGTGTATAAGAGACTCAAATCTGGATTTTCAGTAGTACTCGTGATGACAAACTCCCACAGCAATTCTTGATTCCCAACAAAATAAACAATGGCGAGTCTCCAGTTGTTAATAAATGCACGAATAACGGCACCGGTATGTGCACTGAGCAAACAAGGCCAACGATTTCTGACCTCTCTCGCCGCCAGCAATGACGACTCAGTTACCCATGGCTCGCTCCGGAAATTCGTGAAATCCTCATCCAAACACGTGGCTCTCAACACTCTTTCGCACCTTCTTTCCCCAACCGCTGCTCACCCTCCTCATCTATCTTCTATGGTCCTCCCTGTAAGCTAAGCGCTCTCTCCCTTCCTCCCGTCTCCTTTAGTGATTTAAAGTAAAGATGCCATGTCCTAGTACCATTTTTCAACATGTTTGCGTGATGCAGTTGTACCTGGTGATTACGGAAGCTTCATGGTTCAGTTGGAATGCCAAGCTAGTGGCAGATGTAATTGCAGCGATTTACAAGCAAGAAAGATTCGCCGAAGCAGAGACCTTAATTGAGGAAACAGTGAAGAAGCTGGGCATCCAAAAGCGCGATTTGTGTAATTTCTACTGTTATCTGATTGATTCTACAGCTAAGCATCAATTAGAGAGGGGAGTTCGTTCTTCTTGTACGCGTTTGAGACAATTTCTCATTCGCTCATCCTCCGTTCATGTACAAAAACGAGCCTATGAATCCATGATTGGAGGTCTATGCGAGATTGGGATGCCGTGTGAAGCTGAGGATTTGATGGGAGAAATGAAGGCTATGGGATTAAAACCATCTGGGTTTCAGTTCAGGTCCTTGGTTTATGCTTATGGTAGATTGGGAATGTTCGAGGATATGAAGAGAAATGTTGTTGCAATGGAAAGCGAAGAGTTTGAATTGGATACAGTTTCTTCTAATATGGTGCTTGCAGCGCTTGGAGCTCACAATGATCTATCAGAAATGATCTCGTGGCTTCAAAGAATGAAGATTTCTAAGGTTTCATTCTCTATTAGAACTTACAATTCGGTGTTGAATTCATGCCCAACAATTATGTCAACGCTGCAAAATCACAAGAGCGTTCCACTTTCAGTGAAAGAGTTAATTGGTTATTTATCCCCAAATGAAGCTAATTTAGTAATCGAGTTGGCTGCATCGTCTGTTTTGGATTCGATAATGGAATGGAACTCATCAGAGCTGAAGTTGGATTTGCATGGACTGCACCTGAGTTCTTCGTATTTAATTTTCTTGCAATGGATCGATGAGCTGCGATTAAGGTTTTGCAGTGGAGAGCAGGAGGTTCCTGCCGAAATCACATTGATTTGTGGGTCGGGAAAGCATAGCATTGCCAGGGGAGTATCCCCAGTGAAAGGTTTGTTGAAGGCGATGATAATCCGGCTGAAATGCCCGCTAAAGATTGACAGGAAGAACATCGGCTGTTTTGTTGCCAAAGGGAAAGTTTTCAAGGATTGGTTGTGCTAAACAAAAATCTCGAACTGTCATGGGTTGTGTGTTTTTCAACTTTCTCATGACAAAAGGAACTAGTGCTGTTATCATTTCCCTGCCCATTCAACTCACAAAATCTATTTACAATTTTACATGACCACAATGTTCTGTAGCGCTCCAATTTTACAAAAGGTAATTACACCTCTGCATCCAATGTTTCCGAAGATACAACTCTAAAGGAACAGCATTTACATTGGACAACTTCTACATCACATGTTCTACCGTACAACGGATCCACCACAAGGGATGAGTTTGAGCCGCCATCTTGGTTCCTTAACAAAACAATCAAATAGTAGCTGGGCTCCTACTCTTCAGCTCAAACACTACGTAATACAAAAGGCCATTTGTTGCTCAGGTCAGGTTGATTCTTCAGACAGGCTAAGAAGTCCCAGCAGTTAACTAAGTACTAATCATATGAACTGATAGCACGTACCAAAAGTAATTCATTATGTACCAACTGGCAAGTAAGAGCAGCCTATAAAGCCAACCCTGGCCTGCAGGCATCATGCACGTAAAAGGATATGCATGCTAGCAATAAGATTAGATCATTAGACCAGTATAGACTACCAACAAACTTGTGGAAAGGATCAGTAACTATTATTGTTCTAGCAACCGTTTTTCTTCCTCCCTCAAGAACATGCAAAAGAACATTGCATTAAAGCAAATGATGGTGTTTCACAATGTTCAACTTCATATCTATGAAATTTACCTGATGAGCAGTATGTTAGCTGGCTCCATCGCATCCCTGATTTTAGAATGGCATCTGGAGAACGCTCACTATTTTCTGCAACAAAATAAAAACTCCAGGTCGGCTATGATGATGCCAACTCATGGAGAAAATTCCTTGCATTTATGTTGTATCTATTCTAAACATTGCTTCAAAAAAGTTGGCTCCCTCTCCATTGCTAACCTGAAATTTACAGAAAAGATAAAAAGCATCAACATATGTTTGTTGAGTGCAGAATTGCAGTAAACTACATTGAAACAAAAAACTTGTGGCAAGTTTGGCCAAACGTATTCACAATCAGTAGAAAGGTCCCAAAAAATAAATCTGCAGGCAAATTCCAAACATGAAAGTCACCAAAAGCATTATGAAATCTACAATATGAAAAAGTGCAATTAATGATCAAGATATCTGAATCACTACATGTGGATCTATACAGGTTGACAACAAATAATTCTTGAATTACCTACAAGATGATGTTGCATTCAGTTGGTAAGTGAGAAGAAACAAGAGCATTTGCATAAAAGAAATAAAAAGCCATGATCTCTAAAAGAAGCCAACTGCACACCTATTATCTGATGAAACCAAGAAAACAATGGCAGAATTTGTATCAATACCCAAAGGTAATGATCAATAGAGATAATTATGTGCCTCTAGATCTGAGAAGAAAGCAATGCTTTTCTGGATGATACAGTGGAATAAACTACAATCAAGACTACGACAACTATCAATATACGCAGCTATTCAACAATTTTCAAATTTGTGGTTCTAGTACAAGATTAAACACTGAAATACTGATTTCCTAAACAAGTAAAAAAGATGCAAACAATCTCTCGAATACACAGAGTGTACATACTAGGAACTAGGATTCATATTAAGTGCCATGAAATCAATTTTTGTTAATAAGAGTTCCAATAACTACTTCAAATTGTTTGGAAATAAGTACCCATACATGCAACTGCATAAACAAGCATACTGCAAAAATGCAGACAATCAATAAAAAAAAAGAGGACCACAAAATTCCAAAAATAGAGAAAATTATCAATCTAAATTATTGTACCTAGTGCTTCAAAAGAGAGTTCATCCACATGAACAAGGTCAAAAACAGCTTTTACGGACTGAAGAAATAAGCTCTCACAGATCAAAGTGTAGTGCAGTCCAACTAATCTCTTACTATCAAAACCAAGGCATCCACCATATATACATCTTCCCAAGGTTTTTGTGTGAAACTGCTTCTGCAATCAATCGACGGGCTTGCCCTTCTACAGCCAGAGGCAATGATGGCGCAGCTCCAACACCGACAACCACACCTTGTAATCGTGCTTCAATGTTACTGATGGCTCGCTTCAGTTACAGCAAAGGTAGTATATTTTTAGTAGTTATCCCATAAGTACAACTCAACTAGACAAAAATAAAATAAACTAACTAAAGCAATTGCATAGATGCAAATAGGTTCTTTCAGTGCTGATGCAAATTAGCTATGATATAGCTTGTATAAAGTCAAATATTTCACAGAAAGTAATCCATAGTATTAACATTTGAAAATCTTATGCCTTGAAAACACTTTTTATTGGAGATAAAGAGCAGACATGGGCGCAATAGCTCCTCATTAACTAAGAAAACTTCCAAAACTAAAAGACATTGTTGTGTGCCAATTGTAACATCAATTTCTGCTAAACTGGGTTAGAGATAAACCTGTGCGTGAGGGTTTTGGACTTCTACTCCACTGGACTTGTGGGATTTTGTCCATTCTACAAGAGGATCATGAATGAAAGTCTCAAGAACATTCATTAGTGTCTCCCTGTGTGCCCTCAATACTGACAGTGTGATCTCACATACCCTCAAGAAGATGCCTTCATATCCAGTAATGCCCAATCCATCAATAATGTTCTGCAGTTCCAATCACAACAGTGGTTAGTGTATGGTAAGGTCAGAACTATCACAAGTATATGCTTATTCATGCAGTTAAATGAGAACAAGTTATTCTCTAATATGAAATATAAAAGCAGGTTGTTATATTATTATTCAAAAAATTCCATTTTAATAAACCGATAGAGAGATAAGCTTCACTAGGAACTTTATTGAAGGTTCAGTGTTTGCAGGTCAATGCCAAAGCCCAGGTCAACTACATGACACAATAGGTGAACTAAAACAACTTCATTTGCATCACAGTCATGACTTGTCTTATAGAAATTGAATTTCTCCCCTGACCTGTGTTAGCCTGAAAGGCACCAGTTCAGGTTTTTCCAACTGCAAGCCTTTATCAAATAAACAACTAAAATCAACATGAACACAGTCGCCTGTAGTAGAATCAAACAATATATTCTCCCCATGTCGGTCACCAAGGCCCACTATGTGACCCACCATTGACCACACAGCAGTAGTGTGAGCATAAGCAACTCGAGCCCTGAACCAAGCAGCAGGTTCAGAAAATGTGTTGAGAAACCATTTATGGAAGGCCGGAGGAAATAATGGCAGGATTTTGTTCTTTAGCATCTCTTCTTCTGGCATTTTCCCCTGGCATTGATCATATATGCGCTTAATTTGAGGATTTGACTTCTGCCTGTCAAATTTTCCACAACTAATATAAATATCTTGGAGTATATGTCGCAGTCCACGAGTGTGAGGCACCCATTCAACCATCCCACAATCTTCTGTCAATGGAATCACGGCAAAGGTGCGAACGTAAAGCTTTCTCTTGCGACTTTCAGGGCTTTTAGACAGCAAACGGTTTATCATTGCATTAAATTCCATCATTCGTGCATCTTTTCTGAGGTCATCCTTTGGCTTGCAGAGAAACGGACGTTCTATACCATCACTGCCCAAAAGAATAACCTGCATGGATAAAATCATCAAAGTTCCATAAGAAAATTAGATAAATTTATAAGTCATATAAGGAGCAATACACAGAATAGGCTTTCCTCTCAAAAACTGCAGAATGTATATGACCTCTCCAAGTCATTATTTCCATTAACAAATTTGGGGCTTTTTTTTTTTTCTTGAGGAGGGGAAGGGGGGAAGGGGTGTTCCAAACTTCTCTTAATAGTGATATAAAGGCAAGAAGACACAACAACTAAGCCTTCCCCCCACCCCCACCCAACCCCCATGTGGGATCGGCTATGTAAATCATATCTCACCACTGCTTTCTAAAAGATAAGAAGAAATCAAAGAAAAATTAAAAAGATAAGTCTTGGACAAAAAGTAAATTTAGACCTTTAAGAAAATGAAGAATTAACCAGCTATAAGGTGTACGCATGATTTAAAATCAAAACAATCTAATTTGAAGATGATAAACATGAGAATAGAGAAGTATGACGATTTTTTCTTAAACAAAAACCAACTAGAATACAAATTACTTATAGTAAAAGGTATTACTTTCTTTGGTCGTTGAAGTGAGGACAGGATCTCAGCCTCATCTGCAATTCCAGAAATTGTAGGAAGATCTGTGGATGGAAAAATATCAGATGTGGCTGGACACGTTACATTCAAATCACATGAAGGTAAGTTAACTGTAAGTGATTGTTGGGTTGGCATGATAACTTCCACCGGCATCATCCTCTTCAAGGAGCTAAATTCAGTTGTGATATTGATGACTTTTGCCTTTGCTTGTCCAGCATGGAAGCATAACTTAATTAAATGGTCAATCAAAGAAGCAAACTGCAAAAACAAAGAGTTTGCAGTGCCCTGTTTCAATCCTCTTTTTGCAGCATTTAAAATCTCTGCAGCAGCATCTTTCCTAGAAGACACTGTGGATTTTGTAACAGCTGCCATGGTCCAAAGGGCTTGCTGTGGATACTGCCGAAGAACAGAGGTAATAATATGTTTCACCAATCGGACGATTTCCTCATTTTGGTGACAAATTCTAGAAACTAATTGAGGCAAAACAGCTAACCATTGATAGGTTGGCAAATCCTTTAAACAGCCTCGCATGATGCTCATGACCTACAAGGAACCAAGCAATCAACATTAGTGAAATGGAAGAAATGGCCGTACGCATGACTTAAAAAAAGCTTGAAAAACAATGACCACCTTCACTTGTACATCCTTCATATCTTTGTTGGATAATGAGTTACTTCTACCATAGATACACCCAAACTCAAACCATAGGGTTAGCAATCTTGGAAGAGCCTGGAAAAGATATTTATGGCCCCTATGTAGCCCTTTTGCATAAAATAGCAACACATCAGGAAGGTAAAACCACCATCGCCTTTCAGAATTTGAAGCTGTTGAAGATGGAAGCACCCTAGATTGTTCAAAATTGTTTTCTTGCCGTTTCCTAGCATCAACAAGCACTTCATCACAATATTTAGCCATGTAAAAATATCCTTTCTCCCAATTCGGCTGCAGCTCCTTCACCCTTGAATAAAGACTTATCACATCTTCCTTTTGCTTTTGGCCAGTGTAGTGGATCCATCTAGAATAAAGGAGGAGGGTCCTAGCAATATCTTGATTCTCATTCAAAGAATGATCACCAGAAAGCAAAGGCTGTGGGTTCAAAGGAACCAATGACAGGCTGGTGATGGAGGATACTGCAGCAGAGCCCACAACCTCCACAGGCATGTTAAGCAGGGTTTGTTGCAGCTCTGCAATGGCACCATCAGCTCGCCTTGTGCTCCATAGAAGCTTAGCTTTTTCCATGTGAACATTAGGTGCACCTGAAGCTCTAGCTTCCATAATTGCTCGATTTGCTGTTTCATAGTGACCAGCTGAACGACAGAGCTTTGCATATTGTTCCCAGCAATTTCCTACCTGTGCACCAAGACCACTAGCCCCAAAAACAAGTCTCCTAAAAGCCAGAAGCGGTTCCCTTGCCCAGAGAGATGGTTGGGTAAGTTTCAGCCGATTTTCCCAGTTGGCTATTACTTTGGAGAACTCTGTTTCACTAAGATGCAACTGTTTATCCAAGAAAGAGTCACCAGCAAGGAGGGAGTTGAAATCCTCTAGCTCTTGCAGCATATGAAGCTTTACAGCAAATGGATAGGCCCGTGCATAGGAATCCATACCAGCAGCAGCAAGAGGAGCAATCAGAGCATGTTTTGACAATGCAATTCTCTTATGCGCTAAAGATTCATCTTTCTTCATTATTGCCTGAAGAATCTTAGCAACATCCATGTCGAACAATGCATTACTCTCAGAGCTACTGCAAACTAAACCCTCTTCATCAGCCCCCCTGAGGTATTCCTCCATCAAGTCCCACCTACCTAGCCTCCAAGCTGCTTGAATACCTTGCATACACCATGTCTTCTTGTACTGAGGAATTCTGGATATCAATCCATCCACATGAGTAACCATTGTTTGTAAATGGCACATGTTTAACAAACAATTAAGGACATCTGAGTGACTCTGAACAGATGTTGGTTCCATCTGCAAAGCCTGCTCACAAGATGTTAGAACTTCTGCCCAGTTACCTGCTTTTTTATTTATCAACAGATGATCTTGTGAGCTCTTCAATTTCCGTAAACAAGCCAAACCTGACAAGCCGTCTGGTTCATCCAAATTGCTATATATTTCCATTAAAAATGATATATCTTCATCCTCAAAGAGACCACTTTTTTCGGCAGCTGGGTTGAAAGAGCCTGATTTTTCCCGCACATGACACTCAAAGTACAACAAAGACCTGGCAAAAGCCTGACACCTGAAAGAGGCTTGAGCTAGTGTCACTTTAGGAATTGCAGTCAGTAGCTCTGAGACATGCTTACATTGTGTAAGCACCTGGTCTGTTTCCTTGAAAAGATGTGCATTACTTTCTTTTGACTTTGGACCTAGCTGCTTTGAATTGGATGGCTGCAGAGACTGAGAAAGGGCAAGCTCTTGTTCAATATTATCAACCCACTGACCAAGATTATCAAGCAGTGCAAAAATAGCTTGAATACAGACTTCAGTTTGCCCAGTATTGATGCCATGGACAGCAACAGAATTATGCTCTGAAGCTGCTGCATGAAGGACGCAAAGAATTTCCTCTGTTATGCCATAGCGTGCTTCCTCATTGCCATGGCAAACTGCATTCAGCACCAAGTACGGCAAAAGATACATTGCTATTTGCATATCATGACGCACAATACCTCGACAGGAATTGAAAATGGTAGCCCGAGAACCTACTGCATGCACAGTCAATTTCTTGATCCAGGAGGATATCCATTTTCTGAAAGACATTGAAGGGTGGTAAATGGGACCAGAAGATGCAGAATCTGATACATCAGGTAGCTGGAATCTTGAGGTTAAACAAGGAGCTATTATCTCTTTAACATAATCAGAGAAACGATCCCATAGTCTCTGACCCCTAGAATTAATTTCTGAGCAATAAGCTGCTTTCTTAATTGTAGATGCTGGGACCTTTCCAGTTTGTCTATTTCTGGTCTGTGAAAAGGAAACTGTTGCATTTTCATCAAGTGAGGCCTCACAACCTGCAATCTTTAAAAGCTCCTGTATAGCTAATGCAGCTAAATCTTGCACAATTGTGTCTGGTGCAGCCCGAAAAGCCCTTGCTAGATGCTTATGGATCAACTCAAATATTAAGTCATCAGCAGAACATGCAATTTTAAAACGTGTGCTAGAAGAATTCACAACTTTGGCAGGATCAACTGCTCCAATTGCCCCAAGGCAATTGGCACAAATTACCTTCAGCCGCTGTCCAACTAAAGTCCTTGACTCTTCAGCACACCCTCTTAGAAGTGATGAAATCAAAGAGCTCAATACATTCATATTTTGATCACCTTCCTTAATGAGCAGAGCTGTTACATCATCCCTTCTTGAGTTCAGCAATTTAACGAGCTCAGATGCTACCATGTACCTGACATTCAAATTTTCATGATTCAACCCATTTGCAAAATCTAGAAGTTGCTCCTTCAAGGTCATTGATCCTCGCACTTCTTGGATAACTTTATTCAACTCTGCCAGTGCTGGAACTTTTGGTAAAGGAGGGAACTCATGCATGTGTTGTTTTAAAATCATCGAATTCTGAAGCACAAGTTCTTCAAAAATCTCCACAATTTTGGCAAAATGAGGTGAGAAATTCTCTTTCTCACTTTCCAAGAAGGGAACAAGAGCAGCAAATACTTGAGAAATCACATGCTTGGTGCTAGAAGGTGATATTTTTGCCAGTTGTTTAATAAAAGCATGCAAGACAGAAAGTCCCTCTCCTTGGAGAGGGACCTTCTCTATTGCATGCATGAGAAGAACCATAAGTTTAGGCACATAAGTCCTAATGTGTGTACCCATCATATTGATCAGCATCTCTATGCGTTTGATGGCCTGTTTTTGCAGCAATATATCACCTGTATGAAGCATTTTTCTGTCGATGCTATTGAGGAGACCAACAAAGTGACTTCTCAAAAATCCCGGAAGGTCTTCACTACCTGTTAAAATTCTTGCAACTTTTCTTATCATCTGAGGTACCCTTGATAACCTACAAAAAGAATCACATTTGATAGAATGTTTGCTTCAAATTCACATATTATTAGAACAAACTTGTATAGAGTAAACTGGATAAGCAAAGATTTGAAATCATACTCTTCCTCTTCCTTTAGCCTCCCTTCAAATTCTTAAACACAAAACAAAATATAAAACATTCAATTGAAGATAGCGAGATTCTTGTAGTGGCAGTGAAGATTACTTAGCATTTCCTAATTGGTGGTACCTTTTGCAAATCTCTTCTGAATCTTCCTCTTCAGTAAAGCAAACAAGTTCATCCAGAAGTGCAGGTAGTGCAGCTGCAAAAATCTCTTGATTGTCAGATCCGGTCTGCTCATGGTAGAATCTCAAAGCAGAAAGTAAATCTTGCTCTTCAGCTTGGTTTAGAGAGAAAGCTAGCACTTTAGGCAGCCAATTAACTATAAGTTGCACCATATCTGTCTTCAGAAATTTGGCCACCTCACGTAGAATGATGATTGCTTGATCATTATCATGCACAGTGATTACGAGCTTTGGAAGGACAACAGGGATCAAACGATTGACAAGTTCTTCAGTTTCTACACCAAGCACGGCTACTGCAAACTCTTCAATCATTTTCGGTCGGCTAACCAGCCTTACAGATAGATAATGATACAACTCATTTCTAATATGAAGAACTTTAGAAAGGACTGCACTTAGTCCTCCATTAAGGTGAAGATGGCCAGAACTATTTATCAAAGTAGATGCCGTTACTCTCACTGTCACATAAGGATTATCAAGCTGATCAATCAATAAAGTAAGAGAGAATAAAAATAGTTGACTCTGAATATTTGCGGTGTCCATAATCTTTGCAGTAGCTTCAAGAAGGGTCTCAAGGACCAAAGGATCATCAGATGCAGCCAAGGCATGTTTAATTTTGTCCATGAACTTCTCTTCTTTGGTTTTATTTGTCAATTCGGCATCCAAAATTAAACAATTCAAAATAGGCTCCTTGAGGAAAACGCTAATCTGTGTGCAGAATGCTTCTCTCACAGCTTTTTCCCTGTGTAATAGTAAGAAATCAACACATGACATCCACTCAGATTTTGTCCTCTGCAATACATCAGCAGTTCCATGGAGTAGGATTCTTTGAATAATCCCTACACAAGCAACCTGAACATCTTCTGATGACACATTATAAAGCAGATCAAAAAACAAAGACTGCAAACAGTAATAATCACAATCCAAGACAAGTTCCAAGCTACAGCCACCAGGGGGATGGACAATGGTTTTATAAACCCCCTGATTCAGCATAACTCCAGTGTCACACTTTGAACACCTAAATCCTTGCAATAGATTATCCACAGTTGATTTCTCTCTCCAGCTGCCTTGGTTCAAGTACAGTTTGCAATCACTTTGTGACCGTGTAGCCACACCATGACAAGAACCATATAGACAGGCCAGAAAACCAAGGGTGAGAGGAACAATTTTCTTAATCTGGTCATTGGACTCTAGGAACAACTCCCTGCAAAATAAAAATAATAAGAATTAAACATTTTGCAAAACAATGTACTTTAGATGTTTGATAATTTTGATAAAACATGAACAGTTTGGTGGTTTTTAAGCGTACAAGGCCCTATGCTGAATTCACATTCAAAGCCCGGTCCAATCTACTGTAAGTTTTACACAACAATTGCTTCCCATCAAATACACAAGAAGGAAATAGGATGGCGCTAAAGCAAACAAGGCAGCCTGATTAAGAAGTAATTATTGCGTGCCAGTTTTGAGGGAAGAATGTTGGCATATTAGTGAAAACACATATGCTGAGAAATAACCTGGCCTCTACAATAATTTGAACCACCATAGAACCATGTAATATGCACACTTTCTGACAGAAGTTCATGCAGGCACATATAAGCAAGCTTGTCTCCTTAAATATGCCAATTACTGATAGGTACACATTCACACTCATTGAATATAGAGAATTAATTTCACTTACTTTAGCTTCTTGAACATATGTGGCAGCAAGCTAAAGCCAGACGACAACACAATCAATGGCATAGATATGACAGCTTCAAATCTAACCTCTTCTGCTTCATCGCGAAGACTCAAGTCTAGAATATCAAGATAATTTTGTATGTTTGAAAAACCAAACTTAGATAATACTTGCACAGAAAGGCATTTTGCTTTCCATGGAGGATAGGGTTCAAGTGTAGCAAGATAATTTGTCCACGGAAGCTTCAGAATTGAAAACAGAAACTCTGCAGAATCAGTCTCCCAATTAACAAGCTTTTTCTCTGAAGGAAGGGAGCCTATCAGAACAGCATACAGGATAAGTTAGACCACAAATAGTAGAGAAGATAAAACCACAACACCTAATCAACAAAAATGTCCCTAAAAAACAACATTCTCCAACATCTGCCATAACATGCCAAAATTGAGGAAAGAAATGATGCCATTTAACTTATTCTAATAGTAACAAAAAAGAGGAAATATTACTTTCCATATTTTTACATTTTTTCAACAGTTACAAAGTTCAATAAAATTATGCTCCAAGGCTTCCATAAACATCCTCCTAGCTCATCCTTCACTTTCTTTCTGTTGCCTTTTCCCATTCATTTGCAAGAACAGTAGGGATTCAGAAGTTCACGGACCAGCCACTCCACATGATAGACATCAAGCATCACCAACAAAACTCTGAATTCTTACATGCTCTACACTAGATTGAAAAAAATACAATTATTACAATGTTTACTTCTCTCACCTTGAGTGAGCAATATGAGGTGAACTGCCTCCAAAAAGAAGGGTAGGTCAACATGAAGGGGTGATTCTTTCTTTGCCTGCAAGGTTGAAAGAGCTGTTCTCAATAATAGAAAATTAATGAACAAAATCTCCAACAACAGACGTCTCAAACCAACCTGCTCTGATATCCATGGTATCCAATTGTGCAACTGCTTAAAAATGGAGGATGAGAGATTCAGGTGTGGATAGTCACAAAATACAATGCAGAGCATACTAAGAGCTGCTAAGGCAACTTCTGGCTTCAATGACTTCGCTTTCTCACAAGGAGGCATTAGATCTTCCACAAACAGACTCAATGAGGTGCAAATATAATCAGCATATTCTCTCTCTCCTAAACCTGCAAATTTATTTGTCATATGCAGAAAATTTATTCTAAAACCCTCCTGCTCCTCCACTATCTTTTGCCGTTTTGAATTGGGGGGTTCAAGATCCATAATGGGTCTTTTCTCACCGATTTTTAAGTTCTTATGTTCTCTGTCCCCTGAGGTTGATAAAACTAAGCTCTGATCGCTTCTCCCAAAATCAGGACAGAGGCTAGACAAAGCTACTTGAAAGCATTCCATCAAATGAAAGATGGATCTGGTTGAGCAAAGCAAATAGATAAGATTCTCTGGCCTCCAGATATGAGGGGGGCAACATTTAGAGATCCTAACATATGCATTGCATAAAGCTGCCTGAAGCAATAGGAATAAAAAGATTAAATAATCAGGTTTAAAAATAATGATCCTCAAGAAAGCGTCTGCAAGAATGACACTGCTGGCAATGCAAGAATTAAAAACCAAACAGGAGAGCTAACCATGAGCTCCTGGCATTTAGTTTTAAGCATTGCCTCAGGAAAGACATTCACAAAAGCTGCAGCTGTTGACCTCACAATATCATCTGAACAACTAGAGTATAATGCTCGAATGCATCGAGCCAAAGAAGCATCATAAGCTGTACTTCTGCAATCATATGGGGGGAAAAAAGAAAAAAGACAGATGATGATAAGAAATTGACAGTTCTAGTACCCAAGTTTCAAAAATAACTAAATAAGTATTTCTATATACAATCATCAAAGAGTGGAATATTAGGAAATATATTGCAGTGGAACAAAGAGTTCACATCACAGGAGACTCGTGAACATTTACACTAAGGTTAGTTCACTAACCGTACACATACAAGAGGCAAATCCACTAACAGTTCTTAACAGTTTAAAGCAGAATCAAAAGCTATCAATGAAAAAAAAAACTTCAATTTATCAAAACAGAGAACCAAAGTTCAATTTGTGAGAAGAATGATTATTGCTGATGCATTTTTATGCATAAGTGGAGGTAAGAGACTGAAGGATTTATGGAAATCCAGAAGATAAATCCTTCCGCCACTACGTTTTACATGGTTAATCAGTTATATGCAAAAATTTCACACGCTGGCAGCATAGAAGTCGTACTCTACCTTGAACCTTTAGTTGTCCATGAAGTCTCATTAAAGCCAAATCCAATTTGAAGGCCAGAAGAAAAAGCTTACATCAATAAAGCTTTCAATAATAACAGCCATTTCAAAAGCAAATTGAACCCCCTCAATCTCGCACCTCAAAAACCACTAAAACTTACTCTCTTGTGTGCGATAAGTTGACTACAAATAATCAGTCATGTCACTGTTTACAGCTTCACTTCTGATACAAGAATGCTAACAAACAATGATCCAAACACAAGATTAAAAAAATAAAACCTCGATACTCCCAACATGAATGATCAAGAACTTCTCTCAAATTCCTTTCCAACTGTTTACAACGCTTTTCAGAATATTCGTTGTTTCCTTTTTCTGCTTAAAAGATAATGCAGGTGTTTCATCTGCTAAATATCAGTGAAGTGTTTAGATCAGATCATTTGAAATAACAGAAAACAGTTAGCAGACAAGAGATTAAATAGGAACAGAATAAATGTATATAGCTCTTAAAAAAAATTGTGCTAATTATGTCCAACCTGATGCTAAATGTTTTATTGAAGCCTAAAATCTTCAAATAACTCCCCCACCAGGACACACAGTAGCAAATAGAAAAGAATATGCATCTGAGCATGAATGAAACAAAACACAAAATAATCATAGGGCAGTGTAAATTCAAATATGAAACCAAGCAAAAGAACATATGATGAAGCATCAGAGTACCTATATGTCGACCATTCATCCTCGTTTTTACCCAGAAAGACCGCTATAGACTGAATTAACCTTTCAGCAGGAAGGATGTCATAGTCTATGACTGCTCCAATAAGGCATACAAAGTCAAAACATGCCTTTTAAGAAAAAATGATGGTCACAGCAAATATCAGATAGCATTAACAAATTGTTCTGAAGAAACACAAATTACTTGCTTTGATAGCCACTCACAATGTGCAAGTCAGCATCTCCATAACACAAAAGGGAGCAGACAGCCCAAACACATGATGAATGGATAAGGCCTTCAACATATAAAGTTCCTTCAGTTAAGCATTTACATAGTAACTTGATTGCAAATGCAGCAAAAGGCTGCCATCTTTCTTTGCCAGTGAGATCGATCAGAATGCCATACCCATCAGCAGGTTTGCTGGATGCTGGAACATCACTAAGAAGAGCATTATCACCACAAGCTCCAGAGAAGGATACATGGAAACACTTCATACATACTCTTTCCAGTTCTGTAGACTGTTTTGCTTTATCACAAACAGAGCATATGTACAGAAGATCTATAAGAAAGTAAACAAATATTAGCTTCTTAAAATGGACCAGATCTTTGGAGGATAGGTAATATATTTAGAGGAAAAGTAATTCTAAGCTTCCGTCACAAGATATATAAAGTAATAATAAAAATAAATAAATAAAAGCCAAAACTCAAAAGACAAGTAGAACAACAATAGCACCAAATCTCAATGTAAATTAATGACCTGGTAACAATGAATCTCCATGCCAGAAGAAATGACTTCCTATGACGCAAAAGGATTTAACAACCTACTTACAAGAAAGGTACCGTATCACTGCTAAATATAGAAAAAAGATATACCTACCTTCAACCAGTAAGGTGGTATCCACGAAGAACTGGCGATATGAATCTCGATCAGTGGTTCGAAGCAACGATAACAAGGAGCCAATTGTTTCAAAAATTACTCCATGTCCAGACCTGGAACGCACGACATCAATAAACAATCATGTTGAATGATACCACAGGGAGATTATTAGCGAGGTAAAACTAACTATAACCAATACTCCAGTTGAGATGATTAGTTTTAGGCAGAGAAGAATGAACGACTGAACCCTAAACACACAAATAAAATAACTAGAAATTGAAAATAGAAAAGAAAGAGAAATAGAGTTGGCAATGCACAGACCGGAATGCAGATTCGGCAACGAAGGGCAAAATCCGACCGATAATAGGTAGCACAGCAGCTGCCTTGCCGTGATGAAACACACCCGGAAAGATCTTCACCGTAAGAGTCAATAACTTCATTACGGCCATGGCCTCTTGCTCCTTGGCTGCAGAAACGAAACTTTGGTAAAAAAGTAATAGAAATAATAATAATTCTTAAAATGTGCCAAGTGAATAGACAGACGAATAGAATAGACATAATTGAAAGATTTTGAATGGAAAAATAAAGAAAGAGAGACACCTGAAGGTGAGGGGACGACATAAGAGTTTAGGAGATTGGGGATGACGGCGCGGAATCTTGCCTCCAAAACCTCGTCGTCTTGGTTGGAAGAAGACCCCGCAACGCGTTGTCGGAGCTCGTGTACCAGGCTTGAGAGGTTCGCCATCGATAAACGACGGTCACTCTCTCTCCTCAGTTCTCTCGCTAACTAGAACAGTCACTCTCAGGTCTCAAATTTTAAAAGGGCAGCATCGGCACCCCCCTCCCCAGTCTCGGAGAGCGTTGGCGGTGGCGGTGCTGTTGTTTCTTCCCTCCTTCCCATGACATTTCGATTTGAAATAAATTTTTAAAGCGCCACTTTCCCGATTTGTGAAACCCATCGCCGATCCGAATTCAACCGGACCCCAAATTTTTGCCCCGCCGCCTGTTGGACTTGGATCATTTGGTTTACAAATTACAAGCCAAAAAATGAGAAAACTTACAAAATAGTCTCAAACATATATGAAAAAAAACATTTTAGTCCCTAAAAAAACAAACCAATCAGCCCTTTACTTTTATACCATTAATCTATTTTGGTCCTTCCATCCATTTCTGTCAAATTTTCTGTCAATTTTGTCAACACGTGCCTTAAATATGCTATTTGTTAAGGGTTTTTTTAAAATCAAATAAAATTATTATTTCTTACAAGGTTGATTAGGTCAAAGATGGTTGCCCCCTTTCTTTGCGTTTCTCCGCCGATCTCAAAAGAATCAAGAGCTTGGAAATTGGTGGTGAAGCAGAGGCAGCATTCGGTCTGAGCAGAAAATTCTACTGCTTCATACTTTGAGTTACAGTTCAATCCTTGGTTTGTTTTATAGGTCCAATCGACCAAGGTTGACGACATTGATAAGCCACTTCTCCCTGCACCAATCAATCTGACTGAAAATTTATGGGCATTGAATTTTTGGATGCGTCTTTCCTCTCTCTCTACGTTTCTCCGCTT